>RDPX01000200.1:546484-566484 GCA_003991215.1 Morbakka virulenta
GATATAGACAAAGAGAGCACAGGGGGAAAGAGGGGAGAGAGAGAGAGAGAGAGAGAGAGAGAGAGAGAGAGAGAGAGAGAGAGAGAGAGAGAGAGGCGGCAGACAGAAGACAGACAGACACCTTTTTTTAAAGGAGGTTCTTCATATTTACTTTGAATCATCGGCTATTTTGTACAACATGAAAAAAAAGTTTTTTACGTTGTGCTGGCCTTTTTGACAAGTATTCAAGCTGGGGTTCATTATTAATTAAGTAAAACTAAATTTCACATTGCGTGGTCTTCTGTAACCTTTTGTAACCCTCCCAATAAACAGTTGGAGATTGATCAAGGAGCCGCGGGCGGCATTAATTGTTAAGATGCTCCCCGTGTTCTGTTTATAATAGCATTCCACAGTGTTTTGCTCTGGGTGTTGTTTAATTAGCTACATACAGTTTCATTTGATGAAGGCGCTTCACAGGTGCATGCGACTCGCTTTTAAGTATTTTGAAAAAGTTAACTACAAGATGGAACGTCAATGTGGCACAAATTGTTTGCAAAAAGCACAACAGGGAGAGAAATAGACACCTGGTAACAGTGGCATGAATGGAAGATGGTTGA
Source organism: Morbakka virulenta (assembly GCA_003991215.1). Classification (NCBI taxonomy): domain Eukaryota; kingdom Metazoa; phylum Cnidaria; class Cubozoa; order Carybdeida; family Carukiidae; genus Morbakka; species Morbakka virulenta. Next base: position 547,081 of record RDPX01000200.1, read on the forward strand.
TTAATTTGTTTGTTTTAAATATGGGGAGGTTTTTTTTTGTTGCTTGAGACTTCCTGGTGGGCTTATAGCGATTGAAACAAAACGCTATTGGTAGGTGTTCTTTGAAAGGAAAGCTCTTTTGGTTCCAGTAGAATTTTTATTCGGCGTAGCTTTCAGTTTTAACAATGAGGCTACATTTTGCTTTTCACAGCATTGGGTTGGAAAGCTTCATAAAAATTGGCGAGTTTTGTGTCTTTTGGGGACTCTGATGGGGGTGATGCCCCATTAGGTCGAGTAATGCCATCATTGTGTTAATCTGAATCGGGGAAAATTGACACGTTTTTAACGAGAAGAAGAGGGTACAGTACAGTGTATGTGTGGTGTGAACTAAGTTGACACAACTCAGTTGCAAGCTTTACAGTGTTTGATTTCCTTCTCCCTGTATAACCAATTTCAGGAGTTGTTTTTTAGTAGATCGAAATAGGTTATGAATTTGCTTTCGATGACAGGAATGGAAAAGTCACTTCATGACTGTATGTACCTCTCTTGATGGTTTTGGAGTCTTAGTTCATGACTCCACTTTTTGTTTATCAATAGAAACAGTCGGTTTGAATTCATATGATATCCGGTTGCACTTCGATGTATTCTCATTCTCGAGTAGAGCAGAGAAAACTCTTTTGTTTTGAAATAATTGCCACCCTGGGTCTTATTTTCTCTCCCTCCTTCCATATAAGGTTTTGGTTTTTGCTAGCTATTTGTTAATTTAATTTTGAATTGATTTTCCGTTTCCATTGGGGTCGAGTTGCATAAATTTATATGCATTTCTCCGTGGTTATCCACAGAGAGATTAAAGCCAAAATATCTAACAGTTGGTTCAGTAAAAATTGATTTTTGTAAAAAAAAGTCAAAAGAATTTTATTTATATCACTTGTTATTAATATGCAAAAAGAATTTCGACCCCTCGGTTAGCCACCCCCTTTAACATGTTCTGTGCTTTTTTTTTTGTTAGTGGGGTGTGTGGGGTGGGGGTGGGGGGTGGGGGTATTTGGAGGGAAACGTAATTGATAATTTGGAAAAGACTCGATACTTGAAATGCGTGTTATCAAATAAGCGTCGAAGAGTGATGCGGAAATAAAAAGTGTCATTTTTTCCCCCAACAATGCCTTAAGAAAAAATATCACTTTATATATATATATATATATATATATATATATATATATATATATCATAAATGTAATAAAATATGAGTATACGGTTTGTGGTTGTATTCGTCAAAACTTTTAGTTCTATCTGAACTGTCTATTTTTCGTGCTGCATTTCAATCCAATTTTGAAGTGCTTTTTACATTTTCACATCAAAACCACGGGCGAGTTATTGTGCAAGAAAAATTTCATGTGACAAATTGAAATTTCTTTATTTCGTCGTAAAATCACGAGTGATTTTAAAACAGCTTGCAAATGCTTTTAAAATTCCTTTGAAAACCGATGCATGAATTTAGTTTGTTTTTTTCATTTTTATTTTCCATTTATTTGCATTTTTATGAATTAAATTTTCTCTTCCAAGAAACTATCACGACCATTTTGGAATGTTGTTGACAGTTTTGGAAACTGCTAACAAAAGGACACCCGAGACTCGTTTTCTGTTTTCAGAACTGTCATTTTTCACACTGCCACATTTTCCTGTTCTAATCTGAGTCATTGAACGTCACAAGTTTGTATTTATTGGGGTCTTTTTGTCTGGTGATTCATTTTCACTACATCAAATCACGGTTGGATTAAGTTCAGAATAAATATCAGTGTTATTTGGTTCATTTTCGTTGACAATAACAAACCGTTGGAAAAAATTACCAGAAAAATACCTGTTAATTGTCTCCTTTTTAGTTTTTTTACTTCCGACTCTTGTGTTTCAATTTAAACCATACTTGAAGGAAGGAGAGATTAACATTCAGTCGAAATGCTTTTCTATCTGTTGCAAAGTCCATTTTATTGGAAAAGATTTGATCTCACTAGAACTTTGGATAATATGTTCGTGAAGAACTAATTTACTTTGGAATTAGTTCAAAGGCAGCAACAAACTTAGGATGCTCATTGACTGATGATAAATGGCTTCATTTGCAAATGGATCACATTCCCAGAACGATGGCCAGTGGTAAAAAATTGGAATAACATGAGCAGGTGCTGTGTCTGGTATTATCAATCGAGGAGACGCCAAAGTAAGTATTGCTACAGTTGTACCAGGCCCATTTCCCCCCGCAAGATTTATTGACAGTTGTTCTTTCAAGTTGAGGAAAAGTGATTTTATTTCGTAAAATGTGTCTTGTGGCCAGGCAACTACAGGACGATGTGGCGCTTATGTAATTTGACCGGTACATCAAAACACGCATAATTTCAAAGTGAATAAAAATAGCTGAATTACATGAGATGAGAAAAGCGTCTGGGTTAATGCTTTTGAAGTGTGTTTTGATACTTTGCCTAAAGGTCAAGTTCGTCAAGAGATGACGTAATTGGAAGAATAATTTCTGTTTAAGTCATTCAAGGCGATCACGGTAAAACCAAAATATTCCGGCTTGCCTGAAGAAGCGTCTTACCTATTAAGGGATTCCCTTACAGAGCTTATCCAATCGGTTTTAATAACTGTGTATGAGTGATGCCTTTAAAATAACTAAGAAGGGCGATTGAGAGCAAAAACTGGTGTGTAAAAGGAATTGCAGTGTCCATTTACACATATTAGTGGCTTTGTTTTGTGGATTCTCACAAGAACGAGGCTTGACTCGGAAGTATGTGTCCTGGTAGCATGGATGAAGCCAAACAAGTAATTCAATTCTAGCTGTTTTGCTTTACAATATGTATATTGTGGATGCAATAATTTTCTTGAGTCATTTAGAAAATGGCGCAGATACAGGAGTGACTTTTCTCAACTTATATTAAGAAAGGCTTCATGCCTAGTCGTAATATGTAATGCTCAAAATAACTAATGAAAGAGACAGTTCAAGAAGTCAATTACAGAAACAAAAATCCTCCCCAAACAGCATGAAAATATCTGAATATAAAAATGTAAGGTATTCTTATTGAAATGTCAACATATTTAAGAAAAACATGATGTACAGATATGTTCCTCATGTTTTTCGTTATTGTTCATAGTAGAGAACGCCTTACAAAGGTTTAAATATGTTGTCCTGGATTAACAGAAATACTATGTACTCACACACACCACACACGCACCAGACCACACAACACTCAACGCACACATATGTGTTTGTATATGTGAGTATGTATGTATACTTACATCGATCTGCAAACACTTCTTTCACTGTTAAACAACTCTTTATTCCATTTTGTAACATCTAATTATTACTATTCTATTCTGAGAACTATTTTCAATTGGTCATAAAGATAACAATCTGGGATAGAATCCTTAAATCAGCACAAGAGCAATAAGTGTCACATAATTGCAAGGACACCGTAACCAATATTCAGAGAGAGACAAAATAGAGGAGCAAATTACACACACACACACACACACACACACACACATATATATATATATGTATATATATATTAATTTAAATTTCAGTGTTTTTTACAGTACTATTAATTACTTGACTTTTACTTTCTCCGTTTATCATCTTCTGTTCTCTTGTGGAGTTTAACGGCTAATGAATTACTTCAACCGCTCACTATTTGGAAGCATCGCATTGAGTTTTGTAGCAAAGCATCCTGGGTGCCCATCCTGGCGGACAACCTTCCCCATTTAACCTGGCTTGGGGCCGGCACAGAGCTAGGCTGGGTTTTCATCTTGCCTAATCCTGTTGCTGGGTTAACAAAATATCTTAAGCCGTTTCAAGGACTGACGAATATGGTGACTGATCGACTGTTGGTGTATGATTGGTATAGTGCAGAATGAATTTTTGTTTTAGTTGCGGATCTATCCATATTTTTGTTTTGTCGGAGGCAGGGATTTGGGTAGAAATTACTTGTTTTAGAACTTCATGTGAATTTGATTGGCAGTGTGATCTCACTACTTGTTCGTAAAATTTGTACGTTGACGAAACGCACACAGCAATAACACACCAATAAGTCGAAACTTCGATTCCACTATTCACTTGAAATCGAGGCAAGTCCATCATGAATCGATTTGTGAGGAATTTGAATGAATCTTACAAAGATGGCGAGGCAACCAGGTCATTGCTAATAAATGAATCATTGGTATGATTTATGTGAATCATCTTTGACTTGGACAAGTTTTTAATCAATTAAATGAATTAGTTTGGACAGTACTAATTAATACGGCAAGAGTCAATTCACTTTCTCCACGTCCTCTCATTATTTTCTAAGAAACTGGCAACAATTGGAATGGAATACTGGGGAGGAAGGGGTGGGATGGGGTTCTAGCTTAAAATATAACAAAAAGGATTGATACTAATTCCAAAATTTTCAACGGTAGTTCTTGCAGATTTGTGAAGTATTGCAACCATTATAAGTTAAAAGGGCTAAGACTGAGAAATCACTCAAGTCGAACGACATTCTTCACAGTTAATTTCAGATTTGCTTTTTTTTGGTGCCGCTGTTTGTTTGAATTGAAAAGGAGTTATTCATGTGAAATCTGTTGGCCACAGCTTGAAACATTAAAAGTGCGTTTTGTCTCAGAGGACTTAACATAGCTTTTTTGAAAATTGAATGATTGGTCTCATGAATGGGATCGTCGTAGTATAATGAAATTGCTGATATTAACTAATTAAGTATTTGATAATAGCTGCTCGACATGTACCACTTTTTGCACCATTTTGTTTTCTTGCTTCGATTAAAACGGTGTTTGTTGTACACGTGTATAAAATATGAAGCCATGATTATATTATTTACTCGCTCATCAGGTTGACAGTGTGACTGAACATAATACGCCTTTTAAAACTACGAAATTGTGAATAAATGAAGTAGTCAGGAAATATTTAAAGTTCATTTTTTAGGTTCTTTGAAATTCATAATCTCATCTGGTCTGCCTTCATGGAAACGCGTTTGTTAGTAACCATAGAAAATCAGCGTTTAAATAATAATCAGCGGGCACTAGCATGTTGACGTGAAAGTTCTTAGGGTTTTGCATTATTTAAATTTTGGTGGACATTTTGTTTTTTGGTCTAAAGTTATATTCGCAATGTACAACGAAAACGATACGAAAATGATCGGGGGAATGGGTACTACCAGCTTTGACCTAAAATATAAACAGCAGCTTTTGTAGTGATGGATTTCTGGCGTTGCACAGGCGTCAACCGAAATCATCATGTCTATGAAAAAGTAGGTCATTGATTTTTGCCTGTTTGTTATGCTAATTGATGCTATCTTAGTTTACGTGTTCATTGGAATGACTGACACAGATGGTTTGAGCGAACAGAGTGGCCCCAAGTACATTTTTGTTCTTCAGATTATCCTTGGTTTAATTCGAGCTTTGAAACTGCGTGAAGGGAAGTTTTTCATAAGTCACGCAGACTGGACGCTTGCCCAAATTGAAAAGTTTGAGAAGGAATCGGTCAAGTTAAAGAAATTTAGTCGAATGGTGCACCATTGAGTTGTTAATAATGGAATGCATTTCGTAATATTTTGGCCTGATGATTCAAACAAGAACTTACAAAGTCAAAGGTTTCACTATTTTTGTGGGATTGCATGATGTTTGAAAAAGATCAAGTTAACCAAAAGCTTGATGTCATTCTGTTGATATCATACACAATCTCTTGATCATTTTTCAATAAAAGAAGGTTTTGTGTATATTAGTGTATCTGCCCCCTATGTCCATTGATTGAAACGGACTAAAAGCTCCAGGCGATATATTTTCCTCTGACTTATGCCCCTTTTTCATTAAGATAAAACCTTGTTTGCTTGACTTCGACATTAAGTAGATTGCAGTGGACCTTACCACATTATTATCACCATTAAAAGTTAAAAGCCCCAAGGTAAGATTGTCTGTGTAAGGCTTAGTATTTTGAAATTTGTTTAACATCTTTCCAAAAGTACATCCCCAGCTTCTTATCAACACTTGCTCTACGGTAACAATTAAATGCAAAGAAAGACATGCCCCAGGGCCAGAAATTAAAGCGCATACTGTATTTAGAGTACCATTTTAACTGGTGATGTGTTAAAAGCTCGTCAAACCCAAGTGCTTCCTTGAATGACAGTGATGTGGAGCGAGGATCAGTGGTATGTTAAAACGAAGTCTAGAAAGAGAGCTTGGATAAAAATGTTACAGAGTAAATGTACTCATGTAAGGTTTAAATCAGGCAGGCACAATTGACGGGCTGGTGCCATTGATGCGCATTTAATGGTTTGACAATTTGATAAATACGCGCTTTATTTTTTAACTTGACTCGACTGACATTATGCCTGGGAGAAGGACGTAATTGTATTCAACCATGTATTATTAGAAACATGGTGTACAAGACTCAGTAACATTGATGACATATTGTAATATATGGTTTGATGAGCAGCCTATGGCACCCACTATCAGTACCTTATAATCATTTGATACGCATTCATTGCTCGCTACACAGCGTTTATTTCAGGTAAACTAATACTACACAAAATAATTTAAGAATGTATTTAGCTTGAAATTTGAAAATTGTGGAAAGTACATGAATGATACAAATTTTGGGTCCAAAAATGTTGTAGGTATTAATTTTCGCGAATGATCATATTTTGAATATTTCTGGGCATTAATTTTGCGAATTTGGCGGAAGACGGCAAAAAATTTGCACCTGCAAAAATTAAGTACCATTGAGGTATTAAAGATAGAAATTATTTGAAATTTGAGTATTTGGCGCAAGCTCTTCATTTAGTTTTGAAACGTTTGTTTTAGATAACATTTGACAATTAAAAGGTCATTTTTTGATGTTCTAAGGCGATGTTGTGTAAGAAATGTTAATTTTCTGACAATAGCCAGTTAGCTTATTCACGTTCCGTTTATGCTTATATTTGTCATCTATATTCAGGAACATAGATTTTGCAACAAGCTCTTATCAAATATTAAAACGTTTGCTTTGAATACAATTTTTAAATGGCAGTTTTTTAATTTTTAAATTTTGCAACAAAAATCAAATATGTCTTACTGATACTATTTCCTCCTCGCCTCTGGGCCACATCCCACGCACAACTTTGCGGAAACATTGACATTCTTTCATTAATATTGGTTGATCATCTACAATAATACCAGTGTCTCTAGTTAACAAGTCAAAGTACGTCGTCGTTCTACTTTTGAAGGCTTTGTATTGTATAGGATCAGCTATAGGCTCGTCTTTGGCGCAATAATAATGGCCAACAAAGCCTACCCGCCTATACTTAACACAATAAGATTGTCAAACATCCTCGAAATTTTAAGAGACTTTTGTACTCAACACTGCCACATAATCATCTGTTATTGGATATCACAGCTACAATTTACAAATGAAACAGTTATATTGTAATCATTCGTTCCTGTTTCAGCTATACATAACTGTATATTTGCAGCCAGTCGTGACATTTACTTATTTTAAACATATAGTATGTTCAACGAGGTTGTTAAGCCGGTTGCTGACATCAAATTAAACACCTCAGATCTCTATATATAATATGGGTTTTTTCTCCGGTTTCTATTTTCGTTTGTAGCCATTCACACAGATTATTACTTACTCCGATTTATTCATCTATTTAATTATTTATTCATCCATATTTACGCATAAGTTAACAATTTCATGATGAAAACCGAAAGGCCTTGGCTTAGTAATGTGTTCTGTTGTAGTGTTGCGTACGAAACTAACAGATTCTAGGTTGGATTCTCGAAGTTGGCGAAGAGTATGGAGCCTTACAAAAAGCCGTGGGTTTGCATCACGAGTAGGAAGAATTACGATGTCATTGCACCAGTAAGAGAGAGGGCCTGAGAAAGGCACTCATCGAGCAAGAATTGGGTAAAAGGATGTTTAAACAACAAGATCAACTATAAAACCAAAATTGAATGATGATGATTATCACAGGTTTTTTAGAGGTTGAAGAAATAGAGGCATAAAATAATGCGTATTTTACTGACAGATTTGTTTATTTGGCCTGTTTTATTGGCTTAAGTAATTTTATTGTTTTACTCAGTTTTTGTTGTTTGTAGTACTAGGATATATGTTTCCAATTTGGATTTAGAAATAAAAATAAAACTAAGTAAATTTCTTAGCGTTCATTTAAATCTATCTGTAAATTGGTATACAGTAAAAACAAATTTGATTTTATTTCCATTGTATTTTGCTAAACTTGTTTGGGCCATACTGTTTATCCTTAAAGATATAACACAGTGGAATAGAACTCGGATCAGTCACAACAAGCCCAGACTTCTCCATTGAGCGGCAGGTGACATTGGTAAACTGAAGTAAATTTTGCATTGAAAGAAAATAAGTAGATTCATCAGGTCTTGTTTATTATACCAGCGTCTTTTAATTGATTAGATTGGAAGGAAAGGAAAGTACAGAATTGTGTTTTGTAAAAAGCCGACGTTTGGCAGGAAAATAGAAGATACAGAAGGCTTGAAAAATAGTCTTCACATTCTGTTCGAGTTTGGGCTTAATGGAGATTTAAAGTTCAGAGCCAATATTTACTCATTTTAATTGGTAGATCTTGCAGACAGTAAACCCGCAAACCAATGGAGTGAATTTGATTACAATTGCCCTACCAATCTGTTAAGCTCTTTGCTGTTTTTATGCTCTTTGTGGTTATAAAGACCGATTTTGTTTATATCTTCCTTGTTTTTAGCTCGAAAAGATAACACAGATGGATTTGAAAAGAGTTCTTTTATCCGAAGATCACTTCGGCGGGGGAAATCAAGAGAGAAATCGGAGGACGAGGCAGATGATCATTCAAGTGGAAGATTGTCAAGATTAAGAAGTTCACTTAAGTGGAGCCTTAGTAAAGACAAGGAAGACGACGCAAAGAAAGAATACACAGAGGATTCTAAGAAAGAAATAATTTCATCGCCAACATTCCTTAAACGTTCTTCAAAAAAGAAGGCGAAAAGTTCTGGAACAGAAGGGTCCAAAGGTTCACGCCCAACAAGCCCCACATCAGATTCAGATCGAGGTTTATCACCAGAACGAGCTGGTGCAGGATCTCCACCTGGTTCCAAAAAGAAAACTGATGAGAAAAAGGATAAAATATCTTTTTTTAGGAAATTAAGGAAGTCCTCACGGGGCCACGAAGAGTCTATTGTACTACCAACAAACCCGGAAAACACAGAAGAAAATATCGAGAAGGAATCAGTTTTCAGCAGGGAAATCACTGACAAGATAGATATTGACACGAAAACTTCTTCTCCAGTGATCGGTCATGAAATTGAGGCACGCGAACCAGCAGCTACCGTGGTTCCGAGGACGACTTTTACAGACAAATCGGAAGGAGGTGCATTGCCAGTAAAGCGAGATGTAAGCCTTGATGAGTTGGACGTATGGAAAGAATCACTTGAAAAGGATATTCGGGAAATAGATTCGGTTCTTGAAGACATTAAAACCCACGAAATGGGAAATACGGACAGCTTTGAATTGGAGGATCATAAAGATACCTCTGGTACACCATCTGGTGAGTCGACGGTTGAGTTAATCAGAAGTAATATTGTAGTTGAAAGTAAACAAATCAGTTCTTTGTCCACGGACACCATGAAAAGTGAAGAAGGGCAAACCAGTGAATATCTTGATAAGGTAGAACCCAAACAATCCGTGACTTTAGTTGACGCGAAAGGTCAGGATGCGAATGGCAGTGCAACTGAGAATGACAGTATTACGGGAAAAAAACTGTATGACGAAGAAGTGTTGAAGTCGTTGAATGCACCCGCCAAGTCGCTTCCAAAGCGGGAAGAAGTTCTTGGTTCAGATATTGAGTTAATTTCTAGCGTAGAGCTCATTGAGCCAGTGGTGATTAACGAAGAGAAATCTAGTGCAAAAGATTACTCTGACTCCTATGTTGTTGTTAGCGAAAGCGTGAAGAACGACGATAAATTGAAAATTGAATCTGAGAATGAAGACAAATCGGTTCCAACAATAGTGGAACCTTTCCAGGATTCAGGAAAAAATGCGTCAAGCTCACGATCGAGGTTTGTACGTACGCATGGTGGAGCCAAAGCTCGAATAAGGGAAAAGAAACTGCGCCGCGAACAGGAAGAACAGATGAGAGCGCTGGTTGCCTCAAGAGAAGAGTCAAAAGCTACAGAGAATACCATAGCGACTTCCTCGACGGAAGAATCCTCTCATAATGCTTGCAATTTGCCTGACGAGAAACCAGTGGAACCCTTACCCGTTGTTCAACCGGAGGAGCAGAAAATTGACGATGTTCCGGTTCCCTCGCCGTCCAATACTGAGGAATCTAGAAAAGATCAGCTGAGTACACCAACAGTACCTGAGCCACAGGTCCGGACACCAAAAGGGAAGCGAAAGGTATTGAGGAGGAGTCGTACACTTGTCAATCTTCCACCTGCACATGATGCAGACACGCCAAAAGCCACGCTAGACGATGCAGCTGTGATGAAAAGGGGGCAGAAGATAATTAGACCTAGACCACGTACGTTAACGCAAGGAGTCGAGCCAAGCCAGATACTCTCCTCGGGAGGTACAAACGATGAAGTTGGCGTTGTTGAAGAAAAACAGTTGAGTTTGAAGGAATTGCAGCAGAAATTTCTTAGTGGTAATTTTGAGAAAAAGACGAGTGCTGCGGAGAAAAAGGAAAAAGCGAAAGAAGAAAAAAGGTCAAAAGTAAAACGCAGTCGGTCAGGGAAACGGTATAAAACCATCACGGAAGGCATAGCTCCCAGTGTATTAGATGCGGCACGGCAATTAAGTGAGCATAGTGACGTTGAAGAGAAAAACGTACAAAATGAACATCTTAGTCGCTTAACAGCAGCATTAAGTGCTTCTACACAAGATATTAAAAGACAGAGCTTTATTGTGGGAGAAAACGGGAGCGTACCAACGTGCCCCACAGATCCAGTTTCTACCTCCGTGGAAGACCTATCAAAGGTTGATAGATCTTCCACGACACAGAAAACACAGCAAGAGAAACACGATATCTTTAAGACACGGAAGCCAACCGTTGAAGAAACTGGACGATCAGGTTCCGAAGAAAACGAAGTTACATCACTGTCGGCCCTGAGAGAGCGCTTTTTACAAGCGATTGTTGATACAGAAGCAAAACATAAACAGAAGCCATTCCTGAGATCAAAAAAGAAAAGCAGTGTAAAAAGCAGACCGCATACTATTTGTGGACTCGATGATTGGACCTATCAACAAATTTCACATTCTTTCACAGAGGCGGAACCCGAACTTGAAACTGTAGCAAATTTGCAAACTCCAATAAAGTCAGGTAGTGTAGAAATAGAGGAAAAAGAGCTCGAAGAAATCTGTAAGCTGGAGGGATTATCGCCCGAAGAGTTAGCTGCTGAACTTGGGTGTGATCCATCGCTGCATGCCACAAGCTATGAAAAGTCTGTACACGACCGTAATGCGAAGGCTTTGGAAGAAATACGTCAGAAGAAGAAAGAAGAAACGAAAGAAAACAAGCCGCCATCGGAGCCTGGTGTCCCAAAGCGTACAAAATCTATTCGCGCAGCATCAGAAGACGATTCACAAAAAAAAAGAAGGTCCGGCGTGTTTGAACCTGTGGACATTAAACAGTCAGATAACAATGCAACAGAAACAGTTAAAGGGGAAGAGAAAAAGGTAGAAAAAGAGGAAACGAAAATAAACTGGGATGAAGAATCCGATCTGGATTATGTATCACATCATTCCTCCCAGTAAGTGTGTTTCTCTGTTATTTTATATAAAGTGTATATGTGGTTTTTAATCAGTTATATAATTGATAGTACTTATATATTTAAGTACATGAAAAATAACTTGTTTTGTATCAGGAAGATGTACACAGGTGAACGAAGATCGTGGAGGATGCGTGAATCTTGTAGTAATGCAAACAGTAGTTATTATTCGTGTACTTAAATCTTATAGGTCAGTTCTTGAACGTTAAACACTCCAGACAAATACGCACTTAACAGGTATCTGTTATGTACATAAATAAAAACTCTTCCTGTTTAAAAGGACGCGTTCATATAACGTAACGTGCTTCGTATTACCTTTTGCGTATAAAATTATGAATCACGTTTTAAACCATACTAAAACGTTAAATTAGGCACTACCCTTACAGCGCACAAGCACTTTTACTCGCGAAGAGGCTTTTGGCGTATATTTATACAATATTGTCTTTGTGTCTTGTTTATTACTAACGAGGAGCAATCGATATGCCTGTATCTAGATTTCTTGGTAGAGCAGATCAAATAAGAATATCAGAAAACTAAGTAAGGAGAAATAAGTAAAATAACTAGGTTGATGAGAGATGAATTTTGAAGCAGGGTCAACCTTGATCATTCCCAATTGCAACAAGCTGAAAAAGCAGAGTTATTAAGAAGCATCTTTACAACTCCATAATTTCAGATTATATATATATATATATATATATATATATATATATATATATATATATATATAGTTCATTATATATTTGAATCTGTGATACGTGTTTCGCTGTTAAAGGCCCTATCAGTCTTGTGTTTATTCCATGCTGTGCCCCACACCAGTTTGCTATTAAACAAGCATTTGGTACAGAGCTTGGCATTTATGAGTCTTCAGCTAAGTTATGATTATTTATTCGTAAACATTGTTTACTTCTTTGCTTGCTTTTTTTGTTCATTTATTGGGTTACTCTCTGTGTAGTAAACTTTTCCACGTGGATTATTTTTATTTGTTGTGAACATCAGACACCCTCATCAATATCTGTGTATTTAGTATTCTGTTCCAATGGGAAGTAGTGACATTGGTGTTGATGGTTGTGCAGGTAATTAATAATTAATTATGAAGTAAGACACCTTCCCCACTCATCAATCCCCGAAAGTGCTTAAAAATTTATTAAATACGGTCAATGTTATATTTAACTCAATATTTAACTTTTGCACACAAATAGGCTATCAAATATTGCAGCAGGCAAAAGGAACATCAAACCACAGCGGAAACACCGTTCAGGAGCCAATCCGCTGAAGTCCTTATCAAAACGGGCTGACCTTGTTGATGCAGAAGCTAGCCAGGTTGGTGAACCAGCTGTCAGCTATTTTGGTGGTTAGACAATCACCGTTGCAGTCTAGTTGTTAAATGATACAGTTTAGTGTATTAGTTTTATCATAGTAGAATGTAGTAATGGATGGTATGATGAAGTATAGTTTATTTTGGCTCACTAGATTCTGACTTACTGTAGTACATTATTGAGAAGATGTATTGTGTTTTTGTAGTATTCATCAGAGAAATCCATGATCATGATCAATGCCTCCTCGTGAACTCAGATGTGTAGTGACCTCCAACAAATAAATAGCTATTAACACTTGTCCAAATATATTGACATATCCTCTATTTTTATTTCATTTATAGTCGTGCATTAGTTAGGAAGGGGAGGTATATTATTTAGCATTTACTTGTTCCATTTGCCAAGAAGACACCAAGTTCGATAAAATAGTTAATCAGTATTTTTCAAAACAGCTGCATTTCGTAGCTGTTTTGAATCATACAAAATGTCTTTGTTGTTGATATATATATATATATATATATATATATATATATATAGCAGAGCAATATACATAAGGTAAAACACGAAAAATAAAAATCATAGTTCAATCATAGTTCTTATTTTTCGTGTTTTACCTTATGTATGTATATATATGGTTAACACCACGTGTGAACCAATATCATTGCAATGTTTGCGTAATAATAGGAGGCTGCACAGGGCCGACACAAATTGAAAGAGTCCATTTGCTGTAGTAACCCCTGAAAGGGAAGCACCGAAAGAAGATGATGTCTGGGTGATGTTAAAGTGTTAAAGTAGCGACTCGTATTCAAATCGTTTACGGGACTGCTCTATTTGTAATTTTACAGAATAAAGACGAAAACAAAGACGAAGAAAAAGAAATTGAAACAAAAACAAGTGGATCTTCGCCGTATCGTGGTGGTAGTGGCATATCAGAGAAGTCACTGGGGCAGAAACTTTGTAAGTTGACTATTATCTGCTTGCTATTTTTATGTATGCAGTCAAGCCCATTTGTAACGAACTCGGATACAACCAATTTTCTATTACAACAAATCTAATTTTCCCCCATCCTCCTCGCCTTTTTTGTCTCTGTTGCATCTACAACTAATGTTATTGATGATCAGCTTAACACAGCTTCTCTTGAAATTTGTTGTATCAGTATTACACTGTATGTTTAGTGGTTTACTTATTTATGTAACTATTGTATTTATTTAGTTATTTTTATTTATGCTTTAAAGTTATTTATTTTCTTTGTTTATATATTTATTTTATTTAAATTAATTATTGTGCAGAATGGATACTTGATTAATGGCAAGTGCCATTCACTGAACTTTGAACTTGATTATGAAAAATGCAATTGACTACCATCTTTTTTTTGTGTGTGTGTATGTGTGTTTGTGTGTGTGTATGTGTGTTTGTGTGTGTATGTGTGTTTGTGTGTGTGTATGTGTGTTTGTGTGTGTGTGTGTGTGTGTATGTGTGTGTGTGTGTGTGTGAGTGTGTGTGTGTGTGTGTGTGTGTGTGAGTGTGTGTGTAAGGAAGGGGGGTTGTTATAGTTTTACACACCTTCATTTAATTTTCGATCACTCTATTCTAACAAATATTAGTTGCTTTTGTGTAAAATGATGCAATTTTGTTTTCATATAAGAAATAAAATATAAATATTTTGCATAGGTTTACCTTAAGTCGTATTTTGGTAAGTATCCGAAATAGGCTTCAGCACAAAAATACCTGCCAGCAAATGACGAGTAACTTTTTTATGGAAATAGTTTATTTTATTGGCTAAAGAAATTTTTCCTACAGAACGGTAGCGAACATTACATTACATTACATCGTTGCTCTAAAAAGAGTAGTAGATAGATGAAGTGCAATTGCAGACTTTAAACAGATCGTAACTATGAGAATAAATGTTTGTGTTTTGTTATGTTTTGATTAAAGTCAAGTGCGATGCAAGGGTCTTATGTTACTACGCCAACCAAATTTTACTGTATCTTTGATTATTTACAGGGCGAAAGGTGGCCTTAGCTAACGAGGCCAAATCTGCACTTAAAAGTATTGAAGATTTTTCGAGTGTCAAACTCCGTAAAGTTAAAGCACTAGAAGAGCGAAAAAAAGACGAAATTGGAGGATTCGAAGGAGTATCTGTTTCGAGCATCCTTATTCATGTAAAAGGTGAGGTTATAACAATATATCATTTGATGATTGACCAGATCCAGAGCAGATTGCACGAGACGTCATGGGGTGAATTTTCCCCATAGATCACGGGCTCATTGGCTGTGTCCAACAGAATAACTTCATAGGGACTGAAGCCATTAGTTTTGTTCAAGGAAGAGTGCTAACTCTGGTAAAAAATGCCCTGATACTGGTTATTATTTTCGACTTGAACAAAATGGAAGAGAATAAACTAATGGTCGATGGTTGTTATAAACACGTTTTTGAAGAAATGCGTACAGGAAGTGTGTGTTATTGGCATGTAAAATAGCATTTTGGGATACGTGGGCAATCGCAATACTTCACAACACCATTTCGGAAACATAATAAGAATTAATGAGTGTAATAAGCAATAAATAAAAAACTGAAATCATTGAAACATACATCACACAGAAGGACAGTAATTGTAAGAAGCTCACTCTAAATGACATAAATAAGATGTTCAGCGGTAAAAAAATGACGTATTAAAGTAAAAAAAGCGAAAGAAAATTGGTTGAAAAATGTGAATAAAGTATACCGCCTCCCAAAAATTAACTAGTTATAACCTGGTGAGGAACATGATACAAAGAAATTCATTTTCTTTGTTTATTACTGTGTCTGTGGATTGTTTCTAATCTCGTTGTGTCAACATTTCTTTCTTATGGAGACTGATTGCAATTTTAAACAGGTATTGAAATTTCAAACCAATATTTAATTTTGTTATTTGAGATAATGAATAACATGGCGTGATCGATGTTTTGAGCAAGCAAACCTCGTTGTTTGTAAAGTTTGCAGCCCAAGACTTATTGTTTACCTGTTCTAATCTCGGGAACTAGTAAAATGAGAACTTAGTTCAGGTTTATTGTAGAGACAAGGAGTTCAAAGTCTTCTTTTTCAATGAAGCATTTCATTTTCTGTAATTCTACTCCAATAGAATGTACAATTGCATTTGTGAATCATGTACACAAGGATGTGGTGGTCAAATTGAAAAATACACATCAGGAAATGAGAATTTTGGGCGTTTTGGGAAATATACTTGCTGTTAATCGTCAAAAAGCTTGTTCGCTGATACGCAGACGTTACTGCTGTCGTCATTGTTGTTGCTGTTGTTGTTTCGGCTGTTGTTGTTTCGGCTGTTGTTGTTTCGGCTGTTGTTGTTTCGGCTGTTGTTATTTCCGCTGTTGTTGTTTCGGCTGTTGTTGTTTAACTCGAAAATGGAATCTTGTTGTAACAATACCTTTTTCTGTTGAGTGGCAAGCATGTTTACAAAAAATGTTATCAATGAGCGGGGGATTTTTTTGTGGACATTTTCCATTAAAGCTGACTAATTTGTTAATGGAATTTATGACAGAAACTAGCCTTTTTACTTCAAAGTTAGCCTGTCAACGCCGATCGTGACCAGCGCATTTGCTTTTTTTTTGGAAGACGCATTTGCGCTTAGACTAAATATATTCTTCCTAAGTATCAAGCCGTGGAATCTGGGTATTTGATTGTTTAGCAATTACTATCATGTATGACCGTCAGATGTCCTTTGGTTGATTATATTATTCAGGGTTCTCGTTTTCAAGTTTGGAAATACGTNCCGCTGTTGTTGTTTCCGCTGTTGTTGTTTCGGCTGTTGTTGTTTAACTCGAAAATGGAATCTTGTTGTAACGATGCCTTTTTCTGTCGAGTGGCAAGCATGTTTACAAAAAATGTTATCAATGAGCGGGGGATTTTTTTGTGGACATTTTCCATTAAAGCTGACTAATTTGTTAATGGAATTTATGACAGAAACTAGCCTTTTTACTTCAAAGTTAGCCTGTCAACGCCGATCGTGACCAGCGCATTTGCTTTTTTTTTGGAAGACGCATTTGCGCTTAGACTAAATATATTCTTCCTAAGTATCAAGCCGTGGAATCTGGGTATTTGATTGTTTAGCAATTACTATCATGTATGACCGTCAGATGTCCTTTGGTTGATTATATTATTCAGGGTTCTCGTTTTCAAGTTTGGAAATACGTCGTTCATATTAAGTCACTGCCGCAAGATGATAAACATACAAGTTACACAACGACTTCATACTAAACTTATAGATGCCTAAATTAGAGATATAAAGATTTATAGAAATAAGTATTTCAGCCATGCACTGTTGATATTGTTTTGAGCCGGTCGTATGTTTTCTGAAAATGAGATTTTAAAAGTTGAACAACCTGATGGATTAATCATGTTTCAAACACATTTTTTCTCATGTGACTTTTTTTTTTATCTTTTAGGTCGACGGCACGTCCAGTGTCGTGTTACGGAATTTTCTGCATCGTCTTTTAATTGTGGTGACAGTTTTATTATTGTGACTCCGACCTCTTTACACTGCTGGCATGGAAGACAAGCCAATGTTATTGAAAAAGCAAAGGTAAGTAGTTTCCGTGGCATTGTAGAAATGTGACAGCTTATTTACACGATTTTACTTGTGCTGATATGCACCCTTGTGTCCCATTTGCCAAAGTACAATATTTGATAATAGAGGTGAGCACTTACTACTTAACAATATAAGAGCCATACATATTATTTTAGGAAGCAGTCACTTGGTGGTTAAAGAACATTCTACCAAAACATTCTTTGGTGTTGTAATATGGTGAATATGTTACGATTCAAAAACTAAATTTGAAGGTTCATATGTTTAGAAGATGTACATGTTTATTTGCCAGACATGGACGTTACTGACATTCTCGCTGACGACGTATTCAATAGCTGGAAAAATAATAAATTCAAATTCAAACACGTTGTTTTAGGGATGAAAGTCCTCTGGAGTCTAGTGATTTGATATTTTGTACTCTTGTATCTACATCAACTTCGGAGCATCAAAATGTTGATGTAGTGGATTATCATAGTCTTTCTACAATGACGTCATCCAAGAACAGAACGAAAAAATATTGGCTTTTACCGGAGTTGCTTTTATATAAAGATAAATGTGACATGTATGCAAGGAGTAGTAAAAAGTGTTTATTTGACTGACAAGACTGACGACGATTGATACAGTTAACCTATAAAGCACTGGATTGTTCTAACGTCTAAGCACGATGGTTGATCTGTTATTTCAGACAAGGCTTGGTTTGCTTGGTCTCTTATTGTTGTTAAATCATCCTACAGAAATTGTAATCTTGATCGCATTACAGTTTTGTTCCATTTGAATACATACATAAATGCAATTTTGATAGGGATTGCCAACGTCGGTGAAAAGCAGGTTTTGTTGCCATCGGTGCCACCTGTCCCCCACGTCATATTGACGATTTGTTTTTATTTGGTCACCCATTTTAATTCGGTTTTTTAATCTTTTATTTTTATACCCCGTTTATTGACATTGATGAAGTTTTCTTTTTGTTTTTTTCAGGCTGCAGAAGTCGCATCAAGAATTCAACAAAAAAAAGAAATGGGTTGTAAAGCTCTGGATGTCGTTTATTATGAGCAAGGAGGGGCTGGAGAAGAAAGAGTTTTTCGACCCTTCGGACAAACTTCAGTTCCTTCTATTCCGCGTAAGTTGTAGTAGGCGTCTTTAACGAATAGTTGTTGTTGCACGCAACGAAGGAGCATGCTTCTGAATTTGACTTTAGATGCACGCATGCGCTTTTCTTTATTTCCTCTATCTTGAATATGTCAGTTTACATTGACATCAACATGACCTCAAGACAACATTAGAGTCTTTTAAAAAGATGGCCGTGCGCACTGAATAACGAATCGCTACGTTTAGTTTAAATGACGCGAAGGAGTTCAAAATTAATTCGGAGCTTAATAGTGCATGCACATCAGGGCCGCTGATTCTGATTCTACTGATTAAATAACAGCGGTTAATGATTATCTTAACTGTATTATACTTTTCTTAATTCCCTTTCAGCCTCTGATGTTTTAACTTTGGATGAGGATTACGAAAGGAGCATGATATCATTAAACATGGTCTACATTGTGCAGAACAGCGAACCACCTGAACTTCACCCCCTCTTGGAAACGTGCCATAAAATGCCGAGCAAAGAAATCTTAAAAACAGATGAGGTAAACTGAGCACAGCCACTTTTTTTGTTTTTTTGTTTCTTTTTTTATAGTAGTTGTATGAATAATACGAGTATATATATATAGTATTAGGAGTAAACTTCCAGCCAGC
>RDPX01000200.1:567929-585234 GCA_003991215.1 Morbakka virulenta
AGACAGACAGACATTACGGAAGGAAAAGATGGAAAGTGATCATTTACCATTAGCTCCATACAGTTTATTTTATTTATATTTATAAATTTCGTAGGAATGCAGACACAATACAATTTTCAAAAATATATCACTTCGTATTTTTACTATTAATTGCAGTAATATTTTTTTATTTGTAGTGTTATTGTAAATATCAGAAAGATAAATTTGGAAATTTTAGAGCTTTTTAGGAACTTGGATGATGAATAATAATTTGTTTCATTAAGAATTGGTTAGTTTATAGCTTTCTTGTGTTTTGAAAATTGTTTGTTCACAAAAATTTAGTATTTTTCATCTCCGCATCTGTTTTTTTAGAAACTGATTAAAACAGATCTGTTCTATTCCTTTTTAATACGTCGTTATTTGAAGGAATACAATAGCTCTGTTTTAAAACGTTTTGTTATTTCCAGTTTTGTTTATTTTTCATTATTATATTGCTATGTTTATTGTAAGGTTTTCATGTTTTTTATTATTTGTTTTTTTTTCAATACATACACCTTCTACCTCCTTTCATCAGGCCTTCGTGTTTGACTTTGTGACTGAAGTCTATGTCTGGCTGGGACGTCAAACTACATCTGTACAAAGAAAAACAATCCAAGCGCTTGCTAAGGCTAAGTTTGACAGTGGCTACTTCAAACCCGCTGTTGTCAATACTTACGCGCATCTTCATGGAAGAGCACGGAGGATATCTTTGCAAACAGAAAGTATCGCCCATGGGCGCCGAGGAAGTGGCTCACGACGTGTTAGCCTGCATAAACAACTCCACGACAAAGAGAATTTAAGTCCAAGGCCACCACATGCCATAATGCTAATTATGTTTGAAGGAGCTGAGTGGGTTTTGTTTCGAGAAAAATTTAGCGATTGGCCTGATGAATCTAGAATTATTCGAATGAAAGGAGGGCCTCAAGCAAGAGGAGAACTCATCAAGGTAACCTTACAATGTTACTAGTATATTTAATTTAGTTATTGTGAAAATGTTATTTATTAAGAATTAAATTAAAGCCGTTGAAGTTTTTTAAATTTTTTGTACTGAAACTGAACAAAGCAATGCCCTGTTTATATTTTTTCTACTGAAATTGTAGACACAATGTTGAAGTTGCAGACGGACAAAAAAATGGCGGTTAAAAAGGCCGTTTTTTACGACTGAATTACTAATAGTAGGAAAAGAGCGACAAGACAGAGGACTTTGGAAGGGAATAGTGATTGAGACAATCTAAGAATGGGTTGGTTGAACGAAGAAAGGCCAGAGGAAAAAAAACCCCACTACATGTGAAAAAGAATGCGCTGGGTTATTTCCATAAATAAATACGGATTTATCAGTCAATTGGAAATACTGACAAAATAATAGTGAAGTAATGCTAAAATCACTTGTGATTAAAAAAACATGTTAATTAGATTTGGACTGAAGTTCTTGAAAGGATTAATGAAAGCAGATGTTTATCGAACATGATTATTTAATTGATTGATTTATTGATTAATTACTTTGTTGCAACTCGTACTACCTTGTCATTTAAATGGAAAAAGCCGGAATCGTTAACTAATTGTGGTTTAGTCAGCTTTTGCCTGGCTTAGGCTTTAAATATGTTAAAACATTTATATGTATGTATTTGAATGTTTTGTCAAGTGTCTAATCAAATCTCCGATTTATTTTTAAAGGCTCCTCCCCCGACTGATATCAAAGTCCTTGATCCCAAATCGGCATTAGAAAGTAAAGTAAAGGCACAGACTTGTACTTTTGAGGGTACAGCGATAGAGCGTGGACAAGGAAGACCTAATCTTGGTATTGAAGGTTATCATATTATCACTAAGGACGTCCAGGTCTGGTTTGTCACTGAGCAAAAACATTATATACTTCCACCAGAGAGCAACGGTCAGTTTCATTCAGGTGAGGTGACTATTTCCTATCGATACAACTTTCGTAGCTACAATTACAAGGGGTCTAAATAGCCGACTCCTTACAATGTTTTAAAGGTTGGCTTTTTCTACTGGAGAAACGTATCTTTTTAAGTGCGGCCATTCTTTCGATAAGGTTTGATATTCAAAACCAATCCGATTTACAGAATTATAACAAATGCCCCAGTAGTTACTGGTGCTTTTGGTCTCATGCAAATAGAAATACTAGCTTTTATTGAAATTACTCGTGACTATTACCACTACTACTACTAGCATTATTATTAATAATGATAATAGTAATTATTAAATATGAAGTAATGCAAGATTGTATTTTTGATAATTAAGGTCTTGTAAGCATCCAAAACTGCCTACCACATTTGTTAGACCAAATTGGCATAATGTACATTTATATACTTCACAGGTCTGTACTTCTAGGACCACTGAGCATTCAGAGAAAACCCCCTAATTATCTCAAGGCCATAGGAAGTGCTGAGGTAACACGTATCAAATCAGGTGGTTATCACCGACACTGACTAAAGCAGAATGTTATTATTATTGTTATTATTATTGTTATTATTATTGTTATTATTATTATTATTATTTTTATTATTATTATTTTTATTATTATTGTTATTGTTATTATTATTATTATTATTATTATTATTATTAATCCTCAATAAAATAACAATATCATCATTATAATCGTATGGTGGATAACAAAGAACAGATAGAGACAGAAGAACCAAAAGCTGAAGAGGGAAATTAGGAAATTATTGGGGATTAAGCATGTTAAAATGATATATCAGTAGCAGTATATACACTTGAAGAAAGCGAAAGATTGTGTGAATGTCTGGAAAAATTGGGATTAATATTAGAGTAGGACAGTTGCAGGGAACAGCATTATTAGGAGCAACAATAATCCTCCCCAAGAAAGGTATTAAAGATTAAGTCTGACCCAATGGACCTTCACCTATCAGATAAAGCTGGTTCCTTTGGAGTAAATCGGTTCAAGATCTGGATGAGCTCAGGGTTTTTCATAACCTAATACTGATAATGATAATCTAACCTTCAAATTGTTTGGGTTTTTTTTACAGGTGAAGGGTATGTTATTCGCTGGGAATATTGCGTTGTTCCAGAAAGAGTGATGCGTACATTAACAGATAAAAGTCAGGCTTCGTCAATGGGGAGACAAAAATGTGCTTACTTCTTTTGGCTTGGTAATGATTGCTCAGTTACTGAGCAGGCAGCCACGGCTGTAATGACAGTGGAATTGGACAAGGAAAAGGGACCACAGGTAAGAAAGATCAAGGTACTCTGATACATTTGCATTTTGTTACTAAGCGACCCATTCCATGACGGCAAGATATTAATTTGGATAAAAGCAATTGTTTTTTTTCTTGACCTCTCAAGACTAAAAATTACCGAATAATATATTGAAATCTTCTTCTTGTAATATTTATATTTGTGTTAAAATATTTGTAGATGCACTAGAAACTAAAAGTGCGCAATACATTGTTATGTAGAGCTTTATAAATATTAAATATTAAAATATTAAAGGCTAAGGGCTACTGAAGTAAGTTAAGATTCACACACATCGCAGAGCAATGCGATCATCAGATTCACTAAAGATCCCCTGTTGCTCTGTTTAAGGTGGCGTAAAGTTCACAGCATAATACTTGATTGCATGCCTAGACTTGTTAAATACTTCAGCGCGATTGTTCAGAAGACTGCTTTTTTCTGCACTCAAATTTGCCATTTTTTTCGGCGAAACAAAAGTTGCATATTTTCGAACCGTTCTTGTATGCTCGCGCATGCTCTAAAGTAGACCATCTAATGAAAAAACACTTTACCCGCTTCCTTCAAGTCCCAAGCGTATTTCGGTAGAGCTGTGCGAACCTTTGTTTTCAAATAATTTTTTTCTGATTTGCATAATGTGTTTTGAATTCGCATTCCGTCATGCCAATATATGTTTTATTCTGCATGCAATCAGAGAATACATCGTATTTCTAAACAGTGTTGGATTTCAGGCATTAACTTTCCCTAGCTGCCCTAAATTGGTTCTTTAGATTTTTTATTGTGCCGCTTAATTATGGAATGCATGCTATTTATATAACTATAACTGGCTTTGGAACTATTCGTATTGAAAACCCTGTGTAAAATATGGTCTTTGTGGAAATGCTTTTCAATGAGTTTGAGGAAAAGTTTACCTACGTTGGTTTTGACATTCTTGCTAAACCGGGGGTTTAAGCAAATGATTTTATAGGCCTAT
Source organism: Morbakka virulenta (assembly GCA_003991215.1). NCBI lineage: Eukaryota > Metazoa > Cnidaria > Cubozoa > Carybdeida > Carukiidae > Morbakka > Morbakka virulenta. Next base: position 572,128 of record RDPX01000200.1, read on the forward strand.
TTATTTTCCTGCCCTGGTTGGGTAGTTAAACGTTTGCGAAAAGCCACTTTCTTACAAAGCTTTTTAGTACACAGATGCCCCTTCACTAAATTCATTAGCATTGCATAGTTATGCTGAAATCCTGTTATTAATATTGATGGATAGTTGTTTTAAAATGAGACGCGGGCGCGGGTGGTTGGATTGAGCGTTGATGTGTGCAGGGGAGAGCCATCTAGCAGCTGCCAACTGTACGTAAAGAATTTAATGTCAGAGAAGTGTAGTGTTACATGTAAAAAGTTAACGATCTTCATGTAGGTTGGGGGGGGGGGGTATTTTTCAATCCCAACTCCTCAAAGATAGAGGAAAACACCTTCCTTATTCGGTCGGCACTCCTAGGCACTATAGAACATATATATATATATATATGTTTTGCCGCATGTTCGGTTTTATGATCGGTCCCATGTTCATCTGACTAAAAGGAAAAAGACATGTTTGCTTGCTTAAGCGGAACAACAACGTGCTGTGGAATAAGGAAGCAAAAGAGCAATACTGCTTTCCGAGATTTTAGGGGTTTTATGTGGTAAGCGTTATCATATTGCCCCAGGTAATAAAAGTTTTATTTTATTCAAACTCTCATCAATATCCAGTAATAACCATACAATATTATGCTGCAGGCCATATGTACAGATTCAATAGCAAAATATATGTCCATCGCCTTAATAGACCAAACTACAAAATGAATGAATTGAATGTGAATTTGGGTTGCTACCTCATAGCTAAAATGACGCCTTTTGTGATTTTATTGTGATTTTTAGAGTTTTGTGATTGACTTTACAAATAAGAAGGAATAAAGATGTTTCCCTTTTGGGGGGAGGGGGCTTTTTGGGGGGTGGGTGGGGTAAAAAGCCTTTATTTCCTTTATTTGAAGCCAGTCCTAGGTCTCAAATGTTTTTGTGTTGAGTATTTCATTATGTTTAATCAATACCTTTTAAAATACCTAACCTCTTGAGAAGACAAAATACTTTTTAGAAATTATCTGTCTGTCTTTTTAAACATGAGTTCAAGTTAAGGTTATATACCTTGCAGGTATGGAACATGAAGCGAAGCTCTATTGGCCTTNATAAAGATGTTTCCCTTTTGGGGGGAGGGGGCTTTTTGGGGGGTGGGTGGGGTAAAAAGCCTTTATTTCCTTTATTTGAAGCCAGTCCTAGGTCTCAAATGTTTTTGTGTTGAGTATTTCATTATGTTTAATCAATACCTTTTAAAATACCTAACCTCTTGAGAAGACAAAATACTTTTTAGAAATTATCTGTCTGTCTTTTTAAACATGAGTTCAAGTTAAGGTTATATACCTTGCAGGTATGGAACATGAAGCGAAGCTCTATTGGCCTTGTCACCTACATACACCTTCTTGTTTTCAAGTTTTCATTAGAAAATATTTGAAGCTAGAAATTAATGTCTTGAACAGTGGATGTCACAAGTACTGGCAAAGAGGCGTTGCTCTTGGTTCCCCCCCCCCCAAGGTATGAACCCTAATTTATAACTTAAAAATTTATTAATTTTTTTGTGTTTTTTTTGTTCAGGTGCGAGTGTTAATGGGAAAAGAGCCACCGTGTTTACTCAACATTTTCAATGGAGGCATGATAATTCATGCAGGAAAGTAAGTCATCTTATTCATTTTTATTTGGCACAGTTTTAAATCGTATGAGATGGTGAGAATGTCGGAGATAGCCATCTCGTTAACTGAGCGTGCTGCGAGGATAGATTAGAAAGGTGCATGATATTTGCATTTGTTGGTGAATCTATCTTGTGTTACTTTTGTTTCTGACATCGCTGCATTGTGTTATTTTCATTAAGTTACTTTTTTACGTACCATGTTGTTGATTAATAGTTGGCTTTGGCCATTTTGTATTCCGAATTTGTTGTTGCTGTGTGTATATCCCCTGTTTCTTTGAAAGTGAGAAACTTTTCCATGGCTTTGCTGAGCTATTGTTTCACCCTGGTCATTCAAACAAAGGCTTCAACATTGAATCCAGAGCATGACGTCTTTCCCTGGTCACGTTTCCCAAGAGATGATTTATGCGACTGTTTTGACAACAGAGGTGCAGCACAGTTTATCACTGCGAAGAGAAAGACAGTGTGTACAAAAACAATCATTTCTCTGGAGAAACATAAAACACATGGCTCTGTTTGAGAATTCCATGTAGAGATATAGGTATGCACAGTGCGCATGATATCAAATAGATAGATAATTTAAAGAAATGTGATGTTACTACTTTGCAAAAGTAGCCTCCCTTGTAAAATGGATTATTGCGCAACAGAAAAAAAGGACAGCAAACTTTCCGTGCCCCAACTGGCAGGGGTTTTGGTTGTTTTTTTTTGTTTTGTGGGGTTTTTAATGGTGGGTGGGCATGATGGGAAAAAAAGCAGAGTTTTTATGATAATCTTACTTTTTAGAGGCGACAGCCATTGTTAATTTAACTAATCTTCTTTCATACTTCAGAATTTCTATATAAAAGAGTAATAGTATCATATCATAGATAATCCTTGCAAATTTTTGTTTGCGCACAACAATAGTGACAGGTAAACCACAAGTCTGGAAACTAACAAATGATTATTGTGCTAACTCATTGTAGTTAAAACTTTCAGACCCAGTCCACCTGAGAAAGCATCATTTTCAAAATCTCAAACTGAGAATACTCACTGAGAAATGTTCAACAACAGAAATAGTTTTGAAATACCGGCCAAAACCTGTTCAATATTTGGGTGCAGTTTTATTGAAGAATAGTGAAATTGGAGTAGTGAAGGTTCCTGTAGACTGTAGTGATTGTACCAAGAAATAAAAAGAAATTCTTTTTAATATCGCGTGGCAAAAGATCGCGTGATAGATCCCGGCCAAAAATCCACATTTCAAGTCCAACGATTCGCATAAGCCAGTTGGTCATTGGGAGTTAATCATTCTTGATTTGTTACTTCTTCAGTTTTCATTTTCTTTACCTTTTAAATATCATACTATTTATTTGTTTTTGGTCACGCTTAGTGAAAGAGAAGACACAAGAAGAGACAGAAATATAAAATATGATTTTTAAATATCTGCAATAAAAATGTAACCTATGTTAACAGATTTGTTTTTGTCAATCGATTATTCTTCAAACTCGGTCTTCTGCAAAAATGTTTAGAACTTAAAATTATATCCAGAATGGTAGTAACCCTAGCCAGGCAATTCAAAACAAGTGTAGTCATTAAAGTAGGCAGCTATAAAAGTTTTTAAACCATTTGTAAAACCTAAACAGTAACCTAGTTTATATAAATAAAGACTAACTTTTTTGATACAGACTTTGTAAAGCTTAAAATTTTAAACGCAAGATCAATATGTAAACTATGCCAGTTCGTAAGTCACTAGGGCCACCTCACTCGTAGCTTTGGCTCTTTGCCAGTATTTATACCACTTCATAACACCAATTCATAACTCACTAGTTCACCATAGTCAGTACTTGAAACTCCAATGGTAGAATAGGAATCCGTTAATTATAACTCCTGTTATGTTGAATTAAGCTTAGTGTATTTTTTTTAGATTTGTTAATGTTCTTGACTCTAAATTTTTTCAGGAGGTTGAAATCTATCTTCAAGAGGCGTTTGTCATCTCCTTATACATTTGATGGAAGGCAAACTTCCCTTTGCTTTATGGCATATTAATGTGTCTGTTGAGGTCTGCAGTTGATTTTCAAACTCTTTCGTACTGAGAAGTTTGTAAATAGCATAGTCATTTGAGTAATTAGCAAAAGATACCAACACAAAAACTTCAGCTTTTATATGGATGGTGAAAACTGAACAGAACTAAGATGTTGGACCTCAAGTTTTATTATTAAATGTCATCATTGGTGATTAAACAAAGCATAAAACAAGAAAATAAAAATCTTTAAGTAAAATCTGGTTTAAAAAGTCGACTTTTTCGTCATTCTAACGAAAACAGTGAGTTGGCCTAGTTTTTGAAATTGAAAAGAAAAACATTTACATTTTACCAATGCGCGGTAAATAAGGAAATGAAAGTGGACTACATAATAAACTCACTTCTCCCTCGCCTTCATGCTTCCATGCCTCCTCCTAGGCGCCACTATGCTTTCTTCATGGTTTCTCCATTCCTCCTTTATGCCTTTACCATGCCTCCTTTATGCCTTTACCATGCCTCCTTTATGCCTTCAACATGCCTCCTTTATGACTTCANAATTATAACTCCTGTTATGTTGAATTAAGCTTAGTGTATTTTTTTTAGATTTGTTAATGTTCTTGACTCTAAATTTTTTCAGGAGGTTGAAATCTATCTTCAAGAGGCGTTTGTCATCTCCTTATACATTTGATGGAAGGCAAACTTCCCTTTGCTTTATGGCATATTAATGTGTCTGTTGAGGTCTGCAGTTGATTTTCAAACTCTTTCGTACTGAGAAGTTTGTAAATAGCATAGTCATTTGAGTAATTAGCAAAAGATACCAACACAAAAACTTCAGCTTTTATATGGATGGTGAAAACTGAACAGAACTAAGATGTTGGACCTCAAGTTTTATTATTAAATGTCATCATTGGTGATTAAACAAAGCATAAAACAAGAAAATAAAAATCTTTAAGTAAAATCTGGTTTAAAAAGTCGACTTTTTCGTCATTCTAACGAAAACAGTGAGTTGGCCTAGTTTTTGAAATTGAAAAGAAAAACATTTACATTTTACCAATGCGCGGTAAATAAGGAAATGAAAGTGGACTACATAATAAACTCACTTCTCCCTCGCCTTCATGCTTCCATGCCTCCTCCTAGGCGCCACTATGCTTTCTTCATGGTTTCTCCATTCCTCCTTTATGCCTTTACCATGCCTCCTTTATGCCTTTACCATGCCTCCTTTATGCCTTTACCATGCCTCCTTTATGCCTTCAACATGCCTTCACCTTGCGTTCACCATGCTTTGGGCTGCCGGAGCTGTTTGTGCCAACTAGGGAAATGCATAGTTTATCCACCACCAGTATTTTGTGAGGTTTTGTCGATTTGGTAATCCAAGCCTCAGTTTACCTATATAGATCTGTAACTATAAATTTGAAAAAGAGATTAGTTTATCAGCAAAAGCAGACAAAGAAAACCACTCCGAATTTAACTTCCCATTATTTGTTAATTTGTTTATTTAGTGTATTATTGATTTAATAAAGCGTAAAACTAACTGATCAGTTCAAATGATTGGTCATAAATTATTGTGATCTCTTCTCTTGGTCTTTCTGCTTCTCATCACTTTCCTGTTCTGTTTTTTTATCCTCTTTAACGTTTCCTCTCATATCGGCCTAACCCATTTGATTTTGATCTTGGCCTCACCATTTGTTGTCTACTTACAAATCATATTACACCGCCAATTAATTCCTTTTACAGCCTCCACTCGTATTTTCATGTGGCGTATGGTTAATACTAAGAGCATGAGACAGAATGCAAATTTAGACCCCTTGCTTGTTTGATTTCCATATTGAATAAATATTGTTCATATTTTCGTCGCAGACGCCCCCTTCAAGGAGTTCGAAAACACTTTACAGGTACGCAATTTCATTGGTCATTTTTTAAAAGTGTTTTTTTAAAGTAAGTGTAAAATTTGGTTTTCATTTACGTTGATGGAGTCACATGTTTATGTCGTCACGTCAATGTCGTCACGTCAATGTCGTCACTTTTTTATATAGGCACATACTTGTGTAGCTTTTTTTGCCCGACCCCACTAACGCCCCAACTAACCTGTTTGTTGCGACCACCGTTGCCTTTCACTCGGCAAACTCGGTCTGATGGTGGATAGCCACATGTTTTCTTAATTTTATGCACTCACAAAACGGCGACTTAGCTAAGGTGAAAGACCTTGTGGTCTCCTTAGTCATAGGCACGGGGCCAACTCGGTGCTAAAACCTTAATTTGATCTTGAAACAATCTTGAGTGACATGATATGAAGTTTAGGCAATGTGTAAAAGCCGTAGCCAGGCCTTTAAAACATCTTTTGCGGGTTTGAGTTGCAGCGTAGGACGCAGAGGGATTTAATGGTAATTTTCTGTCAGGTGCCAATTTTTAAAACCTGGTAACAACAATATTTTGTTTACAGAAGACGATGGAAATAATATAGAATTGTGAATTGCTAAATTTCTTGGGTTTTTTTAGCGTAAATTTTTTTGCTTAGTTAAAAGTTGTAGGTGAGTTTTTTTCGTAGTTGTTTCCTAATTTTTGTGATACATTTTGGAAGTTATGAAACCTTTCTGAATTTTGTTTGGTTTATCATACAATAAACGCGTTAAAACTATAAACCACATTTACTTGACAGCTCGTAGCAATATCTGTTTTGAAGCTAGTCTTGCTCGGAAACGGAAATAAAAAGGATTTTCTGATTAACAGCCCCGTAAACCTTGGTCACTGGTTTATTTTGATGTATATGTTTCTGAGGAAGGTAAGAAAAACCAGTTTCATTTTCTGTCATTTGCTTTTCATTTGTAGATCGCTCCCAGATTCGACTGTACTGCGTGAGAAATGAAATCCCGAATGAAGCTTGTTTGTTGCAGGTGCCAGTAAGGTAAGAAAGGGAGTGCGGGACAGTAAAAGACTATAATAATATACAAATCTAATTTAATGGAAAACATGGGTAAAAGAAAGTCGAGATTAAATATCACTGAAAAAATGGTTTCTGTTTACTTGATTGTTACGAGGCAAGACCTGATGCACAGTTGCTTCTATATTGACATTGCTATTATTCGTTGTTGTTATGACTGTTGGTATTCGCCCTAAAATAGTACAGGAGCACCAAGAGTAATAACAACAACAAACAATAGCATGGAGACTTCACTGCCATGTGTCTCCATGCCATTGTTTGTTGTTGTTATTACTCTTGGTGCTCCTGTAGTATTTTAGGGCCATCTCCTTGCATTATTTATTGTTGTTATTACTATTAGTGCTCAGTTCCTTCCTGAATTGCCATGCCCTCTCAGAACGTCGGGGATCATGACTTTTGACAGACGCCTGTCCTTGGCTGCGCTCAATAGCTTCCCATGTATGCAGTTAATTGACTTCGTCTTCCTCCGTTTCCATTTATCTTTTCGGTGAGTGTAAACTCTTCCAGCTCCTGTTTTCTTATTACGTGGCCCAGGAATGACAAATTTCTCTTTGGAATGATAGACAATAGCTTCTTTTTACATCATGCTCTCCTCGAAACCTTTGAATTCGTAATATGGTCTGTCCAAGATATCCGTGATCTTTGGCGTAACATCCATATCTTTGGTGCTTCTAGCACTTCTGATATGGCGTAATGGTCCAGCTTTCCCACCCATAATGTAAGTACTACAATGACATAACAGTTGAGATCTCTCAACCCAGTATCAAAGAAGAGTGTCCGGTTCTTTAATATGTCGGATGTCCGCTGAAATGTCTCTTTTGTCACTTTTGTCATGGCTATTCGCTTCCGTACTTCCATCTGAGTTAATTATGTTACCAAGATAGTTGAACTTAATTACCTGCTGGATATCGTCACCATCAATTTTAATTTTACAGTTAATTTTCTCATTTCTTTTGTTTAGTGACATGCAAAGTATCTTCCAGTGATGATACTTAGACCCCTTGAACAGCATTTCTTTACAACTGTGTCTAGCAGTTGTTGTAGCCTTTCTGGAATAGCGGCTATGAGAGTTGGACTGTCAACATATCGTAAACTATTCATGTTGCACCCTCCGATCTTAAAACCTTCTTTTTCTTGAATACTTCTCATAATGTTCTCACTGTATAGGTAAATGGGTTTGTAGAGAAGACGCAACTTTGTCTAACTCCTCTTTGGATATTACAGTATTTTCCGACCTCGTTTTGACCTCTCGCACCAGCAGTTTTCTCCCAGTATAAATGCCTCAGGGTTCTTATATCTTTGCCATCTATTTCTTGATCTTCTAACATCTTCAACATACACTCATGCTTACATCGTGGAAGGCTTTACTGTAATCAATAAAATACAGGTTTAGGTCTCGATGCATTTTGATATGCACGTATTCTCATAATATAGCTCCGGCCAAATGGCTCTCGTTGCTCTTGGCATTATGACCTGCATTAAGAAACCTTCGTTAAGTGACTCATTAGGCTGATGGGTCTGTGGTGCTCGCCCTCGGTGGCGCCAGGCTAAATGAAGAAAGCGATGAAGAAAGATTTGCTAAGGTTAGAAGCAATTTCCCCACAGTCATATATGTAGTTGATTAACTCAGAGACTTTGAGTACTCCAAGCTCTTTTGTTACCTTTATTATCTTGATACATATAGCCATATTCAACTTGATTTTCCTAAACGACATAAAGTCAGTACACCACATGTTCCGATCCGCAGAGTTGTCTTGTTCCTGACAGTAGCAGGTTCACGATCGTGTCCCACTTGTGGAATATAATAGCCCCTACCGAGCGAGGTGTTCATGGCCGTATTGCCGACAACCCCATTCACACTGTTACCGGTAGACATTATTCTTGGCAAAGTACAGTGGTGTTTTGCCATTCCCTTCCATTGCTGGATGGCCAGTCATACAAAAAGTCCCGTTTGTGACTCAAGCATTCCGCGATGCGATTGCAGGGTACACCTTCGTTGCTCTTGCTCCAACTGTAGACTGATCTGCCAACTCTGCCGCTTCTTGTCTTCATGCGGGCAATTGCAATACACGCACCTAATGACCAGCAACATGTTGTTTGCAACCCTAATTTCGTTTAGCCCGCCAGCGCAAGGGATGTACCAGGATGTGGCTGCTGCCCCGCACAAGCAGTTAGTTGAAGCCAAGCATGCGAGCTGAATTGCATCAGAAGACCAGTAGTTCCAGCGCCCTAAGGCCAACTAATAGTTGCCATTGGAAAAAACACCTAAAAATGGATGGATATATATATATATATATATATATATATATATATACACATACATATATATACATATATATATATATATATATATATATAAACATACAAACATATATATATATATACATGTATACGTAGTAGTGAGGTGGTGAGATAGAGACTGCTTCCATACATCCTCTCTTTAAGTGGCCGTATTATTTGACATACCCCACCCATGACTGGTTGCCCAATTTTGTCCATAAGTTAAGATTATAACGGGAAGATGGCCGTAAAATTTGTCTTTGTTTTCCTATTTTAGTGCAGAATCATTGCGTTCTCGTTCGAGTTATATTCTGTTATTGTGTGGGCAAGGTGAAATTTTTGTATGGCATGGCTGCAAAGCGAATGAAGGAACAAGATCAGCTGCTCTCCAAGCAGCTCGTCGTTTAATTGAACAGTAAGTGTTCGTAACAAATACTTACACAAATACAGAAGTACATTGTTTATTTGCAAGCCTAGTTTTGGTTTAATAGGTTGACTAAAGCTTTGTTTGGACGTAGTTTACTGGTTCGTGTGAATTAGAATTTCATCCTCACAAATAGTATACAAACCTTGGAATTGCTTAAAATTTGGTTAGGAGGCCTTTAGAAAAAAGAGAAAATAGCAAATGAATATAAATACAGTTTCGTCAAAATGGCAAATGCAACTAAAGAGAACTTTTCTTAGGTTCCTAAAACAGAGTAAGCATTGAGAGTCGCGCTCAGCAAGAGGACTTAGTTTTCAATTGGAATTACAATAAACAAATCGGCCGATTTCAATCATATTTGCACCGTCAAAGGTACGAAAATCCCTTCATTACTGTCAGAAGTTAACCACAGAAATATATCTCTTTATTGAAGGAATTGGCTAGCAATACATTTGTTGGCATCGCTGAAAGAACAACAGGTAAGTCTGAAAATGGAAGGTTTGTGGATTAATCCACAGTGCTTAAAACTATGTGGTACTAGATACGTGCAACATTTTATTTACGCGGCCGACTGATAAAACATGAAACATAAGTTTCACAGTTTTGCGCATATAAATGAACGATTGGACATTTATCCAACTACTTTACACGATAACAACAACAAGAAAAAGATAACTTTTTAAAACTTGTGGTATTTGATTTCTCAATCAGTTAGCTGTTATGAAGTAATCAAGAGGTTTCAGGCTCGATTTCAGAGCAAAAACTATGGAAAAAGCTGTTTGTTGGCGGCAAAAAGCCTTCCGTTCATGCAATTGGCCGCTATGGCAGTCAAACCACTTTAAAGGCTAAGCCAGGAACCAAGTACTCAGAAAAGGGACAAACGAAGGAAAATCGAAAACCTGAACAATGATAATCAGTTGGGTAATCCAATCTGGGTAATCCGGCAAACAAAGCACAGACGCCAGAAGACGACTTGAAATGAGCACCATTTCATTTTTTTGAAATTACTTAAATTTTAATATTTTAAATCTAGGCTCAAAATAAGTAATTACGGAGAATCCATTATCACAGCATGTTGTCATAGATTTTGAGAACAGCATCTTAGCTACATGATGAACAAACAAAAATAAAGACATTTTTAACGGATATAACATTCCATCAAGGATTATTGCAAAACAAATGAGACTGGAAATTCAATGGAAATAAATAAGGTTAATAATTAGAGGACAGTCAACTGGACCCCGGCTGGTAAATCATGGTAAGAAATTACTTGTTGGTTCACTAAATAAAAAGACAGAAACGCTGGTGGTCATGAAGATAAAAGAATTTATTGCTTAAAACTTAAAATATATTAAAGAATTATAATGATAGAGAAGAGCTAGTTTAACCATCGATGGCTGGGAGGTAAATGGAATGAGAGAAAGTAAGATTAAGATCAGCAATGGGATTGAAAGAGTTGTAGAAATTAGCACACAAGTGTGTCTTAGTTCATTCCTTTTCAATTAGATTGTTTTGCAATAGCACAGGCCAAAACACTGACAGTTTTGCATTTGATGTGTGTGTGTGCGTGCGTGTCACAGACACAAAACAAACAAGAAAATACTGCCATGTTTAGAAGAAAGTCCACCAGTTCTTACCATGGTTATTGCTATTGGTTTATTTATATTTTTATACAGACATTGTGGGGATACAAATACAAGCCACCATAGTCTTGTTAAATGTAGTTACAAATGGGCCCATATTATAGGTCATGTCAACACAGACAGACAGAGAGACAGACTGACTGAAACACAAACAACATACATTTTTAGTTATTAAGCGTTTCGTGTAAGCCAGTGTCTCGGCGTACCCTTATGATGGTCAAATTCACAATTATGTGTGTTACATACTCTGAGAATAACACTTTAAAAATGACATGGTTTTACAGGCCACACAAAGCTACATAGCATGGTAACCACACATTGTGGGAACATGTCCAAGACTTCCCCCAGATGTTGAAGGAGTTATGAAGCTATGTTGTTGGAACGTTGTTGACAGAGCCCCCAAGGTTTGTGGTCTGTGTACATAAGCTGCCAAGGAAGATGTTTTTAAAAGGGGTGGAATTGGTAGGTTACTCTATGAGGTAAGAAAAAACCAGTTGAAGTTCGTAGGAGACGTTTTAACAACGAATAGGATGGATAAACTTGGACTGACTGGCAAGATTGGCTGAAAGAGGGACTGAGGAAGGAGGCGGATACCGTGGATGACAAGTTTGAACAAATGGATAAGAGGAAAAGGTACAAATTACCATGAGGTGACTCTTGTTTGACATAAGTAAAGGCATTGGCATACTATGGTCAACTACTTTGTTGGATATGGCACCTGGAGAAAGAATCACATGCCATGTAATGTAAGGTGGAACATACTCACTAATATTAGACCTGAAGGATTGAGTACATACCATAGTTCATATCGAATAACCGCTTTACCGACTTACTCTGGCTTAAATGCGAAACAATGTTTTAAATCAACTGAATCCGTCTAGAATGAATTGAATCTAAAAATGGCGTACCTTTTGCAAATTATTTTAATGTTTTCAAGCTTAACAAGGTATTGTTCAGACGTTGTTTCGAATAACAGGATCTGAACAAGACAGGTTTCATTGTGAAAGTATTTTTGTCTTCTGTTTTCTTGACCGTTATTTCAACCACATTTTATTTACTTGAGTATTCGAACAAATTTTAATTTATTTTTCAGGCATCCAGCAGAGGCAGCACTTGCAGATAAAACCCAGATTGGTATAAGTATTTTGGAAGAGGGGCATGAACCCGAGGTATTTTGGGTCGCACTTGGTGGAGAAGAAGACTATGGTAGTCTACTTTTAGGTGAGTTTTGCTGGCCTTTGAGGATTTTTTAAAAAATGGAAATAATGGATCTTTAAGAGCCTTGATTCTTGAAATTATCACTTGCGAATGAAAAAAGCCCTTCTTCTTCTTCTTCTTCTTCTTCTTCTTCTTCTTCTTCTTCTTCTTCTTCTTCTTCTTCTTCTTCTTCTTCTTCTTTGTTTTTCGGCTGCACCCTTAAAAGGTCTCTACAGCTGATCGCACGCAACTGAGCCCATATCCTCTGTTTCTTTAAATATTCTCGCGGGTCTTTCTCTTTTCCTTCTACTGGCGATTTCTATCTTAACATCTTTTCCCCCAAAGTAGTCTGGTTCTCTTTTGATTACGTGGTGATGCCATCTGAGCCTTGGCTCGATTAACTGGTTTCTAGCCCTTCGGACATACGTTGTGTCTCGTATGTGTTACATGGGAATTCGATTCCAATGTATTACTTCCAAGGTCCATCGAAGCATCTTTAGTTTTGCTTTCTCTACTTCAGCCTCGGCTTTCATGAGATGGGCAGTTTAGAGACCATACAGCATTTATGAATTTGAATTGAGTACTGAGTTTACTCCATTAAGTGCCTCTTGTTCCAAAATCGATACACTCAATCGAGTGACGCCTATTTTGAAATTTATAGAACAGGATAGTTACTTTTTTTAATGATTGTACTCGAAACAAGTTAAGTTAGATAAAAATTATTTTTTTTTATTCATTTGTCAACAATTTCTGTTTCGTTATGCCGTTTAGGGTTGAAGTGCTGAAACGGTTACGCTGTCACATTTTTAGCTGCTTCTGTTGAACAGGTTGACAATAGCTTGACATTATTTACGTATGATGTTTAATTACGTGTGAGAGAGAGAGAGAGAGAGAGAGAGAGAGAGAGAGAGAGAGAGAGAGAGAGAGAGAGAGAGAGAGAGAGAGACAGAGAGACAGACAGACAGAGAGAGAGAAG
>RDPX01000200.1:616624-629920 GCA_003991215.1 Morbakka virulenta
TACTACTATTACTACTATTACTACTATTACTACTTTTACTACTATTACTACTACTACTATTACCACTACTATTACTACTACTATTACTACTACTACTACTGCTATTACTAATACTACTACTATTACTATTACTACTACTACTACTATTACTGTTACTACTACTACTACTTCTACTACTATTACTACTACTACTACTACTACTACTACTACTACTACTACTACAACTAACTACTACTACTACTATTACAACTAACTACTACTACTACTACTACTACTAACTACTATTACTGCTGCTGCTGCTTCTACTATTACTATTATTAATATTATTATTATTATTATTATTATTATCATCATCAATTATATTTTTATAGGTTGAATTACTCAGTAGCTGAATACAGCTGGTATCAATAAAGGACCTAAATTCATGGTTCCAAATATTTTGTTTTGAACGAGAATAGAACTCAACATGCCGCTCCCAGGAGTTTTTTTCATCTTTTTGGCTACGATGATTGAAATTTTGCGTGAAGTTAGGGCGTACAGCTTGCGTTTTATCTCGTACCTGGGACAACACCACCCCGATATTCAATGCCTGAAATTCTACATTAGGTAGATGGGTGTATAGTACTGTCATCATCCCTCATTACCTAAGGAAGGTTTTTGCATTTAACAGTTGACATTATTCTAATGTATTGCAGTTTAAAAGAAATATGGAAACAAAATAACAGTAAGTGTGTATGCGTATTCTTCTGCTTCAAAAATGATTACACAGAGTTACTGATTTTTCAAGATGGACTCAGTCCCAAATCTCCTGATCCTAGAACTTCACATGCGATAAAACATTACCAAATTAATCAAAAGAAAGTCATCAAAACTAATCAACTCTCAATGACGTGTGGTAGAATATATGTAAAACGGCAGATTTGCGACGTTTTATTCTGTAGAGAGTCAAAGTGAACAAAGTGTAAAAGCAAGCCTGATTCTTGACTGAAGTGTACTTACCAGCCAGCCTCATCGATTCTGTCACCAGACAGTGAGTAGTAGTTTGCATCAGTAAAATTTGACCCAGAATGTTTATATGTTAAGAAAATTTTGCAATTCTATTTGCTAATTATTACAAGGGGAAAATTTGTTAGATCTAAAGGTATGGATAGATATATTAAAAAAAACGTCGATGAAAATGTGTCCGTGTTGTCAGAATTTTCTTGCAACTACTAATGAGAACTATCATATTAGCTTAATACTCTCGTATTGAACCATAAGTCTTTGTGATCAATGGTTTCTCGTACTTATGCAATTTAACTTGTCATTGACATACACGCACATATACACACACATATAGATATATAGCAAGCCCTTCGAGGATGCAAATTACAAAACTGAGCAAACCGAGCACCTGAAATATAGAAAAATTACGAATAAAACCAAATTTTACTGCTGCCAGAAACGTTGCGGGATCTAATCTGTTATTGTTATTATTATTATTACACTTGTAGCTAAAAGCACAGGCAGATCATGATCTTTTTCAACCTTAATTTTTTCTGATTCAGATATCCTTTTATCCCCTAGTACCGCTATGTCAATAATTATTGCAGCTGCCCATGTATTGATAGCTTTGAGCTTGTTTCTGCCATTCAGTTTAGATTTGAGCATCAATTGTGTACGCCGTTTATACTCTTTTCAAATTGCTCTTTTACCCCTTCCTCCTTCACCTTATCGTATTCTAGAATTTCAAGATATTTTTAGTCTTCTGCTTCGATAGTTTTTATCAAACTCCCATCAGGTGGTTTGACATCAGCTGCTTTTATTCCTTTTAAACCTCCTTGTTTAAGCACAAGTGCACCACACTTCTCAATTCCAAATTCGATCCCTGTGTCTTTGGTTCCAAACTCCCTTCTTTATCTGATGATTTGAGCACAAGTTCACCTGGCAGGCGTATTCCTTGGCAAACCGTTCTCTTTCCCTTTTTGAATACTAGTAATGGACACGTGTCTCCTTTAAATTGCAAACTAGTATCCTTACTAAATACCTTAACTGTTTTTACCAGAGAATCTTGTTCACCCTTATCATATAGCTTCAGATTGTCAACATACAAAAAGATGATTGATTTTCTCTCCACCAGTGAACTGGTAGCATGCATTTGTTTTCCTTTTTCCCATTGTCAACGGTATCAGGGACAGCAAGAGTAATAGCAAAGTGAGTAAATCTTGAAAAATGCCTCTTCTTATCATGACTTCTGCTAATACCTCTCTCTAGACGAGGCCAACTGTGTCTTCCGGCTCTTCATACTTGTCTCGAGCAGCCTTTTGTTGTTTGCTGTTCCAGGCAGATTAAGATATTCTAAAATCCAAGAGTGTGGTGCCGTGTTAAAGGCCTTCTTATAATCTATCCGAACCAGTGCTAAGCTTTTCTGTTTGTTATTTGGGGATCATTTTGTCTGTGAATGAAAGATTGTTGGTTCCCCTCACGACTTTTCTACACCCCTTCTGCTCTTCTGGTAGAAACCATACATGTTCAAGAAATGCAACCATTTCTTCTACATTCAGCCTTGTCAGTAATTTCCATATCATTGGCAAACAAGAGATTGGGCAGTAATTGTTAGCCTTGTTAACCTTTTTTAAGTCTTTGATGATGAGAATCGTGAGTCCCTTTGTCATCCATGTAGGTACATTTCCACTACTAGGACATTCCACCAAATGTGGTGTTAGTCTGTTATGCATGCTAGTTAAATTCTTTAATCAGAAGCCTCGCACAAAGTCTGGGCTCCCTCCTTTTGTAATCTGACATCCTCTTGAACACTCGTCTTACTTTACCTTTTGCAACTTTCCTGTTTCTGGCATGTCTACAGATATCTCCTATTTTGTGTTGTGATGGTTTACTCCAGATGTTGCTCTAGAACGTTTGTGTTTCTTGTCCATCAGATTTCAAGTTGAATCGATCTTTTACATCGATTTGTTCAAAAAGTCGTCTCTGATCTGTGTGTGAAAGTCTTTTTTGTTGAAATGGCTTGACGCTAGGCTGCTAGATCTTTTAACCTTACTTGTCTTTCCTGCCAGCCGTTGTTTTATTTCCTCTGTAATTCTCTTATATTTCTTCTCCTTTAGCTAGTATTTTCCTGCAATGCCCTTTTTGTGTTTAAGAGATTTTCTATCTGTTATATTTCTGCTATCAATTTTTGTCTTTTGAACACTCTTCAGACTCGGTACCCTATTTCGTTCCTCTTCATTTCTCACCTCTTTCAATTTTTTAGCTATTACTGACTCTTCACCTCTGACTCTTCACCTCTTTCAATTTTTTAGCTATTTCTGACTCTTCACCTCTGACTCTTCACCTCTTTCAATTTTTTAGCTATTTCTGACTCCTCACCTCTGACTCTTCACCTCTTTCAATTTTTTAGCTATTTCTGACTCTTCACCAGTGAACTCAAAGTCTTTTATGGGAATTCTGTCTTCATTCAATTGATTTGATTCCAGCACGCTCTCCTCCACTTCATTGTCATTTTGACTTGCATTACTCCTCTTAGGATTCCCCTTTTCCTCATCCTGAACTCTTCTTTTGATCGAATGTCCATCATCCATGCTTTTTTTCATTTGTTTTATCTGGTCGGTCAATCTTTGTTTTGAAACCTCAACCAAACCGTTTTCATCCCAAACTTAAAGCATCTGTTTCCTGAAATCTCTTTGCTCTGGCTCACACCTTAAATGCCGTTTCATTACAGGTCTGTCTGTTTCTTTTTTCCATATCATCTCTGTGATTCTGCTAGCAGCCATAGGTTGACGACCGGCCATGTGCTGCTGTACCCCGTGAAAGCTGCCGGGAGAGAGAGAGGCCTTCATTAAAAGTTAGAGTCTCATTTAAGTCGGATTATCTGCACTTCATTGTTGACCCACTGGCATCACAATTATGTGAGAGGTGACTTTTAAGTTGCACCAACACCAGTGTTGTTATTGTGACACAAGCACTGGGAGGGTTGCCAACCTAGGCTAAAGTGTTACTTCCACCCATGGATCAGACTTGCACCCACCGGGTGCCAAACCAGTACTTCGTGGTCTTGGACAGTGGTGACAGGTGCTGCACCTTGCTTAAGGGTGACCTGGAGGTAGTTGTGGCAAAGGATAATCTCAGTCTCACTCTTCGAAACCCACAAACGGATGAAATTTAAAGTCTTACCCGGGAAAATTTATTATTATTATTATTATGTTAAGTTTTTATCACAGTTTATGATGTAGTGTTACTGATTGTTTACGCCAATTATCAAGCCATTACCTCTAGCCTCAGATATTTAACAGGTGAAGATTTTGTGCCGTTCTTAGTGGGCACGCTTTATGTTCTGTTCCCAAATGTTTGCTTGGTCTGATGTTATTAAGCCAGTTCTTGAAACTCTTTGAAATGGTGCAAAGCGTTCCAGTAATGATTGGGGTGACTTTGGTGTTATAATAACCCCAGGTTCTTAACATTTCCTATTTCTGGGCTTGATTGTTGGCAAGTGCTTCATTCTCTTCCATCTGGGACCTTGTGTCAAATGGGCAAGTAATGTCAATGATGAAACAAGATCTTGTTTGTTTGTTTAGAATTAGAAGGTCCGGTGTATTATGTTTTAGTTCTTTACAAGTTTGTATTTTTAATCCCAAAGTATCTTCACCTGATTGTTCTCTATCACTCGTTCTGGGGTATACTCATACCACTTTTCACAGTGAGTCAAATCAAAACATTTGCACGATTCCCAGTGCATATCTTTGGCAGCAACATCATNGTTGCACCAACACCAGTGTTGTTATTGTGACACAATCACTGGGAGGGTTGCCAACCTAGGCTAAAGTGTTACTTCCACCCATGGATTAGACTTGCACCCACCGGGTGCCAACCCGGTACTTCGTGGTCTGGGACAGTGGTGACAGGTGCTGCACCTTGCTTAAGGGTGACCTGGAGGTAGTTGTGGCAAAGGATAATCTCAGTCTCACTCTTCGAAACCCACAAACGGATGAAATTTAATGTCTTACCCGGGAAAATTTATTATTATTATTATTATTATTATTATGTTAAGTTTATATCACAGTTTATGATGTAGTGTTACTGATTGTTTACGCCAATTATCAAGCCATTACCTCTAGCCTCAGATATTTAACAGGTGAAGATTTTGTGCCGTTCTTAGTGGGCACGCTTTATGTTCTGTTCCCAAATGTTTGCTTGGTCTGATGTTATTAAGCCAGTTCTTGAAACTCTTTGAAATGGTGCCAAACGTTCCAGTAATGATTGGGGTGACTTTGGTGTTATAATAACCCCAGGTTCTTAACATTTCCTATTTCTGGGCTTGATTGTTGGCAAGTGCTTCATTCTCTTCCATCTGGGACCTTGTGTCAAATGGGCAAGTAATGTCAATGATGAAACAAGATCTTGTTTGCTTGTTTAGAATTAGAAGGTCCGGTGTATTATGTTTTAGTTCTTTACAAGTTTGTATTTTTAATCCCAAAGTATCTTCACCTGATCGTTCTCTTTCACTCGTTCTGGGGTATACTCATACAACTTTTCACAGTGAGTCAAATCAAAACATTTGCACGATTCCCAGTGCATATCTTTGGCAGCAACATCATAAGTAAGGTTCCTCTTAATTATTCCTTTACTATACCTGATGAGAGACAAAGCACGGCAGTTGATAGCATTTAGAACATTTTTACTGTTTGATTGAGCCAATTAAGTCTACTTACATATTCAGCTTTCAAGTTATTCTTCACCTTTTTATCCTTAACGTTGTCAGTCTCAAGTACTCCCAGGTATTTGGATCCGCCCTCAGCGTCAATCTCCCATTATGCGTGACTGGGACACAAAAGTCCGATAAAAAAGAAAGAGGATCGTTGGACCTCATGGATTGGGAGAGAGGAACAATAGAGATGACAAGATAATAGATTTGTGCCGAGAGAAAGAGACATGCCAATCATAAACACCTGGTTCCAAGTTCATCCTCGTAAAAGGTATATACGGAAGAACCCTGGTGATCAAGCCAGGAACTAAATTTACTTCAACATTGGTAACCAAATATTCAGGAATGTAGAAAATTTAGATCACAATCCAATAATAATACGGTTCCAGCTCTTACTGGAAAGAATCGGAACACCCAAATCTACAGAGAAACATGATCTAAACGGCCTCAAAACTGCAAGTGAAACTAAAAAACTTGTAAAACAGCAGCCCTCAGTAACATGCCAGTGCTGGATAACAACACGGATGTAGAAGCGGACTGGACTAGCATAGGAACGACCATCAGAGACGTTGCGGAACAACAAATCCCAAAGATGGACATAATCTCAGTCACCTTCCTGGACCACATAAGAGATCGAAGATGGGATGAGAAAAGAAGACTCTTGAGACACACAAAAAAGTGTGGTACAAGATAATTAACAGGCAAATTAGATAGAAACTTACTAAAGCCAGGGAAGAATGATCAGAAGCCCAGTGTTAATAGGAAGAATGTCTCCCCATAAAATTCCAAAGAAATATTTAAAAGGATAAAGAAAATAAATGACAAGAAAGCAGCTCTGTCCACAAAATGCATTAAATCAGCTGGTGACAAAGTTCTCCACGACTCTAAGGATGAGGAGAAACAGTGTAAAGATTACCTCCAGGAACATTTCCATGACGTCAAAGATCAAGAAAACGTAACCCTGGAAACGTAACCCGGCCACAGAATACTAAAAGACGAAGTTCGCTGGGAACTGAAGAATATAAGGACCAAAAAGGCAGTCGGATCAGTCAATATACTAATAAAAATGCTTCTTGCACTACCTGAATGTAATGAACTTTTAGGGACTATCATCGATATGGTCTACAAAGCTAGGATCCTCCCTGACTATATGCTAAAGTCAATCATCGCCCCCCTCAACAATCACTGAATTGCTCGACTGCATCAATAATCGAACTGTAAGTCTAATGACCCATGCCACTGAGGTCCTAATGAAAATAGTCCTTTAGAGAGTATGGCGTAAACTGTTACCTGAAATTTTGGACCATCAGTAGGTTTCGTGAAAGACTGAGGCAGAGGAAACGCAATATGCAACCTTAAATTGCTCTCTTAAAGGGCAATAGAACACCAGTAGGGCCTATTCCTGGTCTTCGTTGATTACAGGAAGACCTCTGTCAGAGCTAGGCAAAACGCAATGTCACAGGACATCCAAATTGACAATAAAGACTTCAGAATCATCAAACTCCTTTATAACAAAGGGAATGCGCGCTCTCGCGTCCTAGAAAAGACTCCCATGAGTGGGTCCTGATCCGAAGAGGAGTAAGAGAAGAATGTGGTTTGTCGTCACCAGATTTTTTAGCCTCATTTGCGAAATCAACCTCAGATTTCTTGATGACGTTTCTGAAATTCTGCTTGTTAATGGCTTCCAGGCAAATAATATTCGTTTTGCTGACGACACAGTCTTTATTACTGCGTCTAAGGAGGGCGATCAATATGTGATTCGTGTTGCAACAACCTCCGGTAATCTCTCCCACCATTAACTAAAAAAACCCCACCAAAACTAATATGCATCTCAAAACACAAGCCAGAGCCAAAATTCAGACTTTAGAGAGAAGGGGAAACCATAAAACAAGTTTCAGTCTTCAATTCTGTTGGATCTTATATCACAGACAATGGTGATAGTAAGAATAAAATCAAATGACTTTCAAACTTTCATTGCCCCCCAAACTCCGTCTCCTCAAAACATTTGTCTGGTCTGTTCTCTTTAGGGGAGTAGAAGCGTGGGAAATCAATGAAGAGACACGGAGAAACATGGAAGCCGCAGAGATGGGGTCTTACTGCTGTAGGCTCCAAATTTCCTATGGTTACGAAGTAACAAACATCGAGATTCTACAGCTTGCGCGGAAAGAAAGAAAATTACTTGAAGAGATTGGGTCGCGTAAATTTAAATTTCGTGACCATTACATCAGAAAACAGAAGATAGAGGACCTTTGTGTCAGTGGCTGATTTGTCGGAAAGCGTGCTCGTGGCATACAGAGAAAAATATACGTGCAGAACGTTAAAAACTATTTCATGACCAGCAGAGAGCTATGGGATGGCACCCGAGATAGAGAACAATGGTGGCGCATTTTAATGCAATACTATTTTGCCTAAGCTTGTTTCAAGTTGGCGGCATAGAAGAAGAAGAAGACTGACTGTAGAACTCTTGTAATTCGAACTCCTGTCATTTGAAAACTCATGTATGGAACAAATTTGTTGGTCCCGTCCGAATCTACTCTCATTTGAAAACTCATGTATGGAACAAATTTGTTGGTCCCGTCCGAATCTACTCTCATTTGAAAACTCCTATACCTCGAATTCACATAATTCGAAAACATTTAAATCGAACCGTTTGTTTGGTCCCTTGACCTATTTTTAGACATATATTTTGAATTTCGGTAAAACATATTTCCCTCGCACCCTTATTTGGAATAATCTTATTGGCTCTTTTTAAATGAACTCAATTCAATGAAATACAAAAAAGGTTTAAATTAATGACGATTCCAGACTTCGGATTTTACTTTTGTTTGAAACCAGACCTTTAAGGTTATACCATTACAAAACTCCTTTTTTGAGATTGATATAAAGAGAAAGCAAGTCGAGTTTATTCTGAGAAGGAAATACGACGCTTTGCAGGAAGTTGAAAAAGGGAAGTTCACCAAATATGTTGTTGCAAAATTTCACGAGCGAGGAAGTGTCCTTTGTACATGGAAGAAAAGCAAAGAAAAAGTCTATGACACAATGTAAAATTTCGTCACTGAGAATGATAAACATAGAGTAAAAAATAGTGTAAACAAAAGTTATCCAAGCCTTGCTCCAATGGTTGACATCAATGCGTGAGAACAACATTACCATCAATGGCCAAATTCTTCTTGTCTTCAAGTTTCAAAAGGTGGCTCAGAGAATGGAAAGAGAAAAACGTTTTCTTCTGTTGGAAAAGAGAAGTTTCAGTTACTTCTTACACCAAGGTTCAACAACCCACAAAACCTGGAAGGTGACTACGTTTTGCAAAATATCAGGGAATTTCATGTCAAAAATTGTGTGGGAACCTTGTTTTTGTATTTAAGAAGAGTGCAAAGGCTACATTGGCTTTTTTCTTTTTGTTTTTTCGGATCTTTGAAAGCCAACTAGCTAAGTATTAATACTTTGTTGTCAGTAAGATCATGATAGGAGTTAGAGAGGACAAAGAATCGTGTAGAATATCAGTTTTGGAGGCTATTTTAATGCTTATGAAGTTCTTGGATGACGTCAATGAACAGACATTGTAAATTGTTTACAGAAATCTTCAAAAATCTCAAGCATATTCAGTGATTGGTCTCGTTTTACCGCTGAGTGTGATGCGTCATTAATGGAGGTTGATCATGATAGTGACGAAAGAGACTCTTTTCACCTGCCCTCGGAACAAAGTTGTTAAAGCAATGGAGCTTCTGGCTAAGTACAGTTTGTTTTCAAAATATGTAAATTCAGGCCCGATATTGTCAAAATTGGAACCAACAAAAATGCAACATTAATAACAACAAATGGGTCAATCATCGATAGTGCAATATTCCCTCTCGATTCTTTCACCGCCTGATACCTGATTTTATGTAACTAGCAAACGTCTACTGATCTATATTGTAACATGAAGCCATACGCTTTATCTAATATTAACTGCCATTGTTTTCACCCCACCCCTTTCTTTTATTTTTATGAGAAAATAGTTTAAAAAACCCTAAAATCCTACAATTTGAAAACTCATGTAATTCAAACAAAAAATTTTCGTCCCCCGAGAATTCGAAATATCTGAGCTCTACTGTTTATGAAATAACGTATATTTAATATTGTATATCGCATTTTGTTTTTTGTTTACTTATGGGTACTCGGAAGTGGACAATATTACATAGTGTTACTAAATTTAGATGGACATTGCACCAGAACAGTCTTAGTCGAAAATCCAAATAAACTTCTCTTTTTTACGAGAATGGGACTCTCCTAGCCAAGATACATTTGCACGCATTTATTGAAATTAATAATTGGGTGTTATCATAGTAAAGGTATAAATACCTAGTTTGTGGTATTATCTTAAAACCATTTTTTTAACTCTGATATACTGATTCGTATGGTTCATGACTCAGCAGCTAGGTGAGCATATTTGAAATCATGTATAGAAGAGGATGTTTGTTGGAAGAAGTTCAAATCTCAGATTAACTGTGAGTTTTCTTTGTGGTAATTGATGCCTACATGACATTGTGATTCTCACAGATCAGTTTGATACATAGTTTTAGGCTTGTCGATAGTCATTTCTTAATTTTCAAGTAATGTACAAATTGGTATTGAAACATGTGTACGTCACTGTAGGTACAAATTCAAACCATTCAAATCCTTTACGGTTTAAAGCAAAATAAAATAGCCAATACCTAGTTCTGTAGCAAAGAAATGCATGGGATATGAAAGTTCATTTATCAAGGATTCAAAAATTCGAAAATTTATTCCTTTGGGTTTGATCCTATTAAATATGTGAAAAATCGAATTTCAAATAGCTTCCACCTCTTTGGATGTCACTCTCCAGTCTCCATGCAATATTCCATCTCCACCACAATTTTTTTGTTTCACTTTAGCTTCGTCATCATCATCTTGCGGCCTTAGCCGAGAAACAATTCACTGCACCTTTGCAGTATACCATATCTGTCACAGCTGTTAAAAGGTCTTCTTTGGCGGTGGGGGTGTCCCTGCATATGATTTCCAGAAAGATGAACTTCCGAGACCGCTTAAGTGATGATGGGTGCCTTCATAAGACGAAAGACGACACAAGTTCATCTAAGGCACGTGCACAATGTCCAGAAAATTATACACGTCTCCTTGACCAGATTTTAACACTTATTACTACATGCTTTGTACTAACTAGCATCAGTAGTATAAACATGCCGATTCTGAGACATTTTCCAGAACCCAACCACAACAAGGTTAAATCATGTTCCACCACCCACAGTAATAATGAAAACACATCTGTTATCCAAAACAATTGTACAAGACTTTTGATAAAACAAGTGACGCAAATGAAGGTGACTTGTTTGAGCATTTTCTTTCTGAACACACACTAAGTCAAACAGACACACTCACACAGTTTAAAGGAGCAGAATGAGCCAGGTACTGTGGGATGCCCAATTTTTTAAGGGAGACATCTGTGAACAACAAATGTCTGGATAAACTGTTGAAGCATATCAAGTTGGAGATTAAATTCAAGAGTCAAAACTGCAGAAGTGCTGACGTTGGTTACTATGACAATTTGATCTGCTAGCAATTCCTTTTAATTTTTTTGGTTTCCAGCTGCCAAACATCTCACCGAAGAACACAATTGATTGCAAAGCCTCAAGTCTGTTCCTGTACTATGTAAATTTAAATTAGCATGATAAAGCACCTGTAAAAAGAAAACAACATATTTGTTGGGAGAAAGTAATGAACACTTGATTCATCACGAACAATATCATAATCCATATCGCAGACGTTGTCATGGGGATATTAAATGTGAGACCTTTATGCTAAAAGGAGTTTGAGGAGAAAGAATACTACCTGATTTCCTTACGTTACGCCACATGTACCCTGCTTCTTCTTTCATATTCTCATCAAATCTTTATTGTCAAACTATGAATTAAATGAATCAGGATATCCCTTCTACTTTAATGTTTAACTTCCCTCTTCCTAATTACCCTTTCTCTTTCAAAGATGTCCTGTGTTGCCCTCTGTAATTGAAGCTTATTGAAGGTACTTCGTATTTCCTCTACATTGACATCAATTACTTCGTCAGCGACTTTCATTGTGTTCTGCATTGATGAAATAGAAAAAACTTCTTTTGTCCATCTGGGGTATATCCCTTCGCAAATGGTTTCTTTCTCTTAGTAATCCTTATTTTATTATCAACAGGTAATTTAGCATTCACTTACTCTCTTTCATAATGATCTGAGTAAAGATCCCTCCATACTCTGTTTTGCTTGATCTTCTTGCTTGCTTCTACAGGTCTCATTTTAATAGTCAAATGTCTTTTGTTGTGATAATAATTGACTAGATCTTCAAAACATTAATATAGACTCTAGTAGGTTGAGTAGAAAAATATTTAAACACTTTTTCTTTCATCGTTCTGTTCCATCTTTCTACCACACCCGATTGTTCTCCATTTTCTGTAGAGGTCAATCAATTTCTGTAAATCTTTAGTGAAAACTCTTTTCCCTCATCTATCTTGATTGGTTTTCTTTCTTTGAAAATCATTTTCAGTACAGTGGCAACTGATTTTCATGTCTTGTTTTTCAGCAAAATATATCAATCACAGCTAAGATGTATTTTATACCACGATTAAATTTTAAGAATGCTTTTATGTCTACCAAATCTGCAGCCCTCATCTCGTCTATTCCATTTACTCGAATGCTTCTTTTTCTGAATTTTCTATTTACTGAGTTATGTAATTCTTCTGCTGATGCTTGCATCTCAGATGACAGTGATGTTAGTACACCCTAGCGAATCTTTAGTTTTGTGTTATTTCAAAAGATGTTCCCCTCCCAAACATCGGTTTAGTACCAATGATGTTCTTTATTATGGCTTTACCAAAAAGTGTAAGATAAATGATCATAGGCAAATCAGGGTGTGGAAAACCACTTTGTTGCTTAACCTCCTACAAACACCAGCTTGGGTTGGTGATAACAAACTAACTATGTTCGACTATAACACTATGAAAACATAAATCACATTTACAATGACCATGTTAGTGAAAAAAGACATAGGGATGAATTTAGAAACTGGTGTAAAATAGCTTAGGAAAAACCACATGGCTTTGTGGTTATTGACCTAACAAGTAAGAAGCATAATGATAAGTATAGAAGTGGTTTTGAAACGTTCTACATAGCCAGTGAACTCGATTAAAAATATATATTGTTTTTATAGAAAATGGAAGCATTACTTGAGAAAAAAGCTCAAACCACAGAGCATAGAAGCTCACTTCAGATTGTAGTGAGCGATAACAAAACAAGATTTATAACGAGGTTTAATCCTCCTATCCAACTTGATAAGCAGAAAAATATGAAATTGCGCTTGTTAACCTAGAGATATGTTATTCTTTTCCAAACATTAACGCAAGAAATAATTAATTTAGGTGGTCACGAAATGGTGGTACTTGATGGTTTGAAATTTATGTACCAGAGGGTAGTTATGACATTATCGATATCAACAGTGTTATTCAATAAAAGATGAAGCAGAACGGGTCATTATAATAGTGTTAATGAGGAATATTACATTAGACTTTCCACTGACACTAACACCTTAAAGTCTGTTCTCAT
>RDPX01000200.1:655523-668898 GCA_003991215.1 Morbakka virulenta
GTTATATAGTGAATGGTTAGAGCGTGGCCCGTTTCAAGACATTACTGAACAAAGGATTTGTGACCAAGCCAGAGCGATTAGAAAAAACGGCTGGCTCACTGAATTGGAATTAGAAATGATCAAGAGAAGAGTTAAAGGTTTTTCGAATCAAGAAAGGAATGCAGATAATGATGAGGGTAATACTGATTTACTTGAAGTTGATACAGGTACTGTAAATGAGAGATCAAATAGGGTAAGTTTAAATGTTTCGTTTGAGGGAATTTCAGATGAAGAAAGGGTGATTGTTGATCAACTGCTTGAAATTTATAACTCTGGAGAAAACGCTGATGGGATAGTGTTCAAAAAAGTTGATTTCAAAAGAAAAAATAATAAGGTTCGTCGAGTGAATAATGTCTTAATATTCTTTAATACCAACAATATTGCTGAAACCAATAATTTGATTGTTGCGTGTTCAGTATGGGTATCAAAACAGTTAGTCTCAAAAAGGGGGTTCAGAACGGGAACCGTGGTGAAAACGGCGAATCGAAAGCAGTATTAAGTATCTTAACAAGTACAATAATTTACTCACACGGTATAAGAACGGTGAGGTGAAAACATCAAAGTAAATTGAAAACATCTATACTAGGTTTAGGATTAAAGTAAAAGGACTTGGAAGAGTGATTGAAGAACTCAAACAGCGTGTATTAGCAAAAGTGGCCAAATTGAAAAGGTATAATGCGAGAATAGAACAATTTCGACAAAATAGATTGTTTAATTTTGATCAGAAATAGATATTTGCAGAACTTAATGGTAGTAATTTTGGAAGTAGTGAAATACCAGATGCAGCAGAAAGTCAAGCCTTTTGGAGTGACATATGGAGTAAAGAAAAAGATCATAATAAGGATGCAGAATGGCTACAAAGATTGAAGGAGGAGAGTAAATACCCAAAGCAAAATGAATTGGGTATTACAACAAAAATGATCTCAAAGCAAGCAAGAAAAATTCCTAATTGGAAGGCAAATGTGAAAGATGGTGTACAAGGATTTTGGATTAAAAGGTTATCTAACCTTCAGAGAATATCTGAACAATTAAATAAGATTTTGAATGGGAATGAAGGACTACCTGAATGGTTGAATTTTGATAGAAGAGTGTTGTGCCAAAAAGATGCCAGTAAAGGTAGTGTAGTGGATAATTATCACCTCATTTCTTGTCTCCATCTGATGTGGAAATTGCTAACCGGTATCATATCGGACTGTCTCTACAAATTTTTTGATGAAGAAGATATGATACCTGATGAGCAGAAAGGATGTAACAGAAATTGCAGAGGCACGAAGCTGTTGAAATTAAGAGGGGAATATTTCAGGGGGACAGTTTGTCGTCACCTTTGTTTGTAGCTGCCCTAATCCCTTTAACCTTAATACTAAGGAAAGTGAAAGTTTATTATGAGTTTGGTGATAAAGTCATATGTTTGAAGCATTTGTTATTCATGGACGATCTAAAACTCTTTGGAAAGTCGCATAAGCAAATTGATTCACTCGTGAATACGGTATGCATGTTCAGCGACGATATTGGGATGGAATTCGGGATAAAGAAGTGCGGATTCTTGGTTTTGAACAGAGGAAATGTAGATAAGAGTAAGAGTAAAGGTTTAATTCTCCCAGATGGAAAGGTCTTGAGAACAATTGATAAAGAAGGATATAGATACCTGGGGATAATTGAGTATGATAAAATCAAAGAGAAAGAGATGAATGATCAATTTGTAAGAGAGTACCATAGACGCACCATAATAATTTTAAAATCCAAACTGATCGAAAAGAACAAGCTACATATATAGCAAATAGTTGGGCAGTGGCAATATTGAGGTATGGAGTAGGAATAGCAGAATAGAAATGTGATGAGCTGACGGAACTGGACAGGAAAACCCGAAAGGTCCTAACAATGCACAACGCTTTTCACTCTAAAACTGATGTAGACAGATTATACCTAAGTAGGAATGCCGGTGGAAGAGGACTTATGAATTACGAAGATACAGTTAGGAGTGAAGAGAATAATCTTGGATGGTACCTAAAAATTTCCAATGATTCATTACTGCAAGCAGTGAAACATGTTGGTATAATTGAATACCAATCAATGGTTAAAAAGGAATATCTTAAAAAGAGAAATAAGGAGAAAAGAAAACAAAAATGGATTGGAAAGCATATATGGGCAGATATGTATGGGCAAATTATCAGGAATAAAAGTGAAAATACTGACGAGGAGAAATCGTGGATCTAAATAACACAATCAGATGTGAAAGTGACCACTGAAGCTTTAATATTTGCTGCCCAGGAGCAAGCAATAGGGACAAATTATGATAAGTATAACATTGACGAAACCACTGATTCACCAAATTGTAGATTGTGTGGAGAAAGGGGAGAAACAGTAAACTATATCCTCAGTGAATGTAAAAAGCTTGCTCAGAAAGAGTACAAAAGACGACATGACAACGTCGCTAAAATTGTCCATTGGAAGCTGTGTGGAAAACTGAATCTTGAAAGAGCCGAGAAATGCTATGAGCATGAACCTCAAACAGTATTTGAGAATGGAAGCCACAAACTATTATGAGACATGAACATCCAGTGTGACAATGTTATTGAGGCACGACGACCAGACCTCGTAATTATTGATAAAATTGACAAGACTGCGATAGTCATCGATGTTGCCATTCCCGGAGACACCAGGATAGGTGAAAAAGAACAGGAAAAGATTGACAAGTATCAGGAAATTAAAAGCGAAATCCAAAACTTTGGAATCTGAAAAAAAGTTAGCGTTGTACCTGTTGTCTTGGGAATTCTTGCGAGTGTGACGAAAAATTTCACAGAATACATGGAAAAGATTGGGATTGAGATCAACATTGCCGGAGTCCAGAAAACAATACTATTAAGAACAGCTAGGATTCTGCGAAAGGTATTAGAGCACTGAAAGGGAAAGACTATGATGAGAGACCTTTGGTTACTCGTTGTAACCGGCTCTCTAACACACAAAAAGGCTTAAGATCAGCCAGTGCATTAGTTGCAAATTGAGGATAATAATAATAATAGTAATAATAATAACTTTACGAAATGTGTTAGAGACTTGAGAACAAAATTATACAAAAGACCTTTGGACATAGGCGATGGCCCGCTTTTTGACTATATTCGGTATAAAATCTACTTGAGCTGGAAGGCTAGTAAATAATAATAATAATAATAATAATAATAATAATAATAATAATAATATGGCTTGTTGTTGGGCGCTGAATGTGGGTTTTTTACCCATCCATCACTAGATGGTGTGTAACCACTCGATAATAATAATAATAATAATAATAATGAGAAAGAAAATCGAAAAATAAAAAAGGTGGAAGACCTATAATTTGAAGACTGCGTAGAGTCATAGGAGAAAAGCCTTAGTTATAATATAAAGAGTAGCAAAGAAACAATTTTGGCAGTCGTTAAAGCTCATAGACACCTGAATATTAAGGTAACGACCTACTCTAAGGATTTCAAGGAATGGAAGGGAAATGAAAAGCATAAAGAAAGGCTCTAAAAAACGTTTCATGGAGACTTTATCAGAAAATATGGTCTTATCGACTGGGACAAGAGCTGGTAGTTGCTGAGAAAAGAGAACTAAAAAGGATGTACAAATACTTTAATATGCCGTAATCCGATGCATGTTATGAGAACTACTTACATCTAGTTAAATAAAGAAATAAGTTGTGTCCCCACTTAAAAGAATGTGTCGAAAAAAGGGTAAAAGGAGAAATAATCATTTTGTAAGTGCCTATAGCTAATTTTTCGCCTTCAAACAAATTTGTAAACAACACAATATATATAAATTTATTTAAAAAATTATATAAATTATTAAGGCCATACTAGACGACATCTATTCGTAATTAAGGAAAGTTAGAAAAGTAAACCAATGAAAAAATACGGCATCAACCATCAAGTGGTTCAACAACATCAAATCAAAACGATCATGCACATTTACACAGCTGGACATTAAAGACTTTTACCCTTCTATAACTCCAACGATTCTACACAACGCCATTTCTTTAGCACAATCCCATACTAATATTGATGATGAAAGCATCCAAACTACAAAACCACTGCCGAAAATCTCTTCTCTTCAACAACGGGTCACCATGGGCAAAACGATCAACTACAGGAAACTTTGACGTAACCATGGGTAGCTACGACGGAGAGGAAGTCTGCGAACTTGTCGGCATTTTTATACTGTCCAAACTAGGTGAAAGAATTCGGAAGGAAGACAGTGGGTTGTACAGAGACGATGACTTAATCATCCTCCGAGATACAAACGGTATACAAAGAGACAAAACAAGGTAAGATATAATAAAAATTTTCAAGTACATAGGATTTAAAATTGATGTAAAGACGAACCTAAAACAAGTAGACTTCCTTGACATCACCTTCGATCTTACATCGTCCACATATCGCCCATACAAGAAAGAAAATGACCAACTCCTCCACATTAACACTTCTTCAAACCACCCACCAACCATTATTAAAGAAACCCCAAAATCCGTCAGTAACAGACTATCTGAAAACTCCTCCAATGAAGAAATAAAATATTTAACGATGCCGAGTACGAAGCTGCCCTGAAAAATAGTGGACATCCAACATGCCTATTATTTACACGACACCAATCACAAAAGAAAAAGCAATATCATCTGATTCAACCCTCCTTTCAACAAAACCGTCCAAACAAACATTGGATAAGTCTTCCTACGCCTCATCGACAGACATTTCCCTACGTCCAGCAAACTCCACAAGATATTTAACAGAAACACCTTAAAATTAAGCTATAGCTGCACAGAAAATATGTCACAAATCATCAAAAAGCACAAATAACAACATCATAAGCCCTAAACAATAACAACAAACCAATCCTGTAACTGCAGAACAAAAAGTCAATGCCCTCTTCTAGGAAAATGCACTGCACCAAACGTCATCTACAAGGCCACAGTACCATTGACACCACCCTCAGGAACACCAATAACACCTAACAGCGAAAAGGCATGCATAGGATTAACCGAAAGGCCACAGAAATACAGATACTCTCAACATAAATTATCATTCACCCACAGTAAATACAAACAAAGCACAACACTATCCAGTTTCGTATGGGATACAAAAGAAAAAACCGGAAAAGCACCCGAAATATCTTGGTCTATCCTAAAATCAGCCACCCATTACAACACCAGCACAAAAGGATGCCTTCTTTGTCTCACTGAAAAAATGTCTATTATAACATACACCATCAAGAAACAACTTCTCAACAAAAGGTCAGAACTTATTTCAAAATTCTGACATCATCGTCAAACGGAAAGATCATCTCAAGATCTGCCCTGGCCCTCCACAAAAATTTCGCCAACCAGACCGACTTTGTACCATTCGATATAGTTCTGGAATAGGTTTTCCGTCACATAGCTGAGAGAGATTATCACTATAGCGTGCCTTAGGCCTACCTCGTGCTCGCTTACCAAATATAGAGCGTAATAACAGATCTCTATCAACATTGTCATGACGGCAAATATGACCAAAGAAAGAAAGTTTTCGCTTGGTGATCAAAGGTATAAGACGTGTCTTACAGTCGATCGTCTGGATGACCCACTCATTAGTCTTTCTCTCAGTCCAACTAACTCTCAGTAACCTACGATAACACCATATTTCAAAAGATTCGATTCTTTTAAGATCCTGTTTCCTTACAACCCAACATTCTGAACCATATGTTGCAATGGAGAAAACGAGGGATGCGAGCAATCGTTTCTTGGTGCTTAAAGATATATGCGAATCTTTCCAAATATTTGTCAAAGAGATCATAGCATTTTTGGCTATATTTATCCTTCTCTTAATTTCGCTGAAGTCGTCATACGTGACTGTAATTTTTGCACCGAGATAAATGAATTCGTTTACATTTTCTATTGCTTCCCCGTTAAAAGTGATGTAATTAAGAAGTTCTGGTAAGTTGCTACGTTTAATTTTCATTACTTTAGTTTTGTTAGCGTTTAAGAATAGTCCCGCAGACTCGCTTGTAGTGTTAACCTTATTGACCAGAGATTGTAGTTCGATCATGCTGCCGGCTATGAGAACAGTATCATCTGTATATCTTAGATTATTGATGTATTTGCCACCGATTTTCACTGTACCTTTCATATCCTCAAGTGCATCACGCATTATTGTTTCTGAATACACGTTAAAGAGGTAAGAAGAAAGGATACAGCCTTGTCGGACTCCCTGTTCAATACTAAACCATTCAGTTAACCCATCTGCAGTTCTTACTGCTGCTCTCCGGTTGGAATATAATTGCATTATTAATTCAACTATATGTTGTGGTAAGCCCATTGATAGCATGTTTGACCATAGAACTCCGTGATCAACGGTATCAAATACCTTCTTATAATCAATAAAACATAAAAATATGTCTTTGTTACATTCTCTGTTTTCCTCCATAATCATTTTGAGGTTTAATATCTGGTTTCTATTCCCTCTGCCTGTACGAAAACCGGCCTACACCTCATTTACCTCCTTATTCAATCTTTCTTTCATCCTGTTTGCGATTGTATAAAGCAGTATCTTACTCGGGTGACTGATTAAGGAAATAGTTCTATTGTTACAACACTGCAGAACATCACCCTTTTTAGGAAGGGGTAAGAACAAAGAAGAAACCCAGTCTGTAGGCCAGGATTTTTCGTGCCATATTCTAAGACAGAGTTTGTGAAAGAATTGAACGACAGAGTAACCCCCGAACTTTATAAGTTCTGCAGGAATGTTGTCAAATCCAGGGCTTTTATTTGATTTCAGATCATTAATACTCTTTCGAACCTCAGAAATCAATGGTTGGTGTTCATTAGGAGAAGGATCAACAATAGGAAACGGAGGGGTGGTGACATTTACATTTTTCTTGTACAGGTTACTGCAGTATTCCTTCCAACGATTTTTTACGTCATTTGCCTCTGACAGGACATGACCACCATCAGACTTGATGGTATCGATGTTAGGACGAAATTTCTTAGTTAATTTTCTCACACCCTGATACAGTTCTTTGGTGGAGTTTACAACAGAGTTCCGTTCAACATTTTCGCAAATTTCGTGAATTTGAGCAGCTTTGTCTCTTCGTAGCAGACGTTGCACTATTGTGTTTTGCATTTGGTATTTTCCATTATCTGCAGCACTATGGTTTCATTTACTCTTCAGGGACCTTCTAATTTCAATTGCTTCGATTGCTTCTCTTGAAATCCAGGGTAACTGCTTACGCTTCTTTTTAGGGTAGTGTTTGCGAGCAGTGGTACATTGTACATCCTTTCCCTGTTCCCAAAGTTCATTTGGTGTTATTTCATTATCTAAGTCTAGCAATGGTCGAAACCTATTTTCTAGCTCTAATGCGTAATCATCGTTTGGTTTGGAGCAATCGAGACTTAAAAGAACATGTGGCCTGCCATCAAGCCTTTTAAATCGGAGCTTAAAGTTTATTGTTAGTAACTGATGGTCACCACTGCAGTTAGCACCGGGTTTTATTTTGCAGTCTTTAACACTGCATCTCCATTTAACAGATATTAACATATAGTCTATCTGATTTCTCGTTTTGTTGTCAGGAGAGACCCAAGTATAGAGATGTCTGGGATGGAGCTCGAATAAAGTATTAGCAACAGTGAGATTGTTAGAGGTACTAAAGCTTATTAGTTCATCTCCCCTGCTGTTACCTTGCCCCAGACCGAATTTCCCATGAGTGTTAGAGGGCGTTGCAGACTGTCCAACCTTGGCATTGAAATCACCCATTATGAGTTGGGTTTTTTAGGTTTTTTTGCTGACAGGAAATCAAATTGCTCCTCGCAACTTCATACCTAATGACTAATCGCATGGGACCTCCTTTCCTGACCAAACAGCCGAACACCTATTTACCCAATTTGAAAGTAAATCACTCTAGTAATTTTAAACTGTATCCATGGGACTTCCTTTCTTTCTTCCTTTCTCAGAATATTAACGCATTGTAATACGTTACCACCTGTAATTTTTATTTTTGATGAGCCGCCTACTTCATTTGTTTATAAAAGCTTGTACAGTATTTGTAGCATTATTGCCTGATGATTGGAATATCGTGAAACTATAAGTTGCATTCACAGTTCTTATTTTTCATGTTTTACCGTATGTATGTATGTATGTATGTATGTATGTATGTATGTATGTATGTATGTATGTATACATATATACATGCGTAGTTTGAGCACTCTGACAGGATCCCACAATAACTTCTTAAGCTGTGTTTGCTTCGGCAACATGGCCTGAGAGTTATGTCTCAGAAGCTCTGTGCTGCACTGATGAACCCACAAAGGGCGAAACAGTACTGTCTGTAGATTGAGTATATACACATATATGTATACATACGTTTACAAGATAAAGAGGAAAACTCAAAACTTGTGTATAGAACTTAAAGTTTCGTGTCTTACACTCATCAGCTATACTGGTTAAAAAACGTTACAAAAACCACATGTATATATTACAGGTCATTCAGAACTACAAAAAAAGGTAAAAATAGAACAACAGGACGTAATAGGTTGTAAACACTGTTTAAATATGTTAGTCTTTTGATTTGTAGTTAGCGAGAAGGAATTTGTTCATGTGGCGACATTTGGCAATTAGTTCACTTCTTTTGTTTAAAAGTTCGCTTTTGTTGTGGTAGTTTCAAGTTTCAAATTTTTCTTGTAAACAAAGTAAACATGTGCATCCATTGGTTGTGCAGTTGTTTGCGTGTTTAATTATTGACCCTTTCAGCTTTGGGGTGGTTTGGTGATTATCTTTCATATCCCTCGGCTTTCTTTTCCCTCCACTGCTGTTAACGATCATCGTAGCCACGTTTTTCGTCAATATGAAAGTGATAATTCTGTAACAAAACGCTAGCTTATCACTATCGCTCTTTTTCACTGTAGAAGTGTTGTTTGTAATGGTAAGTCAGACTAACGGAAGCTTCTTTATGACGTCATGAAGCTGAGTTCTTTCCTCGGCTAGTTATTGATCATTCCACCCCGGATGTCTTCGCCGAGTTACGTTTTGGTCTTCTTTTAAAAACCGTTTATATTCTACTCTACTGCCAAATTAGTTTAGCTGGGATTCTTGAATTTGTACCTCATTTGGGTGGTTGCTGTACAGCATCAAGTGGTAGTAGGAAAGATAAGGATTAAAACTAAGAGGAAAAGTAAAAGAACAGTTAATCTGAGGATGAAATGGTGACATTTGAGAGAAGCCAAGTGTAGGAGGAACTTCAACCGGAAGTTACTAGTGACACTGAGTTTCACCAAGGATGTGCTGGAAAATTGGTCAAAATTAACTGAGAGCATTTGAAAAACGGCCAATACAGTCCTGGGAGCAACATGAAGCTGTCAGAGACCAGACAAGGAAACAGGGTGGTAGGATGATGCAGTGCAGGAAAGTATTAAAAACAAGAGGAAAGCAAAGAAGCTGTTTGACAGAACAGGGCAAGAGGAGGACAAAAGGGAATATGACGCCAGAGAGAAGGAAGCAAAGCGAGATGTAGCCAAGGCTAACGAGGAGTCATACACTGATCTCCATGACCGACTGCACACAAAGGAGAGAGAATAGGATTATTCCGGATTATGAAACAAAATGACAAGTCATCAAAGATGGAAATGGGAGGCTATTGACAGGAGAAAAAGAAGTGTTAGAAAAGCTACTTTCAAGGTTCCATAAACACTGAAAACCCCAGAGGAGCCAGCAATGAAGAAGCCAAGAGAGTTTGAACATAAAGTTGGAGGGATAGACAAAAGTGAAGTTAAAAAGGCATCAAAGAAAATGAAAAGTGGAAAGGCTGTACCACAAGACAACATACCCGTTGAAGCACAGGAGTGTCTAAGTGACTTGGGTGTAGAAGTGCTCAGTAACCTCTTCCATAGGATCCTGGAATTCGAGGAAATGCCAAAGGAGTGTAGAAGGAGCATGTTGATACCTGTTAATAAAAACAAAGGAGATGCAAAAGAGTGTGGTAACTACATGGGCACCACGTTAATTTGCCACACAACGAAACTGTGTGAGGAAAATTTCGTTGCAAGGCTCAGACAAGAGACAGAAGTCAGCCAGGGAGAGTACGATTTTATCCCAGGAAAAAGCACAACGGACACGCCAATCGCTATGAGTAATCTGATGGAAAAGCACTGAGAAGGACAAAAAGAATTGCATTGTGTTTTTGTCGATTTTCATTTGTATTTACGTAATTTCAAAAATAGACTATTGTTAACCATGACAGTACTGTGGTTGCTCTGTTTATTTGATGCAAAAAGGAAAGTTTATGACTTTGAATTCAGCACCGCAAGTCTCTTAAATTAAAGGGCTTCTTACTTACACTATAAATCGTTCTTCAATGTACCAATAACTTGTATTTCAACAGCTTAAGGGATTGTAAACTTAAACCTAAAAAACTATAGAGCAGTCTATATAAAAAACGAAAACTTTTGCTAAAAATTTGGGTTTTTCAAGAGCTTGTGTAATTATAAGCTCATTATCGGTTTTTTGATTTTACCGACTTGGAATGGATGCAGATGGTAGATCACGAGTTCTACTTTGGAGTTAACAATTCAACCATATTTGATGTCAATTAACCGCATATTTAATAAACTGTAGATCTTCACCTGCACCTCTGGTGCGATTAAATCGAGCTTTTCTGATGTTATAAATTCTCTCTACATCTAAATATCACACATAATGTTACTACAATTTGCTATATAACCATGCTACACCTCTTTGTTCTAATTAATGGTATATTAGGTTTATTACCCTTTATATGCTATATTTCTTTCCACTGCTTCCACTTCAAAGATGGGTGAACAANAAGTGAAGTTAAAAAGGCATCAAAGAAAATGAAAAGTGGAAAGGCTGTACCACAAGACAACATACCCGTTGAAGCACAGGAGTGTCTAAGTGACTTGGGTGTAGAAGTGCTCAGTAACCTCTTCCATAGGATCCTGGAATTCGAGGAAATGCCAAAGGAGTGTAGAAGGAGCATGTTGATACCTGTTAATAAAAACAAAGGAGATGCAAAAGAGTGTGGTAACTACATGGGCACCACGTTAATTTGCCACACAACGAAACTGTGTGAGGAAAATTTCGTTGCAAGGCTCAGACAAGAGACAGAAGTCAGCCAGGGAGAGTACGATTTTATCCCAGGAAAAAGCACAACGGACACGCCAATCGCTATGAGTAATCTGATGGAAAAGCACTGAGAAGGACAAAAAGAATTGCATTGTGTTTTTGTCGATTTTCATTTGTATTTACGTAATTTCAAAAATAGACTATTGTTAACCATGACAGTACTGTGGTTGCTCTGTTTATTTGATGCAAAAAGGAAAGTTTATGACTTTGAATTCAGCACCGCAAGTCTCTTAAATTAAAGGGCTTCTTACTTACACTATAAATCGTTCTTCAATGTACCAATAACTTGTATTTCAACAGCTTAAGGGATTGTAAACTTAAACCTAAAAAACTATAGAGCAGTCTATATAAAAAAC
Organism: Morbakka virulenta; assembly: GCA_003991215.1. Taxonomy (NCBI): domain Eukaryota; kingdom Metazoa; phylum Cnidaria; class Cubozoa; order Carybdeida; family Carukiidae; genus Morbakka; species Morbakka virulenta. Next base: position 667,057 of record RDPX01000200.1, read on the forward strand.
GAAAACTTTTGCTAAAAATTTGGGTTTTTCAAGAGCTTGTGTAATTATAAGCTCATTATCGGTTTTTTGATTTTACCGACTTGGAATGGATGCAGATGGTAGATCACGAGTTCTACTTTGGAGTTAACAATTCAACCATATTTGATGTCAATTAATCGCATATTTAATAAACTGTAGATCTTCACCTGCACCTCTGGTGCGATTAAATCGAGCTTTTCTGATGTTATAAATTCTCTCTACATCTAAATATCACACATAATGTTACTACAATTTGCTATATAACCATGCTACACCTCTTTGTTCTAATTAATGGTATATTAGGTTTATTACCCTTTATATGCTATATTTCTTTCCACTGCTTCCACTTCAAAGATGGGTGAACAATAATCTTACATCCAATGAACTTAAGAGACCATTGTTTTCTACCCGTTTTTCATGTTTTGCCTTGACGTTATTGAACTACTTCCTTTCGGTCCCCATCTTCTCCCAAGTTCTGGTAGCATCGTAACCATCACCCTTTACAATGCTTTACTGCACTATGCTATGGTATGCTGTGGTAGGCCAAGCTGGACTTTAAAACACAAAACTCTAGTTTTCTAATGAATGTTGTGCTGTGGTAGACTGAATTTTATGACTCAACTACAACAGTTATCTTTGATAATTTAGACAACAAATCATCATTCTCATCATCACCACCATCATCATTATCATCATATCATCATCATCATCATCATTAAAATACGAAAAGAATGAAAGCATAACGAGATACAAAATAGCATGAAATGGCACTGTGATGCATAAGTATTTGATCAACCAAAAAAAGTTCTACTCAGTCACACAAACAAAATAAGAGATTTAAAATAGACAGTCCAAAACGCAGCTGGTGAAAAATAGTGTAAGGTTTAATAGTTCCTGTATTAATTCCTCCCCACCCATCTTCTACTCATTTTGAAGACCATGTTTTCAAGACAATAAAAATATCAATGCAAAAGGTAAAAATGAACCCTGTGGTTTACTTGCACAACCTTTTTTGGTAAGTGTACCGTTTGTTACGTCAAACGTATTTATAAAAAAATTACTGTCCACTCTCATCCACTCTCATCCACTCTCATCCACTCTCATCCACTCTCTGACTACTCTAAAAAACTTTTAAGCAAACCACTATCCTTCTATCTCAATTATACATATAAAACGTAGTTATCTTACTTCCGCAAGAAGCCATATAGCAATATGTTCTTTACTCGTACGTTATCTCTCTTGAAATCCCTTTCATCTCAAACTTCAAAATTGCAAAGCCAACATTAATCGCCAGATTTCTTGCTTTTACATCTTATTTTTATCCTTATTCATTATTGTTAAATTTAAGTCATTTTCCAGCGCTGATCTTTCTAACTTATCACCAGAGAGATCAGAGATCCTTTAACAATCCCTCCTCTCCACTAATTGGAAACCCTGTCCAAATATTGCTACTGCTTGCAGCTAGAATTTGTTAAAATTGTCTGCTTAAGTAAAATATTTGTACAATTTTTCGTTTCTGTTGTGAGAATTAATTGAAATTATATGAAACAAAAAGCAAAATTAAAGGAAATGCTCATTAGTTATTGTTGCCTTTCTTAGATAGTTTAAACATTTCCGTTAGCCACTTTGTTTCCAATTTGATGTGTTTTTGTGTAATATTTTCCAGTTTACCAGAATATAGTAAAGTAGAGTATCGTGTACTCTGCAACTGCAATCCAATATAGAAAGTGGTGCTCATCCTTATTCAGAGTATTTAATAAAAGTACTCTTTTACTGATATAAAATTATACATCCACCCCTTTTTATTTTGCTCTACCCACATTA
>RDPX01000200.1:670947-686235 GCA_003991215.1 Morbakka virulenta
TAGTTTAAACATTTCCGTTAGCCACTTTGTTTCCAATTTGATGTATTTTGGTGTAATATTTTCCAGTTTACCAGAATATAGTAAAGTAGAGTATCGTGTACTCTGCAACTGCAATCCAATATAGAAAGTGGTGCTCATCCTTATTCAGAGTATTTAATAAAAGTACTCTTTTACTGATATAAAATTATACATCCACCCCTTTTTATTTTGCTCTACCCACATTAATTTATTACATGCAATGATTTTTTAAATCAATTTTACTTTCAATTCTTGTTTAAGAAGAAAAATATAAGCGGATTTTTCTTCTGAAAGACAGAAATGCTTTTTGTTTTTGTAAGGATACTCAATTTTTGTAAATGCATATTGGTATGATGAAATGCAAAGTATTGCAAACTGAGTTAGAACAGAACATTTTGAACCAATACTCATACTACCCCTGTGTTACTTTGTTCTTTGTGGAAATGCAATCAGTGCAATCGGTAACACTCAACTTTGAAAAATATAACGTATAACAAATACATTAGAAAATGATTGATTGGGAGCTTCTAGGTTTAGTATATTTTTAGATAATAATTATTGGTTATGTGAAACTTTCTTTAAATTTGAATGATAACCTTATTTTAGTGCAGTTCTCTTCTATACGTTGTAAACTGTTATCTAGATAAGCTTTTTAAAGCATGTTTTCTATGTAGGACCCTTTTTCCTTTTTGACTGTGGGCAAAAACCACCCCTTTTTGAAGACAACTTTACACCCCAGTAAATTTAGCAACAAGCATGAGTATCACACTAGGACTGCACCCGTTGGGATTGTGTAGTACACCATTGTATAGTATGAGATAATAGAGGAGAGGAAAGGACGCTTTTCCGGAACCAGACATACCAACCAGCAACAGATTTCTCCTGCGCCCAGTGTGACAACGATTTCTACTCTTGATTAGGTCTTTACAGGCACATCCAATGCTGCTTCACAATAAACACTCAGAGCACAACTCCATAGTTTTGTGAGATTAAAAGATGCCTATTAGGATGCTTTGTAGTATATTAGCTGTTCTTGATAAACTATGGTAGACTCTACTAATGTACCATAGTACCCTATCCTATGCTACACAATTTGTATTGCTATGTTCCACCCTGCTATATTTTTCCTGTAATCGTACTCTGCGAAATTCTGCAATGGTTTGCTTCAACATGCCATACAATTGTACGCTTGAGGTATCAAAGGATTATCCCACCCCTACACAGGGCAGAGGATGAGCTCACTTTCCCTTACAAAATTCGTTCATGACGGGCAGAAAATATAGCCTAAAAATATGACCAAAATTCAGTTTTTGGAGTTGTCTCCGCGAAACTGTTTCAACTAACGGAGGAAGGAGCAAAGACATTGGCGTTCAAACCCATTACTTGTAGCCAGATGGGGCTCATTAGCCCAGAAAGGCAGTTCATTTAGGTAAAGGTAACTCTGATTTCAAATTCCCTAGCAATGGGTTAAATGGTCTCACTGCCTTGCGAGCAGATGGTTAACAATCAAGGCTAGCCACTTATATTTGCTCCGCCACTAGGCCGAGCCAAGTTACAGATTTGGTACAATTATATGAAAAAATGAATCTTGGGCGTGCAAATTCATTGACGCACAGCATACTAATCCTGGCGCTGTGACAAGAGTACGAGGGTTTTATAAATCACGAATGCAATTACGGAAGAGGGAAAAAGAGTCAAAGATAGAACGTGAAACTTGGAATGTATGCAGCATGACAGAGAAAAAGGAAGCCGGTGGATGCGATGAAGAGATTCCTGGTGAGACAGTCGTCAGCCAACAAAGACTCCTGGTTATGGATTTGAAGATCAAAAGAAGGGGAATATTAAGCATACAAGAAGGAAAAGCAAAGCAATATACTGGGAGTTGAAGGACGGAGAGTAAGCAGAACCTGGAAAACAGCAATGCAGATGACACTTGGAAAGAGATGTCGACGATTGTGACTGATAGCGTAGCAAGGATGTGAGTCTGGAGTATAGCAGTAAAGTCCTTGAAGAAAGATACATGGTAGTGGAACGAAGAACCACAAAGTACAGTTGAAGCAAAGAAAGAAGCATTCAAAAAGGCATTGTTGGAAGGCACAGTTGAAGCTAAGAACACTACAAAAAGCAAAAGTGAATTAGCAGAAGAGCTGTTGCAAGAGAAATAGTGTAGGGTATTGAGAAATTGTATAAAGAACTTGAAAGCAAAGAAGGACAAAGAAGATATTTTGAACAGTTAAAGCCACAGAGTAGAAACCAAAGAAAGACTTAAGAAACGTAACAGTTTTCAAGGATGAGGATTGCATTTCCCTAGCTATTGAGGAAGAGTTAAAAAACAGATGGCAAAAGTACTTCGCCTTCCTACTCTTAAAAGAAAACCCTTGTAAAGAGTTGATTCCTTTGCATACCGTGCAAGACCAGAGCAATTAGTCTCCCCAGAAGAAATATGAAAGGCGTTGAAGGAAATTAAGAGCGCAAAAGCACTAGGCTTAACAGAAGATACGGTAAAAATGTTGCAGACATTAAAAGACATAGGGGTGGTTTGGATCTCTGACGTCGTTAACAAAATAATTGACGAGGAGAAGATCCCAGAGAGCTAGCAGTCGATGATTCTCATCCCCATATATAGAAGTAAGGGAGATCTAATGGAGTGTGACAACGTTTCTACAGCTCCTTAAAATAATCAAGGATCAGCGATTGAGAACATTTGTTGATATAAATGGGACACAGGTTAGACTCTTGCCTGGGAAGAAAACCACAGAGGCAAATTTAATCTTGCGATAAAGCCAAGAGAAGGTACTGAAGGAAAATAGAGAGATGTATATGGGGTTTGCCTATCTAGAAAAGGCATATGACAGGGTGCTAAGATATATATTGGTGTCTAAGAAAACGAGGGGTGGGAGAAAAGTTGGTGAGGGTAATCAAGGCCTTAAGAAACGGTGGTAAGGTGTCCCGGCGAAGAAACGGATAATATCAGCGTTGAGATGGGACTGCATGAAGCCTCGGCTTTGCTTCTTCCTTTTTGTTGCGGTCATAGATTCAGGGAGAAAGATCGCAAGGAAAGGAGCACAAGGAAAGCTGCTGTCTGCTGACAGTCCGCCAATTACTGCTGAGACAGATGGGCAGCTACAAGCTGGTATAGTAGCTTGGCAAGGAGAACTGGAAAGGAACAGTTTAAGAATAACTACATTAAAAACAGAAGTGATGAGGTCTGCAAAAGAAGCTGCACCAATCACCATCACCGACATCAGAGGAAAAAAATAGCCCAAGTGGATTCCTTTCGGTACCTAGGAGCCACAATAACTGAGTAGGGAGGATTATCGGAAGAACTCAGGGGAGGAATACAGAGGGCTTTGAAGAAGTGGACAGAATGCACCGATATATTGTGTGACAAGAGGCTTTTAACCAGCTTGAAAATTAAGGTGTACAAGTGTGTCACCAGGCCTCTATTAGCTTATGGATAATTTATGGGGTCCTTGAAAGACAAGAATGTTGTGCTTGGTTGTGGGAGTGTCGCTACGTGAACATCGCATCAGCGGTGATATAAGGAGACAAGAGAAAGTTGTCAAAATCAGTGATAAGGCACCCAAATCCAGGCTACGATGGTTTAGGTATTTCACAAGAATGGAGCAAGGGAGTGCGGCAAAGCTGGCCTTGATAGCACCAGTGACAGAAAAGAGAAGGAGAGGAATAAAGAAGAAGCAATGGAAAGATAAAGGGAGGGAAGCCATGTTGAAAGTTGGAGTTGGGGAGGTGCAGGCGCTGAACAAACTGGAATAGAGAAGCATGACGCGAGTAGTCAGCCAACTATGAAGGGTGGACAAGGCTAAAAGAAGAAGAAAAAGAGTACAAAAGTATTCTTTACTACATTGTACTTTATTATAATATTATATACTGTACTTTATATCTTACTGTATAAAATCCTAAATTTGACGTTTATATATTTTATATATTTTTAGTTGATGTACATGCATTCTCTAAACATCAACGACAAGCTAAGCCTGAATGACCTTATTTACATCACCAAAGGTAGAGAGGAAGAAGGAAACAATGCTCGGATCAGGTCCCACATGGAAGAAGCCGATCTGGTGATATAGAAAGAAGAAATAAATTGACTGATATCTAGCCTTCCATTTATCACTATTTCAGAAAGTAGTACATCGACGTACATTTGCAATTCCGACCGACTTTTTATATAACGGTTATATTGTTACGATAGTTTTAATTGAAGATGCATCCATAATCCATGGTGTACCCTACCCGAATGAAATTTCAATATTTGTATCAGTGATGCTATTGATATCGAAATAATAAAACAAAATAGAAGTTAAAATATCATCTTCTATTTAAACGAATCTCGGTATAATTCTACTTAGCTCTTACTGATGCCTCATAAACTTGGATTAGAATGCTCCTTGATGCCAAAAAGTTTTGGAAATTTTTATCAACAGCTTTCCTTCTACTACCTCATATAGGACCAACAAGAAAGCAGTTCATTTTTAATTAGGGTTGTAATTCTGTATAAATATTATTAAAATAAATAAAAAAATAAAGAAATATATTCCCTAAACAGTATCAAATGCCGGCGAATACCAATAAACACCGTTGTTAACTTGAATGCGTTTTTCAACAATCAGTTGTAAGACTTGAATCAAGTCTCTTGTTTTCTTTTTTTTTGGTTTCAGAACTTTTACAAAATTGGTATGTGTGGGTCTGTGCCAATTTTCATTATGTAACCAATAGTCAAAACTGTTGATAATTAATCTTTAGAAACTTTCGAAACATGATCCTAGAAGATGGTGGTTTAACTTCACTTGCACGAGGATAATCCTGCTCTTTTCCTCTTTTCCGTTTCAAACTTAAAGACAGGAGAATAGACAAGTTTGCAACGTGAAACAGTATTAACAGTAAAGCTGGTATTGTGCTTTCGACATTTTGCGGTCAATTTTTAAAAAAAAACTTCACATTATTTCTAACAACAAAAGTGAATTTGAAACATATAAATTTCTTCTGTGTCATCAACCAGTACATGCTAAGATAAGTTAATATTTTAATTATCTTCTCACCTTCTCACCGGACTCCAGAGTAGGCGGTTGCCTGTCAGCGAGGAAGCGTCAGGGATGACCATCTGCCACGGTCGAGGTAGAGCTCAGTCGCTTTGACCTCTTGCCAGGTGGTGCCCTTCTCTGCAAGGTATTCAGACAAGTACTGGTGCCAGCGTTTTCGTAGCCGGCCACTTGGTCTAGTGCCTTCTGCGTAATTGAAGGCTAGAGACAAGTGGTGGTCTGAGGGTCTCCTCTTGATATGTCCGTACCATTGTATTTGAGTGTTCTTGATTTTCACGTCAATAGGCAATATGCTGATGTTCTTGCATAGATCGACAGTTCTTTTTCTGTCCCATTTGGTCACTCCGCTGATCATCCTGACAACCTTCATATCCGCTGCTACAATTCCTCTCATGTTTTTCTTGTTGATTGTCCATGTTTCACAACCATATAGCAGGATAGGCCTGAGGATTCCTGAATGAATGATCTGTTTTGCTTTTGTAGGAACTTCTTTGTCTTTGAGGAGGCGGTACAGCAGACCATCATCCTGCGAAAACTTCTTTATCCTTTCGTTGATCTCCACATCTATAAGTCCCGTCTCTGAAATTGTATTTTAATTATATTATAATAACTTTAAACAAAAGGTAGAGATATAAATGTTCACGTGAAAATGCTACAAATGTGTAGAATTGTTTGTCTTTTCTGACAATGAAAAAGGCACAATAAAATAATAGTTTTATTAAGGAAACGTGGAGTTATTTTCGCGTGAAGGGTTAACGTGATTGACACTATTATTTATTTTAACTGTGCATTGCGTGGTGTGCAATGTGCACTGATTGAGAGACAATAGTTAATTAGTGTGTCTACAGCTCGTCAAACTGTGAGCATGTCAAAGAAAAGTGGTGGATGGGAGAAAAAGAAAATTGCTAAAGAAAAGAAAAGAAAGAATAGGTTTTAATATAGTCAACCCCAACACTATTGACCTACTTTTCCTGAGAGTCAAGTACACGAGGCACAGAGGTTGCCCATCATGATCAGGAGACATCTACCTCCCAAGCTCCATATCGAACTGAAATTGAAAACAAGGACATTTATTGATTGTGTAACTGAGCAACAGCTCATTTGATCCAGGAACTTAGGATATTTACTCCAAAGATAAAAGATTTTGGTCTTACTGGTGTGAAAAAGGGTTTGAGGAATGTCAATGCTGGGATTCTGATTTTTAAGCTGCAAACTGTGACTATTGGGAATAGAGTCATTTTTATACAAAATAAATGCTTGATTGTGAGAAACCAAACAAGAAAAGTGGTAAACGACAATAGCTTCTTTATTCACCTTGAATTAAAAGTGAAACCATTGTTTTTATTTCAGAAAGTCTTGCTTTTCGTGATTCTGAGAAGATAGTTGAGTCCAAAAATAATGGAATTAGCTCAGTATTCTTGAATTAATTGCTAAGTTTGACTTTTTTTCTCAATGTATTCAAAACTATGCAAATTGAGGAAAATGTCATACATCTTATTTATCACAAACTATTTCGCATGAACTAATTACATTACTGGCATAAAAAAAGACTCGACTTTATCATTGCTAAGTGAAAGAGGAATGACATAATTCAGTAGTTGTGGACTCATTGTCTGACCTTTCACATGTAGACCAACGTACAGTGGTGATATTACAATATATTCTCTCCGAGGGTTCTGTTGAACGTTTTTGTAGCTTTATTAGTATATCGACTCATACAGGCGAACAATTAGCATCCCATCAAACAGACTTCAAAGCAAAACATGAAGTCCATATTGGACTTTGCAGGGGTCAAAATTCAGATAACGAGAGTAATATGAGTGGAAAATACTCAGAAATGCTGGCTCATACAAAAATCAAAACTGGTTTAGCAGATCACATACCTTGCACTGCTTACTCATTAAACTTTGTCGGTCAGTCGGTTGTCGATTGTTGTGTCTTTTTTGCTTTGATTCAAGAATTAAATAATTTTTTTCTCAGCATCCACGCATAGATAAAAAATCTTAACAGATTTCTTTGTAAAAGATAGTCTAGTTTCAAAATCACTTTCACAGACGCGATGGAGTCCAACTGCAGGTGCTGAGTTTGTATTTTATGAAGGCTACGAGCACATAAGTATGATTTTTGAAGAAATTCAGGACAAAAAAACATGAAAAACAAGACCCAAGAAAACTGTCAGGAATCTGAAGAATTCTTTTCCTCTTGTAAACAAGAAAATCATGTGAAATGTAAAACGACATTCTGCAACCCTTCAGTAAATGTAGGGTTTATCTGCAGAGTTCATAGATAGATATCGTATTAACAAACGGGCTATTTAAATCTTAACAAATAGTGATTCAAAATATCAAAGATAATATTGACGCTTATGAAAAAAGCGAATAGTTAAGACTCACTACCACGACTAAAAAGCCAGCTTATTGCATAAGAGCAGAGAAGACCATTTGATGATTATGACAATGCAACATTTACATATCTCATAGACAGGGAAGCATTTAGAATACAAATATTTATCCTCATCGCTGATAAACTGATGCAAGAATCATCAAGATGGGTCATAGCTTATAGTGCTTTAAATGAGAAATTTGGATTAATTTGTAACTTTTCAACAAACATGTCTGCTTCTGAACTCGTAGAGGGTGTTCAATCCATGTGTAAGAAGTATCCCAGTTATATTTTTAACTTTTATGAAGACTTTTCACGGAAGTTATTCAATTTGTATCAGATGTGAAAGAATGCCCAGTAAAAATTAAAACATTCTAAAACAAAATCTATACTATTGTACAGAATTATCTTTGAAACAAAAGTTGCTGAAAGCTTTGCAAAGGTTGAAACAACTCTGCGTTTGTTTTTAACATTCATGGTCACAAAATGCAGAGGCGAATAATCGTTTTCTATACTTAAAATAATCAAGAATTACTTCCCTTTAGCCATGTCGCAGATACATCTCTCTGCACCATCTCTTTTATGCAGAGAAAGCGATATTGTCAGACGTTTGAACTGCAGCGACACTATTCAAAATTTTGTTGCCTGTAAGTCCAGGAAAAAGCAATTTTGACTATGTAGGCCTATTAATAATTATAAATGATAGTCAGCTAAACTGCTTTTTCCAATCGGATAGGCCCTATGTGTAGCATGTCTAACTAATACTTGTGCACGCCATAATGCATAGTCCTACATCCATATAATATGTCACTCATCTTTTATTTGTGTTAAGAAGTTATCTTTTGCCAGTTTGTTTACAAAATTAAGTCTTTTCTCGTAAACAGCTTTAAACCCACAGTACTATTCATCCAGCCATGTTGGCATGAGTACAGTTTATGGTGAATAAGTCATTTTTTGAATTATTTCCACTCTCTAAGAGTATTTCCTTCTTCCTTTTACGATTTCGATTTATCTCCACACACTATAGCGACCGATCGACCTTCTATATCTTAACGTAGTTTAAATATATTGAAATGTATGTGTGTAAGGTGGAGTGTGAATGACTGACATCACAACGTTTGATTACACTTGATTGTCTTCTTTGAAGTTATTACATTGCAATGTTATTATTTTGAAGAGCTCGTTAAAATTCACTTTAGTTGCTAATATTATGTAATAAGAAATTAAACTTCTATGACGTGAAGCAGTGAGTAGAATCAAATTTCATGCCGTATCTAGAANCAATTTGTATCAGATGTGAAAGAATGCCCAGTAAAAATTAAAACATTCTAAAACAAAATCTATACTATTGTACAGAATTATCTTTGAAACAAAAGTTGCTGAAAGCTTTGCAAAGGTTGAAACAACTCTGCGTTTGTTTTTAACATTCATGGTCACAAAATGCAGAGGCGAATAATCGTTTTCTATACTTAAAATAATCAAGAATTACTTCCCTTTAGCCATGTCGCAGATACATCTCTCTGCACCATCTCTTTTATGCAGAGAAAGCGATATTGTCAGACGTTTGAACTGCAGCGACACTATTCAAAATTTTGTTGCCTGTAAGTCCAGGAAAAAGCAATTTTGACTATGTAGGCCTATTAATAATTATAAATGATAGTCAGCTAAACTGCTTTTTCCAATCGGATAGGCCCTATGTGTAGCATGTCTAACTAATACTTGTGCACGCCATAATGCATAGTCCTACATCCATATAATATGTCACTCATCTTTTATTTGTGTTAAGAAGTTATCTTTTGCCAGTTTGTTTACAAAATTAAGTCTTTTCTCGTAAACAGCTTTAAACCCACAGTACTATTCATCCAGCCATGTTGGCATGAGTACAGTTTATGGTGAATAAGTCATTTTTTGAATTATTTCCACTCTCTAAGAGTATTTCCTTCTTCCTTTTACGATTTCGATTTATCTCCACACACTATAGCGACCGATCGACCTTCTATATCTTAACGTAGTTTAAATATATTGAAATGTATGTGTGTAAGGTGGAGTGTGAATGACTGACATCACAACGTTTGATTACACTTGATTGTCTTCTTTGAAGTTATTACATTGCAATGTTATTATTTTGAAGAGCTCGTTAAAATTCACTTTAGTTGCTAATATTATGTAATAAGAAATTAAACTTCTATGACGTGAAGCAGTGAGTAGAATCAAATTTCATGCCGTATCTAGAATAAAAACATGAGCCTTGCCACATTTTTATGGCATTCTTAATTTTGACCCATTTCAAGCCTCGATATTTTCAAAATGCAAATTCTTATGAAAAAACGTGTTAATGGCATGCTGGTGGAGGCATTAAAAAAGGAGAAAAAGTTGCTTGATAATCTCGGGACGGGCAAGTGGGGATATCATGGACAACTGCTGAGGTTCCAGGAAGCTGATTCAAACCTTATTCGAAGGGAAATTCGAAAGAGAGAATAAGAGTGGTTGTAGAGTACATGGTTAGATGGTACATACATAAGAATATAAAAACGTATAAAGTATAAGAATAAAAACGTTGCCATATTAAAAAAATTACTTCAGTAAGAAAATAGATGGATAAAGTTTTAGGTGTTATGTTGTTAGTATTCAAAACTTGAAGGGGAGAATTAATGGCTGGTTTTTCTACTGCGTCGATATAACATTGTGGAATGTTGTCAAAATCTGCTGGCTTTCATTATTAACTGATAGATATGCAACGCCTAGAAACGAGTTATTGGTAGGGAGGGGGTTAGGACATAAAACGAGACATACACTCATTAACTTAATCTAGTATGGTATGAGATGATAGACATCCAAATGCCTTTTCATTGTGTACACTACTACATTGAGAACACCACTACAGTGCTACAACCAAAAGCATAGATACAGAATATAAATATATATATATGAATATATATGTATATATAATATTTATATATTATATATATATATGAATATATATGTATATATAATATTTATATATTATATATACATATATACATATATACATATATATATACATATATATATATAATATATTTATATTCTGTATCTATGCTTTTGGTTGTATATATGAACACAAATTGTATATTTGGCATTAAATGATGAAAACTTCTACAAGCGTACACTTCAAACCAACATTGCAAGTCCCATTCTTAACAAAATATACAAACACAAATATATAGTATACAAGTATAACCTCTGGGTAGACGCAGCCGGTTTTCAACCAAGTTTAGGCCTCTTCATTTCACCTAATCATGAAGGTCTGATACCTCAAAAGGGATGTTTCTTAAGTCTCTTATTGTATCTTATGATCATAGTGTTGTCATTATAAAGGTTAATGTTTTGATAAGTGACATCATCGCAAGAGATTTCTTGGGATTCAGTTTTCAGCAACTCGGGCTATGATGTTGCAGCTGAATTCAAAGGAAGGGCTTAGGTTTGTATTATTGTGCCAAGGCGTAGTTACATAATTACCCGTTTTTCTCTTTCATGGATAAATGCTCTTTTTTACCCCACTACTCATTCCAGTTATTTTTATGTCTCAGAGCCGTAAATCCTGGGGGAACATTTGGATCGGAATTTCCCAAAACTTTGGAGGAAAACGATCTTGACCGAGAAATTATTGCTGTTTTCTCTGAACAATTGGGGAGGCAATTATCTGGTTTAACAATACCCTGATCGTCCTTGTCATTACATTATGCTATAGCTACTATGCTTTCATGTCAAGGTCTATCTAAAACTAATGTTAATGACCGTCATCTGCCTAAGTAAAGTGGTGTCATCTTCTTGACGCACACACTAGATGTAACACCTGTCTTCTGCGGTGCAGGTCAGATAGTTGTACACATCATCAGTAGTTCATATTGGTTACAGATTAGTACAGAAAATAGTCATTATTTTATGATATACTTACTCTCATTACATCTTTTATTTTATATACTAATGTCATAGTTTTATGGCTCGGGTACGACAAGTCCACTAAAATGTGGCTCCAATTGTACCATAACCACGAACTCCCTGAACAAATCAATATCATACCTGTCAAAGTCAGGGAAAAGCAGAGCTTGTAACGACTTTTCATAATGAAAATGTCTCAACAGAAAAAAGTCTTAAAAACTGGAAAATCATCAAAAGAATGTAATGGTTTTAAAAAGCTCAAGCATAGTGAAGCATTCAAGGCAGCCACACTGCAGCTGATCACCATCTCAAGAGATATTTGTGATGATTGAAAATAGTGTACGAGAGAAAAACCAAGAAAACAAATTGATATCTGTTAAAATTTTGAGATCATCTCAACGTCTTTATGCCAGGGAATGACGATTTTTGATAATGAAGTCCTAATAGAGGAATTAAAGGCAGTCATTTTTTTTCTCCCCTAGCATTTAGATGTTCAGGCAAAGCAAATCTGGGTATTACCAAACAGCTTATTATAAAGTATAATAAGTTTACTTCTTCTAGAATTCTAAATAAGCTTATTTAACTATTTTGTATAAAGACAACCTTATCAATTATCGACAAAATAAAGAATTCTGAATGTTGGTACTTTATTATCATGGCTGACAAAACAAGTGATGTATCCGAAGAGGATCATCTTGTTATGTGTAATAGTCGGTTAGACGGTAGCCGTAGGTCATAAAGGTACTGGATAATTTAAAACTAAAAACTATTTGGATTAGATTTTAGATCTTCCTTGCGATGGAGCAATAGTCATGAAGGGACAGATTAAGGGTCTGACAGTGATCACCGAAAAGGAAAATAGATTGTGCTTAAACGTACACTGTCAGGGTAATTCTTTGAATTTGGCATGTGGAAATAAACAAAGCGTACCTGTGCTTAACGAAGTATTTGAGACGTCAAGAGAGCTCATAAAGTTTTTAAGTAAGAAGCAAAAGAAGTACAATAATGAATCTGATAATTCATTAGCGGGACTGCATGAGCCATGCCTAACAAGATGGTACTTAAAAGGCATCATCAATAACTTTGAGGAGATTATGAGTGTCTTGAGAGGCAAAAGTATCAATAATGATGGAAAACCAAGGGATCAAAGCAGCATGCCCCGAAATTGCCATGAAAAAGTTCAAGTTTCGGTGCAAGCGAAGCTCTATGAATATAGTCAACTTAATAAGCTAAGACAAACTTCGCAAGTCTTTTGAAATTACAAAAATGACAGTCAACACGCTGTAACGGGACCAGAATGATGACTTCCATATTTTTTGATATTATTAAGTAGTTGTACAAACGCTATGATACAGATGAAGCAACTGTAGTCAAGAAAAAATTCTCAGCCTATCAAGATAATCGATTATAGTGCAAAGACAACTTCTTACTTCCCTGATTCTCTAAGAGAATTTTACAAGCTGATGTGCTTTAAACCTGTAGATATGGCAAGAGGAAGAATAATGAAATGATTTGAGTAAAATGATTTTCAATACCACTAACACCCAGAACAAATGTTGTTAAAGACTTCTCATGGAAAACTGAAGGAGGTTGAAGTTGTACTGTCTACTATAGTAAAGATTTTCCTAGGAATTTTCATCAAGATATTCATAAGATTTGAGAAACGTTGCTACACGAGATCTCCCATCTAAAAGTGGATTTGTGATCATTTATAAGCCATAGAGAGGTCCGAAATTTGATGTCTAAGATAAAGAAAGCACTGGAAATAAATCTTGGCAACCCTGCTACCAACACTGTTAGTGAAAGATCATTTTCGAAAATTAAGTTCTTAAAAACTCATCTGAGAACTTTATGTGGAAACGCTCGATTAGCTGACATCATGGCTTGTATAATCCATAAGGAAATCGCCATGACAATTAAACTTCACAAACTAGCTAACATGCTTATTACATAGATAGAAAATACAAAACGTCCGTTGAAATTTTTTATAACTGATTTAGTGTTAACAACAATAAACATATTACGTTTTAAAAGAAACTTTCTATAACAACCTGTGCCCTGAGATGCCCCAAAACGTAAAAAACCAAAATACTGAGCACCCGCAATCTCAGAAATCTGCTTGAAAAATAGAAATTACTTTGATTGCTGCTGAGATTTTAATTCAAAACAAATTTTGAAATGTATGTATTCACTGTTAGTCACTATGAAGAGAAGAAGAAGCCTGCATAGCAAAGTGAATTCAAAATCTAAACAGTGTAAAAGACGCCTCTTTTAGTTTTTTTGGTAGTGCTATGATTCACTGCGTACTTTATATTCACTAAGTCTGCTGATCCTCCCTCCTTATTAATAAGAAACATTTGTGATACTACTATATTTAGTTTGAACGTAATTGAACAATAAAGCTAGGGTTTCTTTTAAATTGACTGACAATGCTTGCACAAGGGTAATTTCTGAGGTTTAACCTCGCTATGCTGAACGACCTTGAAAATCTGTTTCTCCCCAACAACTTTTCGAAGTGAATGTTTTTGGAAGATTTACAATAGATGTTTGTCCTTATGACAAGGCGATTATTTCTCCACGTTTTGATGATGTTTGATCTTCCACTTCCTCCAGGTAAAACTCTAATCTTTTCCCCTGAAAATTCCTTCTCCAATTCTTTTCTAATTGATACTGTTCTTTCTTTGCCGAAGTTCCCATTGCAACCTAATCGGATTTTGGACTCTGGCATTATAAACTCCAAGTTGGTTACAAAGATCATTCACTGAATTGATCAATCTTGAGGTTTTCTATAGTTGAATTAGAGGAGTGTGATTCTCAACTATCTTCTTTGCTTCTTTGCAAACTTTTTGTCTACACCTATCAAATTCTTTTTTTCCATCTTCTTCGATAGCCTCTATTGTTCCTGTCTTTAAGAATGCATTTGATCCCTTTAGACCTGCCAAATATCGATGTGTAACTCTTCTTTCTTCCTTTTTTTTCTTTTTTCTTCCTCCTTTTCATTGGAGAATCAAATCATTCCTTGGGTCAAAGAGAAAAAGAACATGAGAGAGATGTTCGAAAAGGAGAGTCGTGAAATAGCGGAGAGCAGCTCGACCAAAGATCACACTTATGACTGGGGAAAAAAAAGATTCTAGACAAGGAAATAAATACTAAACAATAAAAAAAACCCCCAACCTTCTGTTCCATACAGCACAACAATCATATCAACAGCATATCTTACATTCTTCCAGAAATATGGCTTCCAGCACTACAAACATTAAAAATTTTAAACTTATTTCAAGTGTCATTTTGTTAGAGCCTTCTTTGCTTTACTCTTCCACTGTTGGGTGATTTTTATTTTTTCACCCCTACATTTTTATGTTAAGCTTTAATATTTAAACAGGACTTGTAGGTAGACCAATTATTATTATTTTTATTATCGGTTTTAAAGCTTTCGCACAGGCTGTTTGTATTGCCGAGTATTTTCCTCTTAGGCGAGCCACAACTAGTGGCCAAGGGCCAAGAGGGTTCTTTCAAATTTCCATTACTTTTCTAATTATCCTCGCAGATCCTAATAAGGCTGTTTTTTGCACAATTCCAACATTTACTTCAAGACCTAACATTTCCATCCAGGTATTAAATCTTTTGCTCACACAGCCTAAGGCACCAACAACTACTGGTACCACTTTCACTTTTCTTAACGACCACAGACGTTTCAGCTCCATTTTTAAATCTTGATACTTTTCGACCTTTTCATTCTCTTTTTCATGTGCCCTACAATCACCAGGTACAGCAACATCTATAATGATGGCATCTTTCGTTTTCTTCTCAAGTAATATTATGTCTGGTCTCCTCGCTTCTATCAAATTATCACATTGGATATTGATATCCCAAATCAATTTTACATTTTCATCTTCTACTACAC
>RDPX01000200.1:689735-706104 GCA_003991215.1 Morbakka virulenta
TCACTCTGTTATTTCCCTTTGGTATGTCCTCAACCTCTTCTGTATTCACATTCACTTCTTCACTATCTAGATTTATCTTTCTTTGAATATTTTCAATTTCCAAATCAGAGAGCCAGCCGTTTTTTCTAATGGCTCTTGCTTGATCACACAAGCGTTGCTCAGTGACATCAAAGACTCCCCGTTCTCTCCATTCATGCATCATTCGTTGCCTGTAACCCCTTACTGGTTTTTCATTCTCATCAAAAGCCTTGCTTCTTAAGAAGCATTCCATAACAATCTTATTTACTTGATTTGACCACTTGGTTCTGACAGTCATAGGATGACGACCGGGTCCCCGCTGTCGAACCAGGGGACACCTGCCGGGCGAGGCACCTTCACGATCTGCTCCAGTGCCATTCACGCCGTTATTTTCAATATTATTTGTATTCATTTCACTCAAATAGAGGGTAGTGGTGATAAGGTGTCACAACCACCAGTATTTTTATCGAGACACCATCTCTAGGGAAGTTGCCAACCAAGGCTAAAGAGCCCCCCCTACCCATGAGGCAGACTTAACCCCGCCGAATGCCAATTCGGTACTTTAAAGTCTCGGGGTAGGCTGACAGGTGCTACACCTTGCCCAAGGGTGACCTGGAGGTAGTTGTGACAAAGGGTAACCTCATTCGCCCACGTCGAAACTCCACAACCGGATGCAGTTTAATGTCAATACCCAGGACATATTATTGTTATTATTATTAATGTTATTATTATTATTATTATTATTCATTTTCTTTATTACGGTTGATCTTACTCTGGAATTCCCGTGAAAGCAGATAACAACTAGTTATCAAAGGTTTCCCGGCTTCTTCCTCCTTTATCTTATAAAGATAACACTTTTCTGAGGATACGTGCTGTACCAAGTAAGGCTGTCATTTGGATTACCTCTATTCTGATGTTCCTTTGCAGTTTCTCCAGATGTTTTTTTATATTTTAATGAGACAAGACCTAATGTATCAATTACAACAGGAATGATAGTTACTCTTTTCAGACCTCAGGGTCTACTGATTATTTTTATTATTATAGAAGTGAATCCAACGTCGTCTATAAAGGTTATGTATAAATAAATAACTTCTATGCATCACGGTAAACATAGTGGGTGATATATGTAGACCCTCCTACAATAGAAAACAAACACTTGTAAGATGTAAAATGTCAGTAGCTGAAAGAGACCAGACAGATTTTCAACGAGACGCGCCATCAGAAGACCGAAGCTTATCTCTCTGACCTTTGCTTTGAATATCTAAACCGAAGATCAAACTTGAGTGGGACGTTAACATTTCACATGATTAATTTATTCAACTATATCGACCTTCGTTTAATCCATGATATTTAAGTTCATTTATATGTGTCATTGGCTTTTCTATTTTTTAACAAGTCACTTATGGCAAAGAAATCTGTTCACGTAGAAAGAATTCAGTCTATTTAAGAGACATTCAAGCGAAACTGCAAAAAAGTTATCTAAAGTACAAGATAGTCAAACTTTTTTGTCTCTCATATAGTAATATTCTTGCTTCAGGTAACATATTTTGCCTTCTCAAAGGGCTTTATTTATCCTCTGGATAATCTAAATAAGGAATGGGTTTATTAAAAGTATAAATAGTAAACCTAAAAAGATAAATGAAAGAGAAGGAACGGATAATCCTTCTTCAAATGTTAAATACATTCAGCTGTTTAACCTGCAATTGGTTAAAGAGTAGACGTGAATCAGATTTCCAAAGCAAAGGAGTTTTTTGTCTCAGAGATTTCTTTTAATGCTCTGCGGAAGTAACAGTATTGACCCGAGCCTCACTGTTTGCTATGTTTTCATTGGAATAAGATCCAGAGATCGCAAATTGGACATGCTTTTAGGGAAGGGGAATTATTTGTCAACATTAAGAGAATTCCTTGTTTCATATTAGCAAATGGACTTAAAAAATGTGTTTTAGTGATGAACTTGGCATTCTTCACGAAAGGACCTAAAAATAGTCAGAAAAAATAGTCTTGTCTAGACAACTGTCAATATTGACAGTACAAAAAATTGAATTTGATGTTTTTCTGTCTGTTTTCCCTCCATCTAATTGTATATATTATATATTATAATATAAAATATTATATATTTTGTATTAAATATTGCACATTAATTATATATTTTATTGTTGTCCCTGTTATCACATACCAGCCTATATTAAAATTCATATTTGTAGTTTTGTCTTGCAATCTTTTGGAAAATGCCCAAATCCAATATTGAACAAAGAGAAGGGTGAATTTTTGTAACAACCTTGGAAAAAGTTCCTATTTAAATGAGACTTTATCTGAAACAAGCAATAACAGATTAATGACATAAGATTGTAGTAATACTGTTGTCACATATCATTCTGCATTGAAAAACGTCAGCAACGTACTTAAGAAACAGAAGTCAGCTATTGATTTTGAGAAAATGCTCTTAGTTATTTTTCTTAGCAGTGTTTGCCTCTCAGTCTCTAGTTTCTGACGTTATCTCGATTTTATGCCCAAAGCTTAAAGAGAATACAAAAATTTGCTTCTGAAACATATATCTGAGAAAGCAGCTCTCGCAGCCACATTATCTTTGTCCAGGAGTAAACTCCTGATTTCATTTCACTACAGTAAATATCATTTAGAAGAATGAATTAAGAACTTCCTATTAGTTTTACTAATTGCAACAACATTGATCGAAAACCTAAGGAAAGAGAGCAGCTTTTGCACCCATTGCAGGACAGCCATTTTATCTATCAATATTTTCGGGATATCAAAGAGGAAGGTGATAGTATTAAGTTAGACAAAGCTAATTGAATAAAGACTGAAGCAATTTTTATTAAAGTATTTAGAACTTAAGGAACCTTAAATATTGTGAATGCGGAAGAGAGCAAAAATTATAACACATCATTTATCTTTCAAGACCGCAAAATGGTTTCTGTTTCTCGGCACAGAATCATACTTAGGATAAAACTCCATGGAGCTTCACAAGCACTTCTTTAAAAGGAATAGTCGCTCGAGGAAAAAAATTTCAACGATTGAAAATGAATAGAGTGACTTGAAATTCTAACTCCAAAACCAGAATTCCAACCTTTAAAAAAGTAGAATGACTCAAAATGCAAATTGCCAAAAACTGGCTTGAAGGAGCCTTATGAAGTTTTTCCTCCAATGGTATTGTGAAATCTCACTTGAAAGTAATAAGAATCACCAGAGAACAAAAAGTCGTAGTTTTTAAGCTAAACCAAGACAAAAATGGAGCCCGGATAGTGGGACAAAGACCAAATGTCCCCCCTCCACCCAACCAAACACAGGATGCTCAGGGAAATGAGATTTTTCCAAGTAAGTTATTAAAGAGAGGAAGAGGGAGAGAGAGAGAGAGAGAGAGAGAGAGAGAGAGAGAGAGAGAGAGAGAGAGAGAGAATGAGAAGAAATGTAGAATGTGGTAAAAGGAATGCACAAACATCTGATAAAAGCAAACTTAATATTGCAGTGTTGATTTCTTACACCTAAACTTGCCAAAAGAGGGGAGAAAGGGAAAGGAGCCCCCATAAACCATGGGCAAAATCCGCCGCTGGCAATACGATTACAGAAACAACACTCCACAACATTTCCCCTTCAAAGGGAGTACGCAGCTATTTGTAAGGCTTGTATTACTCCCTTGAGAGTATTGATNTATATTGCTACTTTGCATCATCCTAATAGGAATTGCTTTAGGCGTCCAAGAAGGCCACCTCCACGTGGTGACGCCTGGATGCTGATTAGCTAGGTTATCCTGACTGGTTGGTAACGAATAGCCTTCATTTCAAGCTGTTCTTCCGTACCATGGAAGAAATCGATGTCGTCGTTCATGTGATTTCGAATCTGGTTCGTCGTCGATTTGGAGAATTTTTTGCCTCCAGTAGCTTACACACACACACACACACACACAGGAATTGCTTTGTGATTAACTCTATAACCTGGATCATATATAGTAGGTACCTTAATTCAATGAAAAAGTCCACCTTTAGATTTCATTAAAATTGGTATCATGCCCTGCTTGCGCTTTTACCTATTTTTACATCTGTTTAATGATCTTCCCGTGATTCCCACAGTAGATAAATTGTGTAGATGAAAAGGTGTAGTTGTGTTTACTCTAATGGAAAGCAGCGCCATCTGTTATTCATATATTGTCTACGTCTACGATCACCTGCTTTTTCTTGATAATTGATGTGATCCTCTTTTGCTTCTCACTCAGCATCTATTATGCATTTTCTTTACACTTTCACAGGAAGGTGTATTTTCTTATTTTATGACAACCGCTCTATCGAAATGGTAAGAAATCAATTTTTGAAAGGCTTTGCTTTGTTAAAAAGGGAAGCAAAATACTTTCACTGTGCAAACTGATGTTTACATGATATTTCCTGGGTAAAAATAAATATATTGAAGAAAAGCTGTGTTTAAAGTAGCCACAAGTGCTCAGATCAGCAACAGAAAGTGTGAGTATCACTGGTTTGTAATAAAAGGAAATTTGTCTTTTTAACAAAAGAAATGTTATTTGCGTCTAAAGCAGTACATTCCCACTGAAACAAGTTTTATGTAATAAGATAGAAAAACAGAAAAACATATAGAAGCCAACTCAAGAAACAGCAACTTAATCAAGAAAAAAATGCGCTACTCTTTTTGATATATAGTCTAAATAGTACCTGAAAAACGAGATTCTTTCATACCTTGCTTGCATCCAGAAAGGGCATCCAATTTTGCTTCAATACCATTGATTGATGCCGTGGGATCTTCATTTAATTTTCAAAAAATAGAGATAGGATTTTTGGGAAACTACACGTTATCAAATGTTTTGGAAGTATCCAGAGCTGCAGGAATTCTCAACACACATACTCATGAACCTATGAAAACATTTCGTGATTACAGTCAAGCAATCAGAGTACAAGATCATCTTATCAGTGTAGGTGTTGATAAACTGAGTCAGGAAGGTCATTAAAGTAAAGAAGGAAAGGAATCGAACCAAGTATAGAACCTTGATGAATGTTATTGAAAAAAATTATTAGAATACTCATCAAATATAACTGTATCCAGTGTGAGACGCATTTTACAATCTGACAGATAGAGCCAAATGATACCTAATACCCTTTCATAAATAGAGTGCCACATCTTATTAATTCCCTTGGAAATGTCCAGAACTAAAGCACAGCCTTTACCAGACTTTTCCATAAATATATAGATACGTTCCGTGATTATAGTCACAAGGTCACCAATGAAGAGAGATCCTCTAAATCTATATTGAACATCAACACAGAACAAAGTTTTGCAAGATCTCAATCAGTGCATTGTTGAATAGTCATTTTAAGACTTTGCTAATGACAACAAGAAGATTTACATGTGATTATTTGCCAAGACGATGGATCACTTGCATTCTTAAAGACAGGAATCACATTAGAAACATTCCAAAAAGACTAAATACAAAACTATTTGTCGTCAAAGATAAAAACGAGAAAGATAGCTCAGAAGCACACTCTTTAAAAACAATTGCAGGAAACTTGTTTCTGGCAAGTTTTGTTAATCCTTGGATCCCTACCAACAGTAAATAAATGCAAAATTCCAAAATTTACTAAGATATTTCAAACACAATTGGTCACTAGTTGTCTACTTGATTTTTTATTCAGATTTAAAAACGAGTGTTACTTTTCAGATCTTAAACCAGTAGAGTTTCACACGTGATAAACAAAAATTTATGATGTGATCACAAAGTCGTTCCAATGTCTCCTGGAAAGATTATGAAATGCGAATGATTTGTCACCTTGCAGTGATAAATCATTTTGATGTTTTAGATGTTAATTTTTTCCTAACTGTAACTGGTTTAAACTTAAATGCTGTATCTACTTTCTACACATTTGGTAAGATAATGACCAAATATAATTTTTCATTACTATTGTTTGGATCTTCAACCTTTCTGTGATACCGAAGAACGAGCACAGCTTTACCACAAGAATTGAATGATGAAACTACGAAAAAGATTAAAAAAAAGAATGACACTAAACAAAACTTTTTCCTATAATGGGAATTTAAAAAATTTTTTTGCCAATATTTGTTTTTTTCAGATTCTTTTAACAATCGTTGGTGGGATTTATTTTTTGCTTAGAAAACTAATAATATTGGTTTAGTTGAGTTGTTTTTGCAGGCATTGCGGTCTGGATCTGTCTCTGTTTCTTGGGATTGGAGTTAAATGGAGTCACAAGAATTCCTTCCTTTTTCACGATCTCGATTGATCGATAGAGATCATTTTTTTCTTACATGCTTAGCTCGAACTGGAGCATGCACGTTGATTATTTTTGATACGTACATTCAGCTTTAGCATCCTTATTATGTGCTTTTATTCAGCCTTTACTGTCTTCATTATTTCCACATATGGGAAATAAGAACTCACAGCAAGTAATATTAATAAAAAGACAGAGGTAAAAAGCTTAGAAATTTGACAGGGGTAGACTTTTTCGACGAGAAAATGTTTAGAAAGAGGTATAAATAGCTATTTCAACTACTCTATAAATTCATATTTTAGAAAATTTCCTCTATTTAGTAAAGCAAAGAGAGAATCTATTAATCTATCTTTCTATGGGCTTAGGAATTAAAAATGCAAGTTGCATGTACGGTGGCTAGAGTAACTCTGACAAAACAATACCAAAACGATTATAATTTTTTTTCATGTTCTTATTTCTTTTCCTACTTCTTGAAGGGCCGTAAAAGTTGCACACAAGTGAAGGTGTCTCTCCAACTTAGATTCAGCAGCTGCTTTTAAATTATGCAGATATGTAAGTTGTTGTCTCCCTCTGCTTGGTTTTCATAGATGTGACTTTGCTGTGCAATTGATTTTACACCCGTTTCAAATGATGTTGAAAAAACGACGTCTTATTTCCATCATGACCTAGAAAAGTTTCTTTCTTTCTCATATTCTTATTTTCTACAGTCCTTGCTGTCCAAAAGTTCTGTTTAATTACACAGTCAAGACTTGTATATCTTCCTATTTCAAGAATTGAAAAATAATCAATGAAACAGTTGCTACCTTCAACTATTTCATTTAGATATTAACATTTTGATTAAGAAAATACTGTTGCATGGATTGCAATGTTCTTAAATCTCATAGGCATATTGTACTGTGTGCAGATGTCTTGTAGCGATTAATCTTTATTACACGAGTATTCTTTGTTGATATCCACTGCATAACTCCATAATTCATGTACCTTTAAACCTTCCTGATTTAGTCGAGAGTTTAGGGATAAGAATTTAAACCTCTCTTTCTCTCTTTCAGTTTTCTTCTTCCTCCTATTTTAGTATGACTGATGCAGAAATTTAACGTATTCGGAAGTTTACTTCCGGAGAGAAGGTTATTTTTAATAATGCGATAGATTGCCTTATTATGGGCGTACATATTAGAAGTAGTATTTCTCACCTCTTGGGACACACCAAAGCAGTAAGGGCGCTTTAGTCTTCTATGGCCTTTCCCCGGTTGTTTGAGGTAAAGTCGTCTTTGAACCAATGCTTATTTTAGATGGTACCTTCGGTTTGATATTCCCAGCTCCTCAGAGCATCTCATTTTATTATTTCTAATTATGTACATATTAAATGAGTAAGTTAAGGTTCATAGGACATTGGCTGAAAATGAAAAATCGGTAATACTCCATCCACTACTTTCTTATCCTTCTCGCAGAAAAAGGTCAGAATGTTGTCCAACAAAATCTTATATAGATCTGTTTTATCAAACCACGAATTTGAATTGAGGAAGACTCTCAGGGGTCATGTAAGGCAGATGATGGTAAATATAGTCCAACTTTTGAAAGTTCTGAACTTTATGAACTCAGAGGAAGCCATAGATATAAGAGTTTTATCATGTCATGAGTCGTAAGCTTTTTCTTAGCTACGTTTCGCTACGAACTCAAGAAGAATTATTTCTACACCCACATCCGCACTACCAAAGTATAAAATAGCCGTATCTAATCATTTCAGTAGCCTGATGATGGGAAAAGTATCTCTCGAAACGTAGCTCGGAAAAAGCTTACGACTCATGACATGATAAAGCTCTTAAATCCATAGTCCAACTTGTTACAGCCCATTCAATCCACAAAGAGTAGGTAATAGATAAGCTTTGCTCCTATGGAAAGTCAGCAAACTTTGGGAAAACTACCCACTAAAGACCTACAAACACTCAGGTCAGAGCAGAATGTTTAATAGTCAGGTGTTAGAAAATGTAATCTCGACTAAATACTGTATTCAAATGATGAACGTATATAAACACATTCATAGGAACACAGTGCATAAAAATGACTAAAGTCATACAGGCCAAAATTGACAAATTAATTTGGAATCAAACTCAAGATTCTTTCTCTAAATTATATTTGCAAAATATTTATGAATTCTTACTGTTATCTTCTGATTTTCAACAAATGAGAATCACACGTGTCTGCAGCTGTTGTTGAGCTCTTTATACATTCGTTTATTTGAATAACAGGTGAGATTGATATTCGTTTTGGAAATAGCAAATCCCCATTCCTTGTCATCCTAGATTATTTTCGATAATAATACAGGAATTTTACAATCATTCTTATTGTGTAGTACTCACGTGTTGAAACCTCTCTCAATACCTCAAAATCTCCAGGAACGGAAAAAAATCTCGAGATATCGAAAGCTGAAATAAAAAGATTCAAAACTGCATGAACAGCTGTTTTCTTGTTGTTACAAATGATTAAACGCTTTGAAAATAATATAAAACCTTTTTCTTTCTCATGAAAGTGTTCTTAACTTTTCACAATAAAGAAGGCCTTTCCTAACCTTAATTGAAGCGATGGAAAGCAACTCTTTGAATAAATAACATCGTTTGAAACATCCTCAAACTCGTCTACTTTTCGTCAAGTTGTAGGTACTTCATCAGTTTATTTGTTGTCAGATTATTCTTCAGTAACAAGATTTGTGTATAACACGAGCGAGAAAAGGATTTCTACATCACTATTTAGCGATTCTTTGAAGATACTTCAGTGATACAATTGTCTTTGTACAGTCTTATAATTTCTTTAGCTGATACATCATCTTGCTCTGTGGCGGAATAACCCTTTTTATAAACGAGATCTCTTGTCTTAACTGTTCGAAGATTGCCAACAGCATGGGTTAACCTAACGTTAGACTTAAATGACTGATGCTAGATTTTATTAAAGTAGTTTTATTTTGTATTATTTTCTAAAATCGTGTTGGCAGGCAGCGTACAGATTGTTTTGATTCTTATCTTCTACCATAATATCTCTGATGAGGACCTCTAGAACTTTGCGTACAATACAAGTCAATGAAACTGGACGATTACTTACCCCAATAACTGCATGATTCTTTTTAAATATAGCAGTTTTTCTAGCCTTTTGCATTCACTAGGAACGACTTCCTCTTCAACTGATTTATTAGCAAGCATGAAGAATGGTAGTAACATTTCCTTTTGTAATTCTTTTATAAACCCTGCCAGGGATCCGATCGGGGCCTTGCGCTTCCCTTAGACCTGGTGCCTTTAGTTTATGCCATCTGTATTGGTTGTAACGCAGATATCGGTCAAGGTTTTTCATCAGATTTGGAAGACAGCTTTTTACCCAGCAAATTGTCTCTATTTTCTCGAGTAAATGCACATAAAAAGAAATTGTTTAACGTGTCCGCTTTTTGCTTGTCATTTACTATAATATCGTCATTTCAATGCCCAATGAACTTATTCCCGTATTACTTTCAACTTTTCATTTAGATATTTTCAAAACATTTTGGGGGTGGTCTTCCAGTTTCATTGAAGATTTTTCTCATACTCTTTTTTTTCAAATTGTCACTGTGTTCTTTTTCTTGCCTTTATGTATCAGTCAAAGTCCATACCTACCTATTCAGGAATCATTTGTACAGTTTATCAGCATTCTTCTACATTCATTGTCTAAGGTTTTTTATTCATCCATGCAGGGTTTTTTCCTTTTTCCTGGATTATTTTTACTTTACATATGTATCTGTCCATCTTAGAATCTTAAACTTATATCAGATCAGCATTCTTTTACATTCATTGGTAGAAGTGAATGGCACTCAATTTGTTGGAAATCCTGCCTCCTTTAATAGTAAAGCCCCTTCTTCCAGTCATATTTGTGAATTGTTTCAGATTTATCTTCTGGTGTACTAATGTTCAAGCTAAAGAACAAGATCTCATGATTGTTTTTGCCCAATGGGAATAAATCCTAAATGTTGGACACCAGTTGACATTAATGCATCTAGCCATTTTTCTCTTCCCAATTACCATTCCCCACTGTTGTTCTTTCGGCAAAGGCGTGCCTTTTTTTAAAGCAGTGTCAATGCAATTGGTGACTCTAATGGATATGAATACAAATGCATTTCACCACTCACATACGCACACAAACACTTAATGGTGATTGTTTCAATTTGACAGCTGGAGTCTCCCCCGTTTAAGTTAGGCATCTTACTCATAAGGTCTTTTGGGATTCATATGATTTTTAGAGACCTGCTGTTGAGTTAGACGGTCTAAACGATCCAGGCTATTGATCAGAATGTAAGAATGACTCATGAAAGGAAGTAATTTTTGTCAGTTAGCATCTACCCTATACGTCTGGACACAATTTTACTTATTTTATGGGTTTTGATACAAATGTCCTCTGAAGGGAAGGCGAAAAATATTAGTTTTTGATCGTATGACATCGTTCCCCTGAGAATTCATTTTATTAACATGTCTTGGATTGAAAAGAATGGTGCGATTGCAAATATTACAAATTTCGCATATCCAGTGTTCATGATACACCCCCACAAAAAAAACCAGAGAAAAGTAAACTTGCCCATAAGCATCCAAAGACGAGTCAGAACGAGGGGAAAGTCTAACAATTTTCATTTGTCCATTCCACTCTCACAAGCAGCAAAACTACCTTAATATTCTGATTTTGCTGTCTTGTTAGTATTTTTTTTGTCCTGTAATATCGAGTTAAAATTTGTAATCTTTAAATATCTATCTATCTAGCTATCTATCTATCTATCTATCTATCTATTTATCTATCTATCTATCTATCTATCTATCTATCTATCTATCTATCTAATCTATCTATCTATCTATTTATCTATCTATTTATCTGTCTATCTATCTATTTATCTATCTATTTATCTGTCTATCTATCTATCTATCTATCTATCTATCTATCTATCTATCTATCTACCTATCTATCTACCTATCTATCTATTTATCTATCTATTTATATCTACCTATCTATCTATCTATCTATCTATCTATCTATCTATCTATCTATCTATCTATCTATCTATTTATCTGTTTATCTATCTATCTATCTATCCATCTATCTATTTATCTATTTATCTATTTATCTATTTATCTATCTATCTATCTATATATCTATCTATCTATTTATCTATCTATCTATCTATCTATCTATCCATCCATCTATCTATCCATCTATCTGTCTGTCTGTCTATCTGTCTATATATATGAGTGCAAATCCATGCAAAAATTATCAAGCAATGTGGACAATTGCAAAGATAACTTAGATACTATAATGTTAGCATTTCGCTTTCGTTATTGGTGCGAAGGTGAAAATTTCTACTTTCTATTTCCAAAATCTTAAGATACTGTACACCTAAGATTTTTTAGTTTCTGTTTTGCTTTTTCTCACAATAGATACCTTTTAACCATATATTTACATCTAAAAATGTTTTCGTTAATCAAATTCTTATGTTATTCCTTCGTTTATAACTGCTTTTGGGTACTAGTATAGGAAAAGGTGAAACTCGTCCCACCCTGGATAAGAAAAATATATCAACTACAGAATGCATTGATTGGGAAATATGTCCTAGTAGCTGAAATAATGGAAATGATAATTTTTGTGTTTTACTGTACCCCTTGTTAACTTCTCTACAAAAATTACACACAGTACTACTGTTAAGACATACATTTTTTCTTAATATGGTATTAAAGTCCTGGATTATTTATTTGATATGTCTCTTACTCGACAATGCCTTTACATTACTTGCATACGTAGCATTGGTATAAGCTGTAGCAATTAAAATATTGCATCGTGATTAGATACTTTTTAATAAATGCATGGATAACAAGATAAGTAAAAAATAAGCTAGAAATTTGGTTCTTTCTTGTGTTTCTTTTGGGCCAGCATTTTATGCCTGAAGTCTTGTTATACCTCTGTAAGTCTACTATCATGGGAAGTGCTATGACAAGCTAAAGTGTTTGGTTCATACACAGGAAATATTTTATCAAAAAACTTTTATGACATTGAGAAAGGTGCTCTCTACACCCTGCACCTTATCTTGATATTCTTGATCATGTTCAGAGACTTATTCTTAACTTAATAGATCCAAACCTTGGTGCTACTTTTCAGCTTTTGCTTAATCTTCAAAATATGGCTTATCTTTGTCTTTTCTATAAATATTATCATGGGGGATGTTCAGGGTAGTTTTTCTGCTTTTTTCTATCCTGATTTGTTAATTTTAGATCTCTTCATCCTTATGCAATTGCTAATTATAGAAAGAACTCTTTTACTTATTTAAGTTTGAGGTTAACTCTTATCTCTTGGCTTGACCTTTATTTTCACAGTCTTTTCTTTACAGTTTTCTAGACTTAGTCACTTTTGCCTTGGATTGTTCTTAATATACCCTACCCCTATCACATACACTCTACCCCCCTTCCTCATAAAAAGAAAAACAATACAAATACTGTGAGTTGAGTGAAAAGATAACAAGATAGTAAGAGGGTATCAACAAAGTATAGAAACAGTATAGGGAGAAGGCGAAAGTACACCTAAAACATATAGCACATGGGGGAGAGGCCATTTAGGTTTACTTGTCCATAGATGACATAAACTTCTATTTTGTTATATTTCTCGCAAATCTTCAAATTGAAGGAACAGCTTTAAACTCATAAAAATAGAAAACATAGCTATAAAACAAAGAAGTTTTAACTTAGCTCACAAAGGACCTTTTTATGTAGTAGATAGACCACTGTGCCTGTGACTGGATTCTCAGTTTGAGACAGCTTTTATTTGGTGAAAATGCTTTTTACCAGTCAGCCAATGAGGTCATTAACAGTCATCTTGTGTTTGATGGTCATATTCCCAGTGAAATTCAACAAAAGATTTTAGTGCAAGAAAATAAATCTTGAAGCAATAGGTTTAAAGGTAAACACTGGGGGAATAAAAATGCTTTTAAGTCAAAAGAATAGAAACCCACAGTTAGGTACAGTATAGTAGCCATGTGATATTTGAATGGTTTGCATTGGTAATTCTATTCTCTGCACAAGCTGTAATGAATGGGTAAGCTGCTATTCTACTAAGAAAAAACAAACTTAATGTCTTGATGAATGTGTTCATTAAGTACGTGATGGGAAACCAATGGTACATCTAACTAGGATACTCTGCATAACTAATTTCTAGAATTTTGTTTGTTTCAGCTTTCTTTAATAGTTTTGCAATCAGTATGCTAAACAACAAATAGCTGAAAAACACTCCTAAATCCAAAATGGGAGGACAATGAAAACAGTAGATCCATAAAGTTGAAAGGGAAAATATACAATATTAATCCTTGCATGGAGTAGTGTTATTGCATTGGGTAAGAGCTCCCTGGTCTCATCTATATGCTTTTGATTGAATTCAGAGACTTGTTTGTAACTTGACAGGTCCAAATGTTGCTGCTACTCTTCAACGTGCATTCTCTTAGTCTTTTCCGTTGGTATTCTCATGGTAAGTGTTATAATGACCTTTCCTCTCTGGTACCGATTCAGTTGATTGTATCCAGCCTGACTCGCTTCTCTTAACGTCTTCATCGTTGTCTAGTCGTTTCTTCTTATTTTGATAAATCTTTTTATGAAATTAGTTTCTTTCTTCGTACAGATAGGTTGTGGAAGTCTTTGGTTTCCGAGTCCTCCCCACCCCCCACCCCACCCCACCCCACCCCCATCATAAATTCAAATGGTTTAAGTCCAACGCAATTCTTACCTCCTATTTTAACCTTTTCATATTATTTATGTATTTTTCTTTTCACAATTCCATAAATTTAGTGGTTCTGTGCCTTGTATAGTTCTTTATTGTCACCCCCCCCACACACACACACCCACACACACACACACACACAAATTAAAAAAAAGAGAGAATCATCAACCTCATTCGTTCACCAAAAAGAATTGATTTTTTTTAAAAGAGATGAATTGTTGCCTAGCAACTGGTTTCCATCATGGATCCCTTAGCAGGTGCTCGTAAAGTTGTCCTCGCGTTACTATCTTTAAAAAAATGGACGATTGTTTAGAGCACAAAGAATAACATTCAACCAGGTTCTAAGCCGAACCTGCCTTACAATCAATGCCATTTGAATATTCTGGAAAGAACTAAGCACTTAAAAACCTTATCAAGAAAATAAAACTGAAAAAAAATCAGGTATGTCTGGAAAGTAGAAGTTCAATATTAAGAGAGTTTTTATATTTCTATATCTAGGAGACGCTTTGGAAACGCTGAGTCTTATTTAATAATTGCCTCTTGTTCTATGTTAGAAGGTTGAATTTCATCGCTGGTTGACCATTTGTTAAGGTCATTTACTGTTTGTTATTTTTGATGATAGGATGGTGAATTTTGTGTTCTGTAAACGAAATTGTTGAGTTCAGTATAACAACATCGTCGTAACACATTGATTGCCATCAAAACATACTTTTCTTCCTCAACTCACCAGCCTTTTCTTTCTATCTATTCATCAAAAAAAAAAAAAAAAAGAAAAAAGGTTCTACTTTTGACTCATTCACTAGGCTTGGTCGATGAACCGCATCAGGAATTCTCTTAATAACCTTTGAATATTTCATATCCGTTTTAGTTGTATAGAAATGAAAGGTTTTTGTGGCCGGACGCTTTGGGAGACGATCATGTGCAAGAATGTTAACAATCAAGCCTAAGGCAACTTTTGTGATTCTAATTTTTGATTTTATTTCTTCTTCTTGATTACACTTCAGATGCACTTAACAGAATCCAGCTGTTTACAGTTACAACGGGTGATTTCATTGTTGTTTTGTATTTTAGGAGTGATTTTGTACAACACGGTCTATATTGAAATAAAAGGTGACTTTTGAAATAGAAGTTATTCGTAAATGTATTAGAATTTAAAGAATTAAAGTCGAAGATTCTGAAGAGTTTTTTCACTTTCAATCAAGATATTTTCATTCAGATTTTTCGCATACAACAGTACACAGTGTATGTTGCTTCGTTGTGTGATCATCGTTGGAGGAATCAAGAATTTGCCAGAATTCAGCATCAATCTTGAATTGTTTTTCATTTCTTTTAGAGCTTAATCTTTTTAACACTTCGTCATTTCAACTGGATAATGTCGAATTTAAGATATTCAGAATTTAGTATTTCTCCCAAAAGTGGTGGAAGTGCAGCTAATAGTCAAGGTTCTACAACACCCAGGGGAAGTTTGCATAGCAGCCGAGAAGATCTATTAAACGAAAGTTATAATTCATGTGAGAGCAATCCTGATTTACGATACAATATCCGAGATGAATTGGATGCTTGGAGACGTGGATTTTATCGCAAAGGATCCAACAATTTATTTAAAGAAGGAAGACATTTTAATGATGTTCTTGATGAACTTGATTATCAAATTCGACGAGCTGAAGATGATTCAACTGCCCTGATTCATGATCTTGTAAGTATCTTGATCTCTTTCTTATTTTTGCTGATTACTCAGTGATTTAGTTAATTAATGTGTTCTATTATAAGCAATCAAACTATAGTGACTATGTAATTTCCTTCCATTATCTGGGTTAGTTATGTCCTATTCAGCTCTGATTGAGAAGTTCAGATTTTTATAGATATTTTGAACCGGTTTGAGAGCAACAAACGAGCTGATTATTCAAAAAACAGAACTGAAGAGGAAAGGAATTGGATTAAAATATAGTGAGATATTTACTAACGACATAATCCAGGTATTATATGTTAGTTACTTCAATTCACCAGGTTTGTAAGAAAAATTCTATATTTGGCTACGTTAAAAGGACAAATAATTCGAAAGGAGAAAAGATGATCGCGGAACCTCGGGGGTAAATTAACTAAAGAGAGTGGGATGTGTACCCTACATACCATTTTGAAAAAGAGAGAGAAAGATAGAAAGAGAAAGAAAGAAAGAGGGAGGGAGAAAGATAGAAAGAGAAAGAAAGAAAGAGGGAGAGAGAAAGAAAGAAAAAGGGAGAGAAAAAGATAGAAAGAGAAAGAAAGAAAGAGGGAGAGAGAAAGAAAGAGAGAGAAAGAAAGAAAGAGGGAGAGAGAAAGAGAGAAAGAGAAAGAAAGAAAGAGGAGAGAGAAAG
>RDPX01000200.1:706129-717594 GCA_003991215.1 Morbakka virulenta
AAAAAAGAAAGAAAGAGAGAGAAAGAGAAAAAGAAAGGAAGGAGGGAGAAAGATAGAAAGAGAAAGAAAGAAAGAGGGAGAGAGAAAGATAGAAGGAAAAGAGGGAGAGAGAAAGAAAGATAGAGAAAGAAAGAAAGAAAGAGGGGGGGCAGGGAGAGAGACACGCACACACAAAGAGAGACCCACACATATACACAGCCAGACAGACAGAAAATGAACTTCAAAAGTTATGGAAGCAAATGACTCACACCCGATATTTTGTCATTTTTCTAAACTTATTTTTTGTCGCAAATTTTTTCTCTAAATTTTTAAAACACTGGGTAACCGTATCTTTTGTTGTCTTTTTTTTGTCAATAATTAAATAGCAATGACTTTAGTTTTCAGTTTTGTGATCAAAAAAGCTTCATTAATGCTCTTTCCTGCTAACACGTTGCATCTATTTACAACAATGCAGTGGCAAGAATTCTTGAGAATAATTGATCAACTATACCAACGTATCATGGTTCTAATCAGCAGTTCAAATTCAGACAGGTTTATTAATTGTGTTTTTATGCTTTGTTTTACTCATCAATACTTTATTTATTTTGATCAAATATGAACATCAAAAAAAGGTGTATCTGCTTGTGTTCTTTTCCTCAAACAGACTTAAACGTAGGTTTTCTCTTTTCATTTTTTTTTTTTTTTTTTTTGACCAGGGATTCCAAGGGGTTCTCAATTTGAAATTCCCTTGATATATCTATATTCCTTACCTTTCAACTCGGTATAGAAATATCCTGGGTTGATTCTCTATTGCTTTTATTGTTTATTGATGATTAAAAAAGAAATGAAGGGAATCAAACTTCTAATGAACTAAAGTTAAACGTCTTTTTTTTGTAAGGAAAGATTTGCTTTTTCTGTTAAAACCAAAGTTACAAATCTTGCGCTGCAGAAAAATCATATCAAACAGACAAAACCACTCCTCAGGATACATTGTGACGTATTAAACACAAAAAGACGATATATATATATATATATATATATATATAATAGATAATGAGAATTGTCAATACTAAGTAATCGAGTGCACGTCATTGCAGTGAGTTGATGAGTTCGTTTATCTACACAAATACTTTGACAATTATCTTGTCTTTTAATATTCTTATTTACCATTTAAACACCCAAAAATTCCTATATCACCAACGAAATAAACTTACAGATACATTTCCCCAGGATTACTATCTCTAGTAAATATGTTCCTTATATTATAATCTCGTTATTCTTCTTTCATTTCACCTGGATTTTTTAATTAATCATGAAAATGCTAGATTTACTCAAATTCCTCACATAAACTTATTTCTTTTTTTTTTGTCTGTCTGTCTGTCTATCTGCCTGTCTGTTTGACTCTTTCTCTCTTTCTAAGACACATAGGTGTAATAACACATTTCTTATCTTTGTTTTCTTACTTTTATTCCTTTGCTCTGTTTTCCAGTGCCATACCAAGTAAGTCTTTCTAAAGCCTCTTTTCTGTCTGTCAAATATACTCCTACTCTTTTCAATTAGCACACATACAATATATATATATATATATATATATATATGTGTGTATATATATGTATATCTTTATGTTTGTCTACCTAGTTGATAGTTAATGAGTGTTCCATACAACTGTAGAACATTATTAAGTTGCAATCAAACAAGATATTACACTTCTTTTGCAACTCAGAGG
This sequence comes from Morbakka virulenta, assembly GCA_003991215.1. Lineage (NCBI taxonomy): Eukaryota > Metazoa > Cnidaria > Cubozoa > Carybdeida > Carukiidae > Morbakka > Morbakka virulenta. The sequence goes on from RDPX01000200.1 coordinate 707,835, forward strand.
TTCATGTTTAATAACGATCATTATGCTACAAAATCTGTCTAATGATTGCCTGATATTTGCTTAATAAACATGTAAGTTCGAGTTGCTAAAGACGTGAAATATCTTGGTTAATTGATATTTAAACTTAACTATATATATAGTATTAGAGTGAAACACTCAGAAAACTTTAGCCAAAGATGGAACTGGCTGATAAAATGACAAGAATGGGACAATCCATACATGAACAATCCACACGACAACACAAAGGACAACACAACGAAAAAACATAAGAATGAACTATCCGCAGAGAGAAAGAAAAATAATTATACATGAAGGATAGAACTATGGTGAAGCGTGATGAAAAATGCAAAATAATAGATGACTAAGAATAATGATTAAGATGATGATAATGACAAAGAATAAAGTAGATATATGGATCATCAGTCGATTACCATGTCCACCATTTCGGGCATTTATATATATATATATATCTGCTTTTTAGAACTAATTGACCATTCTTTCTTCTCTTATCTAATATTTCGTGACTATTGTACCAATAGTTTGCAGTGCTTTTTTTTGAAAGAAAAAACCCAAGGTGTAAGAATACTATTTCTGTCTTCGCTGATCACGTATAACGGTTCTATCATTGAACAGTGTCAAACCACACAGTTCCCATGCTTCAGTAAAAGTCTAAATCACATGATTTACACTACGTAGAAAAGAAAGACGGAAAGTCCAACCATTGAATTTTAAAAGAAGGTTTGATCTCTATCCAAAATTATTTTCCGCCTGTCATGAGAAGAACAGGATGCAAGACTAATCACCAAATCATCTTTTAACATTTGACATTCTTAATAACATTAAAGGAAGAGCGGATTTCTCTTCTATCTTTTATTCTTTTGATCCTTTATTAAGGACGCTTTGGCAAGTTGAATCCCCAATGTTCTTTTAAGGTCAATAATGAAGGTTTTGCATAGCTGAACTTGAAAATATCACGAAAAGAGTACATTGGTACATTTGCTTTATTGAGTTGCATCTTTGACAATCAATGCTCCAAAACAACATCGAAAAAGAGTTACCTTGTTCTATCCCTATGTCAAGCTCTGCTCTAGATTTTGCCCTGACCTAAGCCTGTAGAAACACGAGTCTAAAGAAGAAAGTCGATGAGGTTTTTTAATTGTAGACTAAGGTGCTCCTTGATTTAAATAGAAAGTTGAATTCCAAATATGATTTGAAATCCAAGAGAAGATACTATAGCCATCAAAGGGCTCTGTCCAACTTCATAAAAATTCCTCTCCCCATTTTTACATCATTCTTAGTTATGTAAGCAATGACCTGATAAATAACATAGTCAACTGATACAGGATTTTTTATTTGAGTTTGTTATTATAGGAACTTAGCATGGTTTTTGTAATATTAGCTGCCTCTTCATACAACGCGAGTGGCAATGGTTTCTCTCTCTCTCTCTCTCTCTCTCTCTCTCTCTCTCTCTCTCTCTCTGTCTCTCTCTAATATATATATAAAGCGCTTCTGGAATATTTTTATTTGTACATTTCCTGACGAGTGAGTAAAATCACGAAACAGGCTTGTCGAAATGGATAGTGTAGTTTTTTGATTCTTTCAAACTTATTATATCTTTTTTATATATATATATATCAACTATCTATTCATCTATATCTCTATTTCTCTATCTATCTATCTATCTATCTATCTATCTATCTATCTATCTATCTATCTATCTATCTATCCAACCATCTATCTAGCTTTCTGTCTGTCCGTCTATCTATTAGCGTCCAGTTAATACGTTCTGCTTTCTATGGAGATAAAGTCGTTACTTAAATTTAAGAAATTTCATTCTTTTCCAACAAATTTCGCAAAGGCCTTAGTTTGCCATTTTTTCTTAAATCTTAATGTTGTATAATATATATAATATATATAAATACACAATTTCTTTTTACTGACACATCTCAAAGAGGGAGAAAAATATTTGATAGAGTTTGTTTTCTATTATTGTTTTAGTTCCATGCATACACATGTATATACTCATAGAGAGATAAAAGGAGTATAAAAGAGTTAAAATCATAGAATAACTTCGCAGTTACTTTTAAAATGTTTCTGCTTAAATATGGTTTGAAATCTATTTTCCTTAAAATCTTTTCATCTTCGTTTAAATTAATCATGCTTTATCATGCTTTAGGCTATTCCTGCTCATCAATGAAATGATTGTGATATATATATATTATTTGACATGAATTTAGCCTCATATTTTCGAAAACTACATTATAAAATCTTTTGATGTTGTCATATTTTATGAAATCCGCGTTTGATATTTTTAATGTGTCTGAGAACCTGTTCTCTCTTATCTAATATAATCAATTCAATGTAGCCACTTATCACCACGAGAGAAGCTATCATTTGGCTGATTATGCTATTCAATAGATTGTTGCTAAAAGCAAGGTTATTTTTGCTTAAGATCTGTCACCTGGTGTGCAGGTGGACAAAACAATAAAGTAAGAAAAAACAGACTCACTAGTAGACAAGAATAGAACTAAAAGACGAACCTTGAGAGAAGTGTTGATTTTTGGTATTGATTCTCCTCTACCTACTTACTTACTGCTCATGGCGGCCTATGGAGTGAAGGGGTTCTGTTGTTAGGGAGCTGTAGGAGTGATGTCCAGGAGTGGCCCAACCCTCTAGTTTTACCTTTTGTCGTTCTGCTAGATGTTTGATTAAGTCGATCATGCTTTTCTTTCCCCTCAAGTGTCCAGCAGAGACGACTTCTGGTGTAGAGCATTGCTGTATCCTCTAGAAATGCTGAATCTATCCCCACCTTCCTCTGCTGATCAGAGTGTCCATGTTCTTAGGTTGGCACAGTATAAGGGGGTTGTAGGTGAACATCTTGTTGGGCCAGAAAATGCGTAGAACCCTCGGCAGGCTGTTTGTGTAAAAGCTGATAGTTTGTTAGCTTCAGTTTTTGTCATTCGCCAACATTCAGATCCACACATAAAGACTACACAGCTATTGTGCAATTTCAGTTTGTATGTTTTGCATTGTTTTGAAAGACTTTTTTTTTGAAAGGCTGCTTTACAATAATATCAAAGAAATGAAGTAAAACAGGTCAATTGCATGAAGATGGATTTGAACTCAGAACTCCTTGGGACCATAAGACCATTTGTTGTACCAAGTGTCCTTATTGTTCTACCTTCATATTTATTCCATGTTTACATTATAATCATCCATAGACATTTGTTCGAATCTATTTCGGTACCATTATCTTTTTTATTTGTTGTTTTTTTTTAAATCAACTTATGTATTTTATCTAAATGCATGCTTTTTAAGAGAAAAACGTTATGTGCAATATATGCAGGGCTACAATGGGTTTAAACTCAGTTCTAAAACTCTTCAGTCTTTAGGCTACTTTTGACGCATTGCTCATATCGAATCGTGTCTGGTGCGTCAGAGGCAACGACAATATTCAGTTTATTCAGTTGATATAACTTTTTAAATTTCACTACATACAATAATATAATCTAAATAAATATACGTAATACAAATACCACTAATTAAAACTAACACCAATTAACTAACGTTCAACAATGAGAGAGAGAGAAAGAGAGAGAGAGAGAGAGAGGGAGAGAGAGAGAGAGAGAGAGAGAGAGAGAGAGAGAGAGAGAGAGAGAGAGAGAGGTGGGGGGTGAGCACCCACGTTCTTGTCAAATTATTTTTATTTTCATAGCTCCGTATTATCAGAGAGCATTAAAATCATAAAAAAGATATAAAGTTATACTAAATGATATATATAATCTTTTATAAAATACTTTTCTNTATGAAAACCCAAATTCTTTATTTCGATTCCCTGAATGTAATTTTAAAAGATAACATCATAATTACCAGTTAATCAAAACTCACGTGAAATTGAATTGCAACTACAGAATAAGAATAAAACAGTTCTCTCACACCCATTCGCTTTAATCAGTTTGGGTCCTGAATTTCGGGTTAAGACTGATGTTGAACCTTTGAAAACATAATGGTGTACTCAAACCTTCAATCTGACACGTGTCATGTACTAAAAGTGATTAAGAACCACCGCGATATCATGCAAGCCACAATGTCATGTCAAACTAAACTGAGTGTGATGGCGGTTTACAATATCTTATTACAGTAATATATATATATATAGAAAGCTGTTTTAGCGGTAAAATTTGTCAGCGTTGGTTGTGCAGAGAGACTGACAGTCAGTATATTGTGCAATTTAGAAAGTTTGTTAGTTGTTAACACAGACGAAGAATGTCAAAAACACAAACAACAGAAGTTTCACTTCTTGAAATACTCCAAATATAATCACTATGTTTCATTCTTTTAGTTTGTAAACGGTTTCTTTCTTGTGGGCTTCATTTTCAATGAAACTTTGACACAAATTTTCTTGAGGATGATTAAAACTGAATTGTAAAATGGACTAAAATAAAGAACATCCTTAGCACGGTGAGTAAGGTCAACCAAACAACCACAATTTTCACCACACCATCGATGTAACTGAATGCGGAGACACGTTATGTCAGAAATAAATCAAAACCAATAATGTTGGTTTCTAAATAAAGCCCATCATTACACCTGAAGGAAAATACGAATAGAAACTTTGTTTACAGATGTCAAAAGGCTCAACGATTAACTAAATTCCAGTCATAAATACAGGTTTCAAAGATTTGGATAATTATTAACAGTTCAATTGAAGAATTGAGCTTCTGGTTAAAAATCCGGAAAGAATTAAGGAGCACACCCCTACAGCTGGTGTTTCCAATTTTTTAAAGTGTTATTGTATTAGAGGATGGCCTTACAAAGCTAGATTTAACCGCAAAAGAACCGTAGATTCCTCTACAGTTAAAACGGAGGAGGAAAGAGGAATATTTTCAAAGTAGGGTATGACTGTTAGTACTTTTGAATAAACATTTGAAATGAAAATATGGGTGGAAAGAGGAAGGAAATGATTGATTGAAAAGTAGAGTAAAACGAACGTTTTAATGAATATTTATATCACTTTGCTGCATCCTTTGTAAGGAAGTATGATTAATAAGGAAGACAATACAATTTAATTGCCCAAAAAGAACAGGTTAAAATTTTATGGTAACATTAATTTTTAGTTATTACCTCGAAAGAATAGGTTCCTGTCGTAACGACTTTGGCCAAAGGTGAATTGGTTGTTTGTCCCTTTTCTGTTTTTTTTTGTATTTGATCTATAAGAATAGATCAAGGGTTTACCATCTGAGCATCAGCCATGCCCTTGACAACACTGCACGCAATTTGTTTGTCCGTTATAAGGAGCAGACAGCTGAGTTTTTACCTTCCTCCTAAAATAGAATTAGGAGAGAGAAAAAAGCAATTAGAAGGATTTAAAGAGTAGAGAAAAATCCCAATTCAACAACAGAAAGTAGCACTCTCCAATAAAGTGGTTTACAATTTTGCTTGTGAAAGAATATATAGAAAAATTTGGGAAAAAGTAGTAACAAATTTACTGTAGTTGACACTTTAGCATCGAAGCTGAGTTCGTAACCGGATTCATTTGCAATATAATCTGTTATTTGTCTTACCTTCTTTTAATCCAAGATTGGTACTTTCGGATAATTAGTCTAGCTGAAAGAGATCTCCTGCAATATCGGTTTTGGGTTTTGGTCTCCTTGATATAAATGAGCTCCTCTACAAACTCAACTGCAAATCCTTGTTTTGACAAAGCAAATGATTACTCTTCCAATCATCTTTTTTTTTAAATGAAAAAATATTTTCAGATCCAAATTCAAATCCATCAGGGATCAGCCTTAAGCCCCTTCCTCTTCGCTATAGTCATGGACCGATTCACGGATGAAGCCCCGAGGACATTGTGTTGTGCAGTAAGACAAGAAATGAAGCTAAAGAAGAGCTGGAGAACTGGATAGATGCTCTGGAGAAAAGGGGAATGAAAGTAAGCAGAGCAAAAACAGAATACCTGGTCTTGAATGGAAGAGAGGATGATAAGATAAGATAAGCATGCAAGGATCATATGTAACGAGGGCAGAAGACTTCAAATTCCTGGGATCAACAGTATAGTGCGATGGGGGGGATGCGATATAGAAGTTAAGAAGAGAATACAAGCAGGTTGGGGTGGACGGTGGTAGGTAACCGGCGTATTTTGTGACTGAAAGCTACCACCAACAGTGAAGGGAAAAATATACAAGGCAGTAGTGTGGCCAGCTTTACTGTATGTGTTTGATTCAGTAGCGACAACAAAGAAACATAAAGTGGAGTTGAAGGTGGCAGAATTGAGAATGCTGCGATGGGCACTTGGAGTCACACACTTGGATAAAATTAGAAATGAATACATCAGAGGTACAGCACATGTTAGGAGATTGAGAGAGAAGCAAAGGGAGGCAAGACGGAGAAGGTATCGGCATGTGATCCGAAGGGAAGAGAACTATACCGGGAGGGGAATGTTAGACATAAATCTGCCAGGGAGGAGAAAGAGAGAAAGACCAAGGAGAAGCTACATGGATGCAATAGAAAAGGAGATAAGGGAGATGGGATTGATGGGGGAAGGAAAGACGCTGCCGACCGCACAAAATGGAGGCGTGTGATCCGCTGTAGCGACCTCTAGCAGAGAGCAGCCGAAAGATAGAGAAGAATAAGAATAAGAATGTTGAAATATAAAGTACAGCCCTTACACAAAGGCAATTATTTATTTTTTATTTATTTTTTTCCTTTTCAGTCGTCTATTTTTTCTTGTTTCCGTATCACATACCTCATATTTTTGTCTCCTTACTACTACTTTTTTTCTCTTCCCTTACTTTTTTTCTGAGAGCTGATAAACAAAGCAACGGGATTATATTTACATTGTGAGCCAAATGTACCCTTGTTTAAGGCCGATGGCATGAAGAACATTGTATTAAAATATGATTCTTCATGTTTCAAATTTTTTACTTTCAACAGAGCTCTTTAAAACTATCAAAGCACGTTCGAAAACAAAGCTTAACAGTTTTGAGTGTATTGAAGGATACGGCTACATATTTTAGTTTCCAAATCCTTGCCCTTCTCTCCGCTAAAATATAAAAAACTATAAACGCAACGAATTTCCTGATAAAACTCTCCTATACCACCTTACATTTTACCTCCTCTTCTAATAAATGAAATTACTGCTGGATTTTTCTTTATTTTTTCTTAAACCATATGATTCGCATAATGCAAATTTCCTTATGTTTTCTTTCTACTTCTTCACTTATTTCTCTACAAGCAACCGGTTTCCTCCCCCCTCTTCCTTCCCATTTTCCCAACCATTCTTATAGATAAAGCAGTTTTCTAACCGATTTCGGAACTTGCTTCTTTTTCCATTATTCCTTACGGTAGGTTGTGATATTCCTTAATCATCTGTTTCAATCGCTTATGGGAATGTTTAAATATCTATTTTATTTTATTACACTTTTTTACAATTAGAAAATAACACTCAAAAATTTCCATGGTGAGTTAGAAGTTATGCCTGTACAACTATATCATTAACTTCTAAATTGTGTACTTCTATTTCAGTTAATAACTTTTCTATAGCCTTCACTCTAACTTGATCTACACCTGATGTCAATAAGCTTCTGTTTCATTTTATAACCTTCTCTGTTTTTCCTCTTTTTTCTACTTTAAAAGTCATTTCCCCAGTAAATAGGGTCAGACGGTGCCCTTCAGAGATACTTTAGTGTGCGAATGATATATTTCTTGGCCGGATCGCTTTCTTGAAGCCAGCCGATGGCTTTTTCTTTTGTTAGGTGCCCAAGTCTCTTTGACCTCTCAAGGAATCGAACTCTTGATTACAGTGCAGTCAAAAACATTTTTTCTTGTATTGTCTGTGAGAAGGTAGGAAGAAGATTGTTGGGAAGAACAGAAATAAGAATGTCATGAAGGCTATTGAGAGTATCCTTGTTGGAGAGATGTATGAATGAGAAAACAAGAAAGAGCGCTGGAAAGAGAATTTCTTGTATAGTAGTGAGAATTCATGTCAGGTTAGAAGTGAAATAATCGAAAACCGACAACAATCACCTCCAACAAATGCAACAAAAACAGTTTGATGTTTATCCAATAAGATAAAATATTTTTGTTGTTTTTTGGCCTTTTTTAGCTCTTTTTCTTTGTTTGCCTTTGTTTATTCTGGTTTACTTTTGTTTTACAAAGGACTTGCTCTTTATCACAAAGCTATTGAAGTTTTTTCTGTAAGTACTAGTAGTTAGTAGCTTACGAACTGTATGTATTATTTGTATTGACACATTGGCTTAATTATGTTAATATTTATTTAGCTAGTCATCAACTGGGATTATTCTTTATTTTTGTTCTCCAGAATGTTATTCGAAATCAGCATCAGAGTCAGTCGCGAAGAATCAATGACCTCAGCAGAGGGTTCGAAGAAGCCAAGTATGTTTTGGATCACATGAGAAGTGGAAAATTTCGAAAACGTAGCCACTTAAGACCAGGAAGTGGTGATGACCATAGCTCACGAAGAGAGAGCTTAACTAGTTTGGGACGACGAGGTAGCTCAGAAAGACGAGGTAGCTCAGAAAAAATGGAACATCGTAGTAGCTATGAGCAGCTAAACCATAGAGCAAGTATCGATCGCATGGACAACGGAGAAAACCATGACCGTCCAGAGCGATATGGTAGCTATGATGACATACCATTGAAAGGAGAAAGTAACCGTGGCTACCGCAAGTCTGCATCATATCATAATCAAAGACCAATCGAGTATGAAAAGCCTCTGAGAGCAAAGAGCTCAACAAAACTCAAAGTAAAAAGCAATGTCAATACCGAGTCTGTATGTTGATATCATCTATTTTATTTTCAATGCTAGAATTTATTGGACACGAGTGCCTTGCTGTGGTATATTATTTGTTCTTCCTCTTCTGGAGTCCCACAAGCGTGTTTAAAGACATGTGTACTGATGAACTGTCGATTAAGTGTTATTCGATGTATATTATACACGTCTTGAACATCTTCATATTTTATTTGTAGCTCAAGTGTAGAACGCTCATTGTTACAAGTTAAAATTCCTTTTATTGAATTCTACTTTTAAAGCTGAGATTCAAACGAATCTAGCACAAGTTGTAGACTGACCAATTATAGTTAATTAAGTGTCTTATTTAATTGTATTTAATTTATCAAATGTGATAAGAATATCGAAAAAGCATTTTTTCTTAATATCGATTATGCTTGGTCCTTTTATTCAAATATCATCTCTGTTTTTCATTTGATATTCCAACAATTTTTGTTATCTGATTTATTCAGTCAGAAACTTTTACCTTCAAACATGGAGTTACCCTGTGAGAGTGTAAAAAAACTACAGTAAAAAGAAAAGAGATTCAGAGTCCAATTAGTTATTTCAAATGAAAACAGATATCATTTCGAGCTACAATGCACCAGTATTAAAAAGGAGAGCATTTTTTATATTGTTGGATGTATGATGTAAAATAATATTTCTGCTATCTTTTTATTTTCAAGAAAGCCGATGACAGAAAAGTCCACATCCCACCTGTTCTCTGAAAGAAAATGTTTGTACAGGACAACAGAAAACATGATGTCCACGGTTTTTTTCATTCTTTAATCAGGTTTTGTGTTACCCAAGCCATTGGCTAGCTATTCTTTCTATTTCTTACGTTTTCTTACTATTTATTTACCTAATGACACTTTATTCTTATTTTCCCAAAATCCAATACTACTTTTGCTTTGTGGTTTTCGATAGTCGTTCCTCTCTCCTATTTCTCTTTATACCAAACTGTACCTTGGT
>RDPX01000200.1:745079-768805 GCA_003991215.1 Morbakka virulenta
ATAAAAAGAGTTGACTGCATGAACATATAAAAATGAATGGGATGTCTATTCCCGTGCTAAACTACAACCAATTAACTGAAAAATGTTAAAATCAAAGAAAATGACGCCAATGATATGTTTGTTAAGGACATGTGATGTGTTCGCTAAAGCAACACAAGATGTGGCTTGGCAGTCGACCAAATGCTTTCCATAGTCACAATCACGGCTCTTATACTCATCCGGCATGGTGCCATGACGAACAGACTTGCTCAGCTTCCAAAGATATTTGAACATTAACAGAAATTTGGTTTGTAGAAAGAGAGAAAAAAACAACTTAAGGAAGTAGACATATTTAAATTACTTCATTACTTCAATCATGTTGAACGTGGTTTTTACGTTATTGATTTAAGTGCATAATATCAACCTAGCAAGAAGAGTCGAAAGCACAAAATTAAAAACAAGACAGGTTTTGACTCATGCACAGTAATGAATTTTTTATATTGATAACAATGATGATAATAATAATAATAAAAAATAATAATAATAAATAATAATGATAATAATAATAATAATAATAATAAATGTTTCAGACATGACATTAGACTGCATATGCAGGCTGCAAAGGAATAGAACTCTTGCCTCGGCAAGGGCCCTTTGGCTGAGCAAAATGTCCCTACTGATAGACATGGTCCTTCTGTACTGTTGTGTAGAACTCCATTGTGATGCCCAGCTCAGACAGCATAGTTGGATAGGAGATGGACCATTATGACTCAAAATCCACTCGCTGCCTTGCAGGGTATACCTCTTTAGGTAAGGCTAGGAGAAGGTAATCCTTAATCCAAATCCCTCTGCTGCCTTGTAGGGTATCCTTTTTTTTGAGTGAACTCTAAAAGAAGGCTCAAACTCTCATTCCATAACCCCGATGCAGCCTCATACTCAGCCAAGAGTACAAGGAAATGGCATTTGTAAAATCATGAAAAGCTAGTCCAAAAGAATTTCATATCGCATCGCAAGTTGAGCAGGTCAACAAGGTGCGCGTCTCTCATCAAGCAACCAGAATGGGGAAAAAATCCTGAATAAAACCAACAAGGGCTATTCAATTTACGGTCAGAAGATAAAATGTCTCTTCAACACAGACGATCTAAAATTATATGCACAGAATGATAACAATATTCATGGATTAGTACAGAAAGTTAACGAATTTAGCGATGACATCAAAATGGAGTTCGGTCTGGAAAAATGTGCTAAAGCAAGTTTTATCCTTGAACGCCTCTAAAACATAAAAAGCGTTTAACTGAAAGATGAGATGACAGTCAGAGAATTACAAAATGAAGAAGCTTATGAGTACTGAGGAGTGGATGAAAGTGATGGAATCCAGCATGCAAAGAGGAAAGAAAAGATCAGAAAAGAGTATATTATTACGAGTTATATTATTAGTATATTATTACGAGTTATATTAGTTCTTAAAAGTAAGTTGATTTTTCGCACTAAAATGATTGATATTAACACATTAGCTCTACCAGTTGTTACATACAGCTTCAGTATCATTAACTGGACGATGATAGATATTAACCGAGATAATAAAAAACAAGAAACGTGGCTGAATATACACCGAATGCACCAACCAAAGGCTCATGTGGATAGAGTCTACCTTTTCCGAAAAGAAGGAGGAAGAGGTCTAATACAAATCCTTGGAGCCTACAGAATATTAACAATAGGTCTGGAAGTGCATTTCGAAGAAAAATAAAAATGATTTATGAGGGTATTTACAAGCACTGGATAGCGAAAGAAGCTGATCGATCTTGGAAAGAACTCAAACCAACTCAAAATTAAATAGAAAGAAAATGAACCAACTAATAAGAGCTATAAAAGAATTAAACAACATACCATATCAATACAATATTATTCACAACTTGGAACAAAATGGAAAAACAAGGTAATGCACAAAAAATACCCCAAACATTTAGAGGAAGCAGACATTGACAGAGCTCAAACAAACAAGTGGCTCAGGAGCTCCGGGCTCAAACCCGAAACTGAACGTCTGCTCATCGTTGCACATGATCAGTATCTACCTATATGAATTTTGAGGCACAAAATTATCCAGGATCGTACCAGCCTAAAGTGTCGCTTTTGTGGCAACCTTGAAGACACGATTGAGCATATAACATCTGAATGCTCTGTTCCTACAGTGAAAGAATACATTCATAGACATAGTAAAGTAGGTAAGTTCTGAGCCGAAGTCAGTTACGAAACGCAGAAGAAATAATGATCGTCTGTGATATAAGCTAACAGACCAGATATAGTGATTAAAGGCCACAGAATGAAAACCTGTTATCTAGTATTTCAAAATCATCTCAAAGAAAAAGAGCAGTCACGGAAGTAGAGAAGTTGTCAAAATATAAAAGCTTGAAATAGAAATCAATAAGATATGGAATATGAAAAGCAAAGTTATACTAATGATAATCGGAAATTTAGGCATGATTCGAAAAACCTATGAAAAGTAAATTAAGAACCTAGCTGATTTATTAAATATCAAACTGATACAGAAGATCACCCTATTGGGAACAATACATTTACTGAAAAAGGTACTATCAATAAAAACGATGTAGATTCCACCATCCCAAGTGTCAACACCCTGAGCATATGGATTACATTTGGTGTCTTTTGACGACACGACAAGCAAAGTAAAAGAAACTCAGATAATTATGATAATGATAATAATAGAGGTGATGATAATAATAACAATAAAGTACAAATCAAAGAAACTAGAAGTCACCTGGAATTGACAAAGTTCCAAACTTTTGGTTAAACCCCTTTTTCTTGCCCCATACAACGCTCACAGGATAACTTAATGAAATTATGAAGAAGATTAGGTACTATGATTTGANATTACATTTGGTGTCTTTTGACGACACGACAAGCAAAGTAAAAGAAACTCAGATAATTATGATAATGATAATAATAGAGGTGATGATAATAATAACAATAAAGTACAAATCAAAGAAACTAGAAGTCACCTGGAATTGACAAAGTTCCAAACTTTTGGTTAAACCCCTTTTTCTTGCCCCATACAACGCTCACAGGATAACTTAATGAAATTATCAAAAACACCCTGATTGATTATCAGGAGGAACTAGCCTTAGCGAAATAAGAAGACTAAGTACTATAATTTGAAAGACGTTGACAAAATAAAATATGTACCTTAAGGCCTAGCGTCAACGTCTCTACCTGCTCAGGAGCTCAGATTAGAGGAGTTTGGCTTAACTTGAACTCTCTTACAAGTTATGCACAATTGGCCTTTTCAAATACATGGTTTATCCAATGACTTTATGTTGCATTTAGTTTTCAGACATGAAAAACAAAAAGGTTCTCACCCTGTTGTAAAGGAAGCTAGACGATTTACGAGGAAGCTAGACCTGGATGAGAATGCCCCCAGGTTGAAAACAATGCTAAAGAATAGGAAAGAAGTCTATCGATACTGTCTGGAAGTTGTATGGTTAATATACATTTTGAAGCCATAAAGCTGATCCTTGTTTTGTTGACAAACATCAGTGGCTGAAAAATGCTAGGGTTAAGGCCGAAACAGAAGGATTTATTGTCGCTGCTTGAGACCAAAACCTCTTTACGAGGAATTATCAAGAGAATATCATCCATAATGGTGCACATCTTAATGCAGGTTTTCCAATAAAAATATTGAAATTATTGACCATCTTATTTCAGGGTGGCCTTTTCTTGCCTTGACGAGTATACAAACAGACACAATCGTGCTTGTCAATATATACATTAAGAAGTTTGTAATCACTATAATATCAAAAGAGCTGATAAGTGATATAAAGATAAACTGATACCAGTGATTGATAAGCTAAATGTGAGTATTCTATTGAACTTTCCAACAAAAACAGGCAGAACAATACAAGCTCTTAGGCCAGATGTTTTAATCATAGACAGGTCGAGAAAACCGTACCAAATAATTGATATGATAGCAACATCTCTGCAAAAAGACTTTGAAACGCTCAGGAAATATAAAGACCTTGAAATTTTGGTTTAAATGGTGTAAAATAGGGAGAAAATCAATACTAGTCATAGTTGGGGTGCTTGATCTAATAAAAAAGGGCACGAAAGAAGAAGGTTAACGATATTGTACAACTGACTGTATTATCCTGTATAAATATTTGATAATAATAATAATAATAATAATAATAATAATAATAATATTCCAGGAAAAGTATCGCTTACTGAAACACAAAAATAGTATTAAATAGTACTGCAATAAAACGCTTTCCGTCTGATAACAACAAATACTAACGAGTATCAATATTTTTTTGTTTACTTTTCTAGATCTGTTTATTTTCTATCTTACACCTCTTTTACTATACTTTATATTAACCATGTTTTTACATTGATATCCATACAAATTTTATATTTATGCACATTTTTGAAAACCCTATACAAAAGCGACGTAAAAGAAGAGACATACAAAGCCTTGGTACCTTAACTCATTGGTTATAACCTGGTGTTTGAAGCTATGTACTGACCTAAGAGAAATAGATAAAAAATATAATGATAATATTAATTATTATCATTATCATTTGTAATTAGTTTGATCCCAATGTCTTTTGTTTTACATAAAGTGAAAACAGGCTGTATTCTGGGCAAGGGTGAGATATCAAAAAATCATTTACTTTTCATGGATGATTTTAAACCGTTAGGAAACAAAACTGAAAAACCTTCAGTCTATAAGCACGAGCCTAGTATTTTATTTATTTTATTTTATTAATGTAACTGAGCAAAGAAGTGTCTACAAAAATAACTAAGCATTACTGAGCAAAGAAGTGTCTATTTAAAAAATCTGAACTTCACTTAATACATGGATGGGTACCCATTAGGTCTGCATTCAACTCAGCACGCGTACAGGGCACACATTAAAGACTAGTCTATTATTATGTCAATTGTCTAAAACAAAAAGATAAACCGTCCAAGAACAAGAACAAGGAAAATACAAAGATGTAGAAGCACGGCAATACTTGCTCGCGCTTAAAAACTGAAAAAGAGTTGGATGTGCTTGTGAATACAGCTCGTGTAATTAGCAATGACATCTGCACTCAAATTGCAGATGTCATGTCATCAGTAAATGTGATATCCTAATGATGGAAAGAGAGATACATTTTTAAGATTAAAAGCATAGAGATTCCATCGGATAAGATTGATACTGAGGGTGGATCCAACTACATACTTGAGACTGACAACGTTAAGGATAAAAAGCTAAAGGAGAACTTGAAAGCTGAATATGCAAGGAGACTTCATTGGCTCAGTTGAACAGTAACAATCTTGTAAATGCTATCAACTGCCGGGATTTGTCTCTCATCAGATATAGTGCAGGGATAATTAAGAGAAATTTAACTGAACTGAAAGTGCTTGATAGGAAAACATGAAGGTTTTTGACCATTCATTACATGTTCCACAAAAGAGACGATATAGACAGACCGCCTTAAAAGATCTGAAAGTGGTAGAGACATAATTAGTACTTAAATTTGTCTTGGAAGCAAAGACCCTATGCTGAAAGCTGTGATAAAGGGCAAATAATTGATCAGGGTTAACCAAAAAGTGAAAATAGGCCAGGGCGTAAAGACAACTTGAACAGTAAAGAACTGCATAGTGTTTTCCTAAAAAACATCACGTTTAGATAGAAATAGTCATGGAACTGGTTAAAGAATGGAGACCTTAAGAAAGTAATCAAGAAAATGATGATAACTAGCCAGAAGCAGGCTTTAAAAACCAAATGGATTCAGTTTTACATTGACAGAACAAAAAACAGTTTTCTTTGTAGAATTTGTGGGGAATGTGAGGGAACTGTTGTCCATATAGTATTAGAATGCTCACAGTTGGTGCAGAAGCAATACAAAGAATGGAGGCATGTTGTCGTATAAAAAGCTATACACTGGGAACTGTGCAAACGTATTAATTTGACCCACTGTGAAAAGTGGTATCAGGATACCACAGAATCAGTACCAGAGAACGATCAGGTAAAGATACTTTAGGATTTAAAAATGCAAACTGATAAAGAACTAAAGCATAATAAGCCGCACGTTGTAATCCTAAACAAACAAACAAGATCGTGTTTAATCATCGATGCCGTTACCCCATTTGATACAAGGGCCCAGATGAAAGAGAATGAAAAACTTACCAACTATCAGGAATTGAAATGGGAAGTGTTGCGAATCTAGGATTGCAATAACGCCAAAGTTACCCCAATCACCATTGGAACAAATGGCACCCTTTCAAAGAGTCTTAAGGGTTGGCTCAACAACATCAGTTCAAACATAATATTGGAAATACTACAGAAAACGTGCCTACTAGGAAAGGGAAAATTCTTCACTTGTTGAATATCTGAGGCTACATGTAGTGGCTTGATATTTTAGTAGACAACCAGCAACACGGCTTCTTCAACTGTGAAATAAACTGAACATATCAAGCCCTTGATAGAAAGATTAAGATTCCTTCTCAATTCCGACTGGGACGGGATCGTTGGCCTTGGTTAAAAACCGTTCTATGAGAAGGAAAACTCAGAACAATAAACATTCTTTAGGTTGATGTTGGGTCAGGACTATGTTGATGAATGGTACAGGAATTTTTCATCTTTCCGAGTGTAGTTTATTGCTTTAGTGTCGAGATCTACTCAATCTTCCTTCCCCCTTTCTAACCAGGACGAGGTCGATAATCTTGGCTGGTAGTCATCCTATGAGAAGGAAAAATCAAAATAATAAACCAACTGTAGTTGTAAATTCCAGATTGACGTCTGGCGGGATGTAGCTGTGTGGCATGGTCAGGATTTGGTCTTTAGCTTTGAATAACAGCTCTCCTGGAGATGGCGTCTCCATAAAAATACTGGTGGTAGTGCAACCTTAAATTCACTAAACCTCTAATGAATGTTAAATGCAAAATCATAATAATAAAAATAACGGCGTGAACGAGACTGGAAGTGTGTTTGAAGGCCTCTCGCCCGGCAGGTGTTCCCCGGCACAGCAGCGGGGACCCACTCGTCATCCTGCGATTGCTACAATGAAGTGGACTAAGAAAGTAAACAGGAACGTTATGGAATGCTACTACGGTAGTGAATCCTTTAATGAAGAAGGTAAACATGTCAGAGGTTACAGATAAAGAAAGTTCCAAAAGTGGAGAGATAAAGGTTTGGTTGAATTAACTGAACAAAGTATGTGATCAAACAAAGGCTATTAGAGTAAATGGATTGTTATCGGGTCCGAAACTAGAAATGATCAGAAGGGGAACAGAAAATGAATCCCAAACAAATGAAAGGAAATTAAATGTGTTGGATGAAGAGAGAGCCATAGATGAAGATGGGAATAAAATTGATTTAGGAAATGAAACAATTACCCAAACAAATGAGATAGAGATAGGAGAAGTAGAGGAAAACGACATAAATCAAGAACAAAAACAAATTATAAATGAGCTAAGAGAAATTCTGAGAGAAGGAAAAGACTGTGATGGCTTAACCTTCAAAAAAGTCGATAAGAAATCCTTTAACAAACGAACCGAAAAGGTTAATAAAGCTATAATGTATATTAAGACCAGAAGCATCACTGAAACGAATAACGTGAAATAGAGCCGCGAGTGTAAAGGTTGCAAGTAAATAGAGTGAAGGACATTTAAAAGTAGACAAAAGAAGGGGCCTGGGTGGAAAAGAAGGATTAAAAATGATATTAAAAGGTTGAAGTATGATGTAAGTTTAATCGATAGGAAATCGAAGAAACAACTAGGTACAAAGAAAACAGTTAGACTGAGGAAGGTAGAAGAAAAATATAGAATGAAACGAAAAGGAGTAAAAACACTGTAATGGAAGAATTGAAACAAATAACAATTAGCAAGAGTGTAAAAATTAATCGATATGAGCAGAGAATAAAAATTTTTTTGACAAAATAGATTATTTAATGGTGGCCAGAAGAATTTTTTTTGCTGAGTTAAGTGGAGGTGGTATTAGAACGGGTGAGGTGCCTAATGCCGAGAAGAGTTGGGAGGTTTTTGGGGGGGGGGCATCTGGAGTGTTGAAAAGGAGCATAATAAGGAGACCATTTGGTAGAAGGAAATGAAAGAAGAAGTGAACAGTGAGCTCCACTCACAAGATGGTGTCAATATTACGTCAGTAGTTGTGAAGAAGTAATGCAGAAAGATGTCTAATTGGAAAGCGCCAGAAAAATATAAGGTACAAGGGTCTTGGATTAAGAAACTTAGAAACTTGCACGACAGAATTGTTGAACAATTGAAGAAGATTTTAATCAGAGAGCATTGTCTTCCCAAGTGGGTGGCTTGTTGCCCCATCGTCCTATCCCAAAATAATATTTCAAAGGGAAACGCTGTTGAAAATTACCGCATAATTACACGCCTCCCGATAATGTATCAGCTAATGACTGGAGTAATATCAAAAGAAATATATGGATATTTGGAAAGAGGAAAGTTTTTCCCCGAAGAACAAAAGGGCCTGAGAGTCACGAGTCATGGGGCAAAAGATTAATTAGGTAAATAGGAATTTGGAATAAAAAGATGTGATGTGTTGATTATGAAGAGGGAAATGTGAAGGTAATGAAGGAGGTTAAAGAGGAAGATTATACATATTAAGGAATACTTGAACTAGACAATATCAAAGAGTGTGAAATGTAAGATAAGACACTAAAAGAGTATAAGAGGAGGCTTAGATTAATCTTAAATCCAAAATGAACGGAAAAAATAAGATAACAGCGATAAACACCTGGAAAGTAGCAATTTCTAGATACGAGGCTGAGATGATTGAGTGGAGAGAAAATGAGTTAAAAGCAATAGACAGAAAAACTAGAAAATCGATGACGATGCGTTCTATCCAAAAAGTGATGTTGATAGGCTTTACATGAAACGAAGGGAAGATTAACAGGGGTTTGAATAGCACAAAAGTGGTAGTAAGAAAGAGGAGAATAGTGTGGGACAATACGTTTTGGATTCTGAAGAACCGCTTATGAAAGGTGTGAAAGTACCCGAGACCATTCGAACGGAAGGAACTCCGGAGAAGAAAGACAAACGCGGGAGGAGTGTAAACTACGATTGTTGGAAATAAATATGTATGGCCAGTTTGTGATAGAAACTGCCGATATAGTAGATAAAGAGAAAACTGGGAATTGGCAGGCTTGAAAATAGAAACAGAGGCTCTGATATGTGATGCACAGGAACAAACAATTAAGATAAATTACATTACAACTTTGAAATGCGGTCAAAATTACATGAACATGAGCAGAAAATCAAAAAACAAAGATTTGATGGGATTGAGCCATACAGTGTAGACATTCTGATTGCATTCCAAATAAAGAAGGAGGTATTCAGTTTTTGATGTAGCAACACCAGGAGATGTCAAAGTTTGTGACAAAAAGTTGAAAAAATAAAGAAGTATACATCTTCGAATTTTAGAATTTTTAAACAAGATTTAGACAGAACATAATATTACATGACCGGGACGTTTCAGAGATATCCTAGAAGGCGTCCTACAATTGCCTGGGGCTTCCTTGACACTTAATTCTACGTGAGGCAGTTTTAGCCTTTATTCATTAATGTCGCTTTGCATCCCTATTTCTGGAAGGGAACTTTAACCAGCATATTTTAGTTTCTTCTGCCAATCGAAGCTCTTTTAGTTTTTCTTTTTGATTTTTAGTGATTTTTAACTAATAAATAACTTCTTCTTTTTTTAACAGTACACCTGTGATAACAGTATGTATATATATATATATATGTTCATAGTTTATATATGATATGACTGTAGATACATCCTGTAAAAATATTCGTATATAATAATAATAATAATGAAATTGGAATATTGAGGCAAATGAGATAAACGTCGATGATGTTTGTTACTGTAGGGAGATTGACAAAAATTTCAAAAAATTGTGAAAAATTTGTTAACAATATTGGAATCACAATCAAGGTTGAACATGCACAACAACAGCTCCATTGGGTACCGGAGCAATATTGCGACTGGTACTTTGAGGCTAAGCACTCTAAGATGCTGCGGGTACTTTGATACCTTGATAACAGAATGTTGTCTGCACTCAATAGTAAATTGCAAAAGCAACTGGGAGCCATAGATTTGAGAGGAGAGAGAACATAACAACAACAATAGTAATTATAATGATGACAATGATTATCATGGTGATGATTACTATGATGATGATTATGATGATGATGATGATGATGCTGATACCAGGAGACTGAGAGAAGAGATGGGTATCAAATTTCTTTGATGAAATAGTAAGTTTCTTTCTATTTTTAAGCTTTATAAAGGATATAGACGCTTCTAAAATGATCGGGCCTGAAAAATTTAAGTATTTATATATTTATATTTAATTTATATTATATATATATATATATGTATTTATACTCAAAAATTTAAATATTTCTACATTTACTCACAGACGCACAGATAGAGATGTTAACACAAATGTCTACATGTTTAAACATGGATATATGTACTCTGAGGTTCATTCTTAATTATACACTTACGTCTCTAATTAGGGTACACGCTCTATTTGCCACACTATTGGGAAGGGTCAACTAGTACTTAAACTAATAATATACCCCCACCCACCCCAACACTACCTTTCTTATTATAATCTTTTGTTCTTTAGCTATGACGTTTTAGGTGTTGTTATTGTTCAATTTGATAAACCTTAAAGGAGTGGGATCTGTAGAGGCAATGACTGATTGCAATCATTAGAGACTTAACTTCGTCATTTAGTACCTAAAAGGAGTTAGTAGACGTTCATTTTCGTCGTAGCTTCTCCTACTTAAATGACAGAGGATTATCCAAAGACAACAGAAGATTTTGAAATTGCTAATATTTGTATTTACTTGTTCTTATTGTTACAATTTGTCTTAAAAAAATCAAAAAAAAATCACTGTATTTAACTACCCCTTTGAAAAAGTATTGACCAAAATTATTTTATAAAAACTCATTATTGCCCTGGCACCTAAAAGAGAAAGCATGGCATGTAAATACTTTACTCTACAAATACGCATTTCGTTTTCAATAGTTCATCTGTCTAGGTTGGAGCAACCAGAAGGTCATTGTGCCATTTGTAAGTCAATTACTCTTGAGACTATAATATTGGTTGATGCTATTGACGCATACCCCACCCCCTCCACAAAAAAGGAATTAAAATGTATATGCGTGTGTATGTGTATATGTATAAATATATATCACAGTTATCTTACATACAAAGCGAAGGAGTTCGTTCTAACTTGAATAAGCTCAGCTCTTT
The DNA here is from genome assembly GCA_003991215.1 of Morbakka virulenta. NCBI lineage: Eukaryota > Metazoa > Cnidaria > Cubozoa > Carybdeida > Carukiidae > Morbakka > Morbakka virulenta. Next base: position 756,350 of record RDPX01000200.1, read on the forward strand.
TCAATTAAGCGACATTTCCGATTGCTATTCTAGAGATAAAAATGCGCGTTCTTTTAGTAAACATGACAACGCAAACAAGATCAAGAAATTCGATTCAGCTTGAATGTTTTTCTTTGATAAAGTTATCTGCTTTGTAGTTCCTTTGCTTCTTTCATGCCACTTGCCGCAATGGCTATTATAATTGAACCATTCTAAACACAAAATATCATAAGTTTTTCTTTCCAGAGTTCATTTGATCCCAAAAGAGGTTGACGCTTTAAAAATTTCTTCCCAAACAATCACTAATGTACATTCTTTTACCATAAGAATTCTAACTGATCTTTGCGCAGTGAAGGTTTCTTAGAGTTAAACCATTTTGACCAAGTTTAACCAATAAAATTTTCTTTAAATTTACACTTTCTCTCTTGAGTTTTTTTCTTTAGAGGAGAGAAGTTAACTGTGTATTGTCACAAAACATAAATGGTTAGTAATATAGTGTTCCATGCAAGTCAACTTAAGTGTTGTATAGTCATTACTTTTTCCTTTGACTAATTTTAGATATTCACTGAAGTTCACAGTGAAACAAATTATGTGTCTTCTTAGCAATTAGGAATCGTTTTATGGGTGAGTTATTGTAAAAGCATATCCATTTGAAAGAAACCAAACCAGTGTACGATCAATTTTTTAAAAGGTTTCTTGAGCCCTGACATTTGAAAATTTCTTCATTTCTTTTTATTTTGTTGATTGATTGTACACAGCTTGTAAGAATTCTTAAACATGTCACTTCTACGGTGGCTTTATTTGAACTTCGTATAGAAACTGATGAAGCAGGGCTCCACAATATAGTTCTGCCCTTAACAGTAGGTCTTTTCTCTTTACAGTGATTTCTATAGTTTTGAAAATAAAATGTAATAAATAGTGTCGCCGATAGGAAGACAAAACAGGAAAAATTGTTGAAGATTGTCAAATCATTTCTTGAAAAAAAATCAAGTTAAAATAATAGAATATATTTTTAAGATTAATACACATCGTCGCTTGGTCAGTTTTTGAATTTTTCTGTTTTATTTGCCATGTTGATTTGGCTGAAAACAGAATGCCACGATTTTTTAGCAGGATATTTGATAAAAGTACTCTTTGCTTGGCCTCTGGATTAAAGTTGCAATACTATGCCACGTGGAAAAGCATTTCATATAACGACGTTTTACAAATATGATTAGTAACTTCATGAAACTGAGTGTTTGACAAAAATAATCAGTTGGAAAATAATGATACATATGAAAAAATATCTTCGCTCTTGTGTCATGTAGGAAAATGTACCCAGCTGCATGTAAAAATCTCACCATATTTTTCAATCCACCTCCCCCCCCCGACAAAGAGTAAGATAAATGAATGCCAGCACATTTTAATTTGAACTTTAAATACGTGATTAATAAGGGTATCCGGCATCATAATTCAAATTTTTGATATCACCACCGAATTCCAGCCATAGATTCTTTCTTTGAATACATATTTCCTCCAGTACGTGCTGTACAGTAATAAAATGAATTCTACCTGGTCTCTGACTTAATTTCCCAATCAGTAGCTCCAAGCAATCTGTGGTGAATTATCCTAAAATAATGGACTAGTGTGTTGTACTATGCAAAAATTGGGATAGGATGAACAAGTCTATGGTCATTATGGAATACATTAGTGGCATTGTGTGATGAGCTGTTGGTTTCCCCATAAGTGCTATTTTTAAGAGAAACTTCAATCGCAACTTGTTCATTAAGGACATCACAGCTCTTCTTTGGCCACGGAAACGAATATCTGCTTATAAGCCTTTTAAGTTAGCAATTTTCCGAAAGGCAATCTATTTTTATAAGAATTCAATTGTGCCACTGGTATTAACTACTTCAAGGTATATTTTCAAGGCAGTAACTGTTTCATCACAATAGACTTGAAAGCAAATCTTGACATTCTGCTTTCCTAATTTTTTAGCCTCACTTTGATGTCACTCCGTTGTGACATGATCAGCGTGTTACTCTTTTCAACAAAGTAGAGCCTGATATATCATATCACTTGTCAACTTGAATTTCTTCATCGTCTTGATAAATAATTGTTATGTTTTGTCAGTTATCCATTTTTTTCAGCTTTATTTTAATGGACGAATAGAGGTTTGACGCAATTTTTTAAAATAAGGCCTGATTATACGATGATTATCACAAATAATAAAGAAAGCATGAGCACCAGAGCTTTCAACATGATCTAATATTGCCCGTATTTCGTCAAAAAAAAATTCATTATCAACTTCATACATTGGTAGGATTTTACAGTTAATTCCTGACCTTGATCTTTCATTAGCTAAATTACTGGAGAGTCCTCATCAATTTTGGATTTTCTAGTTGAGCACTGCGTTTTGAAATGAGTTGTGTGAGAATTTAACAGCTGGTAATCCTCTTTTAAACGATTATACAGCAAACAAGATATTGCAAAGTATTTGAAAGATCTGACAAGGATTTATTGCTATCCCAAATATGTGTCAGAGAAATTATACCCACTATTCCCTCAATCAATATTGATTTTTTTGTGATCTTTTGATAATGAATTAGGAAAGCCGCCTGTAGCCTCTTGCAACTGTGAGAATGAATTGATGGTAGAAACTCATTTTTTTTTAAGAGTGGCTATAGCACAGTTATTCCACAGTGAAAAGCTTTAAATGACATATTGTCTTCTACTTGAGTGAAAATCTAGGAATTGCTGTTTGATTTTGAAAAATAGCCGACTGGGTTTCTACAAAATCAGTACCAAATGCGTAAGAAAAAACAGCAATCGAACTGAAGTAAACTTTTTTACTAACTGGTTTTCAACGCAATGACTGTATGGCCATGCCTGATACTTCTTCATGAATTCGCAAAGTTCGTCAGGATGATGCCCCTTGCCGACAAGGAAGCTTTAACAGTCCGTCTAAATGAAGTAGGAACAGATTGAAAAGCCTTGGTTTGACACAGCTGAAAATCAAAGTTGATGTAGTGGACTTTCTCGAGCGAATTTAGTAACTCTTTCATATCTTGATGGGAAATGCCTCACACAAATCACTGTATCCTTAGTATCTAAAATATTGTCGCGACAGCTGTTTTTGAGCCATCTCCTGGCCTCTTCTTTATCACAAGGAAGACGAAACCCTTTCTCCTTGTTATGTACCTTGCAATGCAACTGTGGTCTAAAACACAATATTTTTAGGCATGGTTGAAATTGTCTTTTGTGTTAGAGAAATTTGGTAGAATTACAGTGTAGCTGATCTCACAGATAACAATAAACAGATTGAATTGAGCACAAAAATATCTCTTGTAAATTCTGATGGTATACCAGGCTATTTTAAGTGTGTTTCTGTTTGTTGGCTTACTAGCCTACTCGAGTCACAAGTTTTCAACTGCGAAATTTTCCTGATCAGGGCGTCATCCACCTCCACAATCATTTTGTTACGTTTCACAAAACTTTCATTGAACATTTTTTCCCCCATCTTTTGTCAGATTTATAAGAGTGCTGTGAATTATACTGCGATATCTTTACCTTTTAAAACTTAGAATAACCAACAATCACACCCCTCTTACCTTACCGGGGTGCCATCGCAAAAAGGTCGGCTGTCATAGTCCTCCACATTTGTCTGTCCAATGCCAATTTAGCACGCTCGTTGATGTTTTTCTTCTTCGTATCAGCAATATCGCCTGTCTTTGTGGTCCTTTTTCTTCCTCTTCCTCGCTTACCCTCAACAGTGCCTTCCATTATCTTTTGAAGGGAATTCTGCCGCCTTATGTGCCCATAGAATGTAATCTTTCTTCTTTTCATTGTGTCTATTAGGGTTGTTTTGCTTATTCCTATTTAATTCAGGATCCTTTTTTTTATTTTTTCATTTCCAAGACACTCTATCCATCCTACGGTAACACCACATTTCAAAGGCTTCTATTTTTGTTTCAGTACTTTTTTTGGCCGTCCAAGTTCCAGTCATAAAAAAGGATTGCCCATACGTAGCATTTTAACAGACGGAACCTGTTTTATCATGAAATGTTTTGGCTGGTTAGCAGGTGTTTTAGGTTCAAAAAGGTATTTTTAGCCATACCAATTCTTCTTTTTATCTCTGACCTTCCATATGCTGTTATCAGTTGTCCCAGTATACAAAGGTTTCTAACTGCTACACCTCACAACCATCAATAATTAACTTTGTTTTGGGCGTTGTTTCTTTCCAAGTAAAAACCATTGTTTTCGTTTTCTTAATATTCATTTTCAAAACACGTTTTTCACTTTTAATTTTTACAGTGTTTACAAAAGTTTTGAGATCTTCTTTGTTATCAGTCAGGAGAGCAGTGTTTTCAGCATATCGAAGATTATTTATCATCGTACCTCCCACTTTTATACCTGGAAGTGATTCTAGTCCCCTGAATATACCTTCTGTGTACATATTGAATAGCCAAGGGGATAATACACACCCTTTTCTGACACCTTTTCTTATTTTTACTGGGTCTGACACCCCTCTAATATTGTGAAAATTAGAAAATTGCATCTTCTAGCCAAAGAAGATGTCTTGAGCTATTCAATAAATTATATTGTGGAGTTGACTTTTATGGTTTAGTGAAAAGTCCAATGGCTTTCAGTTTCAGCCTTGAGCTACATGTTTATTACATCTGTAATAACGATCTCCTTCAGTTTAATTAATTTAAAAATATTTTGAAGCTTTGGAACAGATCTTGTTCTTCTTAAAATGACAAGTGTCATTTGGCCTCTTAGAGTCTGGGACTAGAAAGGAGGATACCAATTCGAAATTCTTGATACCTGCATAATTGTCTTCTTTTTAATCACCCTTCACCTTAATCGTTATCTCTTTTCTCTCTCTGTTTTTTCCCTCCTTTCTTTTACTCCTTTTTCTTAATCTCGCATCGTTAATTACAGCCATGGAAAACTATGCCCGTTGTATGATTTTCTCGTCTTTTGATGTTCTAGCTAGGTTTTTAGGATATCCCAAGTTGTTCTCGATCTTCCTTGCAGCCCCTTTTTATTCATAAGTCCTGTTAGAATGAAATTTGGCAGACTTTTGTAATAGGAATCAATCCAACTAACTTAAGCTTCCCAATCCTCACTCTGTAAACCAGATATCTGTTAGTATCCAAGCCACCAATGATTATTTGGTATTCTTTATTTAGTTCGATGGCCACATTTTTGGCATGGCATAATGTATCCCACACAGGAGCACCATATGCTGTGGTGGTTTATCACGGCACAATGCCGTTTGCTTTAATGCTTTTCCATCTATTCTCCTTTTGATGATTGTTACTTTGCTAACATTATTTCTGGTGGCCATTTTTTTGAGCTTATTGAAATGCTCGTTGAAAGCCAGTATTTTATCAAGAATCAAACCAAGGTAGACTGGATGTGAATGCTTTTCAAGTTCTTCGTTTCCTACGGTTTTTGAATTTTCAGTTTGCTTGATGGTTATTCAAATGGAACGAGTATATCTAGGTTTTCAAAGGGTTTGCTTTGATATGGGAGGTTTTTTTGTTGTAGTCGAAGAGAAATGATGCTGTTCTTTCTAGTCTTTCTTTGATGGTTTTAAAGGACCTTAACGGTATTGCAGTGAAGAGGTCTTTAGTATATTTAAACTTCCGGGTGTTCTGAAATTGTGGTAGGTCGTTTGTTTGGATAGTAAACAATAAAGGGGATGGTATAGACCCCTGTGGGAGAGCATTTGGCTCTTTTCTCCACGTTTTCTTCCCGCCATCCATTTTCACATAGAAAAATCTATTTTCCAAGAGTTTATTAATAATTCTTACTATGGTTGAGTTTTGAATCCTTTAGGCGACCTTGAAGAGGAGATCTCTGTGAATGACAGTGTAAGAGATAACTATGGAGTTAACAAACTCAAAACCTGTAATGTTTTTGTTCCCAAAACCTCTATAAACCTCTATAAACTTAGTAAGGTTCAAGCCCTGGCTACAGCATCATTCAGTTCGAAAGACTATTTGATCTACTGTCATTTTTTCCTCGATGATGGGGTTAGGCGAGAAATTACCATGCATACATATAGTTTGTAGGTGATTCAAAATAAGGATATTGGTTGGTAGCACTTAGTTGAACTTGGATTTTTGCTAGGCTTGAGAAAAGCCACAACTCTGCTTCCTCTCAATATTCTTGGAATTTTGATGCATATTGGTTGAAGGGTGGCAAGAAACCAAGATCTAGCATTGTGTCTACGGAACCATCTTGACCGGAATTCCAGATCAGCATGCTCCCCGGACCAGATCTGCTTCTCCAGGAAGAAAAAAGTTTTAAACAGAGAAAGGATTCTACCTGTACAAATTAAAGTCGGAATTCAAGTGCATTCCAATAAACAGCACTTTTCAGGGATACAGTTCTCCTCAAATTAAGAAATATTGCAACAGTAATGGTCAGTCAAGAGTTAAGCAGCTGAACTGCTAAACGTAGGAAACATGAAGGAAAATAGAATGAAACTGAAATAAGGTGTTTTGAGATTTGCCAAGGCTAGAAGCCAACTCAGTGCAAAAGGACCATGTCTCTTTTCTTAATACTTCTCATAATTTTGTTAATTTTTTTATTTCACTGATTTAAAAATTTTATGTCCAAATCAAGTATACGCTCAATAGTTAAAAAAGACAAAAACAAACTCGGTGACTAGAAGACATTTTTTAGCCTCTCTTGAGAACTGCTTCGGGTTTGTTGGGTTTGTTACTTTGATAATTATCAATGTAAAAACCTAATTCTAACTAAAACTATTTATAAGTGGTTTAGTTCTTCTTTGACCTTTAATTATTTTTCTTTTATATAAATAGACATTATACAGTAGACTTATAGCGTTCTTAGTCAGTAAAGGTCAAGGCAATATTATGTAAATAACAATAGGCTAATTAGTATTTTCACTCATCTTGGTTGCTCTCATCAGAGGTGATTGTGTAATTAAATCCTTTCGTGCATAATTGTTTTCTTTGGTAAACAAATAGCCATATGGAATAAATCAGCAGTCTTGTGCTGATGAATTAGCGTTAGCCAGTTTATTACGTAGGAAAAAATATAATGAAAATATTTAAGTTTTATTAATTTTTTGCCAATCCATGATCACTGTGAAATCTTTCTCTGTAATTCCTTTAAAGTCTATGATTTACATAGGAAACTCAGTTAGTTGTGATATTCGCACAAAATAATTAGGTCTTGTGGTCTATAGATGTAATAATAAAAGAGCCTTATTGCATATTTATTGGAGTCATTTGACTGCATTCCTTCTTTAATGAGGAATAAGTCATTTTAAGATTCATCATAGGAACTACTCAATTAATATGTACTAATAGCAGCGGAAGTAGTATCATTATCAATAACACTAGTAGACATAGGAGTGTCAGGGAAAGTGGCAAGAGGCGAATTGGTAATACTTATAATATGTTATGAATGAATCTTGTAAAAGTTCTGGTATAAATACTGTAGCTTGCAGGCTATTGGTGATTATTTGTTAGAGGAATGCAACTCTTAAGTGGTGGTCTGTGGACCAGTGCTGTTTTGGAAGCAATCACGTGCCAGTGCTCGTCAAGTCCACAGAAAGGAGGCAAAAAAAGAGAAACAATAACAAAATTTCAGTTATTTTGCCACATGCATAAGAATGTATTGGATCGAAATTTTTCCAAGCACACTTCAGGGCGGGCTTGCGAAAATGAAGCTCGAAATGTATGGTGCCAGGGCCAAATTTATGGATCTGGCCCCAAAGTTACGGGTGTGCCCAATTTTTCCAGTAAAATTTGATATAACAAAGAACTATTACCGGTCCCTGGCGCAATGGAAAAAATTCCTGTCGATATGCTACATTAGATAGTTCGAGAAGCACTGTCATAGAGGACCTAAACCTGCATCAAAGACAAAATAAATAGTGGTAGAATGAAAAAAAAAGAAATTATCCTTAAAAACTTAAAGGTCAAAGTTACTTTTGTTGGGTGGGTACAAATAATTGTGAAATATTCCTCTCAGAAATTAGAATGAGAATGAAATTCGGAAGAAGTGGTCTTTTTTTTCTTACATTGCCTCAGAAACATCCAAAAACAGAACAAGTAATATTCTCTAAGGCAAACATTTCATCTCAGGATATAAACCTTACAACGTCTTTACAATCATCAAAACTTGTGAGTAAAACTTGTTTGTGCTTGGGATTTTTAAAAATTGGAAATAGAGGTAATAAAAATCTTGCTATCTTAGCAGGAGAAAAGAAAAATCAGACATCCAAGTTTTTATTGTTTTTAATTTTTTTGTGAAATTAAAAGCAAGTTAATACGTTGCTAGTATACTAGATGTCAACTTTTTTTAGCTCAGCAGAACTTTTTATGCTTTGCCAGGCTTGTTAAAGTTTTGTCATATCAATATATTCACAATATCAGTTACCTGTAAATAAAGGGTACGTGAGAAGCATGCAGTTAGGTCTGTACAAGACGGTGTTAAGATGTCAAAAAAGAAGTGAAGACGAGTTTAGAAAGAAGTCTATTTAAAACTATTTACGTCCTGCTTGACCATTTATGATGACTTTTTATTGCGAAAATAAGTTTTCAAAGTTTCAGAGAACTTTTGACTGGCCTGACACTTGGACCAGTAGCCAAATACTTCCTTTTCTTTGAAGATAATTCCTTTATAAGCGAGGTGATAACATTTTGTTGCATGGGTTTTATGAAATTCTGCTTTCACAGCACTTTTATATTCACCAGGACATAGTCAATGGTATTTGGTTTAAGCCTGGAGGCCCACGAGTTCTCTGTGCTTGTGTGCCTCTCTGTCTCCCTCTCCCCAGTTCTCTCTGGCGATTAAACTTCTATAAGCTTAGTGGATTCTTCACAATGGTTGAAATAATGCTGATCATTTCACTACTTAATGCTATTAGGTGCCTACATCTTAAACGGTACTGTATAGCTTCACTGAGTGCCAGTCGAAAAAAACTGTTATCATTTTTTAAGTTGGTTTTTCAAGTCATATTGTAAACAAACAGGAAAGGAGAGTTGCACTTTTCAAAAAATTCCTTCAAGTTTAATACACAGAAAACTCTTCAAGAAAAAAATAGTAGAGGAAATAGTTCCGATGCTTTACCCTCTGTGGGTTATACTAAAGATACATAATAAATTTAGAAGATATCGATTGATAATGAAATCTGTAGTAAAAATATAGAAAGAAGTTATTCCGTAAACAATTTTAAATACGTCACGTACTTTAACTTCGATTGAAAAAGCGATTGAAGTTTACAACTTTTACTTTTCACACAATCAAAATCCTGTTCATGGGTCTAGTTTTAAACAAAAAATCCCTACATTTTGCAAACCTTAAATATGATGTGATTCATCTTTAATAACGAGACACGCAATGACCATTAGAAGAAGTATATTTGACATATTTGAAGAATAATGCTCTGGTGAGGGAAGCTGAGGTATCATTGTTCGAGTATCATGTAAGTATGCCTTCACAGGTTATGGTATTTTTGTTGAGGTTTTACAGCGTTACTGCAACTGATGTAGTTCAGTTACAAAGCTAAATCTACTCGTTCTAATTATTTATGTACTCAGCAGTAGAGTGTGCAAATATATAATGTAATGCAAAAGTCACGTAGGAAACCATTGTTAAAAATACCTATTTTTAAAACAGTAATATATTAAATAGGCCTTACTTAATCAAAAGAGGCCAAGAAATGCCTTGGAGAAGTGGCTTCAGTGCAGAAATGCAAATATTTCTAAAATAGTTTTTGTCTGGTTTGAATTTTATGGATAATGGTTTCGACATATCAACTCAAATGGTCAGATTTTTACATAAATAGAGCTGATGAAAATTTTGCTGACAAAGAAAATAAACCATGTTGATCTAAAGACAAAAATATATTTGAAAGTTCGTCTATTACACGCAAAAAACCTTTTGCGTGTAATAGACGTTCTATTAAAAAACTGAAGGATGCCGATCCACCGAGGGATACACTCCTTTTAGACGCTTACTGGAAAGAATCAAAATGAAGAAGAATCTTGAAGCAGCAATTGTGTTCATCGACTTTTCGAAATCTTTTGAGTAAATTATCAATCTAAATCTACGAGAAATTGTCTTATCGTAAGGAATTCCTGCCTAGATACACACACACACACACGTTTATTATCTATCCATCCTTCCATCCATCTATCTATCTATCGATCGATCTATCTATCTATCTATCTATCTATCTATCTATCCATCTATCTATCTACCTATCTATTTATCTATCTATCTATCTATCTATCTATCTATCTATTTATCTATCGATCTATCTATCTATCTATCTATCTATTTATATCTATCTATCTATCTATCTACCTATCTATCTATCTATCTATCTATTTATCTATCTATTTATATCTACCTACCTATCTATCTATCTATCTATCTATCTATCTATCTATCTATCTATCTATCTATCTATCTATCTATGTACATACTGTATCTATCTATTTATCTAATCCATCTATCTGTCTATCTAGTACATATTGGCTCAATCACCGTTTCGGTGATTGAGCCAATATGGCCACTGTTTCAATAGTCAAATAAAGTGTCATGTGACTTTTTTCTGTGATGCATTAAATATAACCACGATTCCAATAAATCCTTATTATCGCTTGCTCTTTGTTTGAGCATTTGAGTCTAGTACAGTCCACTTTCTTGAAATTGTCACTCTGCTCTTGATGCAACTTACTAACATTTTATTGACTTAAGGAGGGGTTTTTTAAGAACGTAGCCAATCCTTGCATCATCGAATTGTTTTGAGGAGTGGCGGCATTTCTATGTTCTGTTTGTTGTGTTCTTTTTCTTTAGTGCTGGGAGGTATATTTCTGGGGGGTGGGGTGGGTGGTGGTGGAAGACATACTGTTGATGTGATTGCTGTGCTAAAGAAAATTGTTTGTTTAATATTTCTTGTTTTTGTGTTGGTTTCCTTGTCTATATCCTTTAATTTTCCTAGTTAAAGGTGAGGTGGACTGCTGAGGGCATCACACTACCTTTCTCGTTTTTTCTGTCTTGCACGTAATTCTGTAATTTATTTGTAATTTTGTATGCTGACATGAAGTATCACATTTTACCACTGATGAGTAGATAAAGTACGATTTCTTTTTCTCCACTAACAAAAATATTTTATTTGATCCTTAATTAATTCAATATTGGTCAGAGTTAAGAATGGTTACTGTGCTGTGCTAATGTAAGTAGAGTTACTCATATAATATGATATGTCAGAAAGACTCTTTTCATTTACATATTATATTACTGTGTTGCATTGAAAAACAAAGATAAATTCCAAAGCACAAACTTGGTGCTTTAGTTTAAGAGAGAATTTTCACCATTACTTCCTAAAAAGCGGGGAAGTCCAATTTGGATTCATATCATACCTATTTATCTGTGCATCTTGAGTTATCGGAACTTTTTTTCTTTGTTTTTCAGACATTTTTATCTTGGCTGAAGCTCTTTATGTTTCAGAAAATTGTCAACCCTGTTTTGAAAGGAATTTTTAAGACGATTATCAATTTAATTGTCCACATCCTCTATTTTCATAACAATTAGGTAATTTTAAATAGAAGATATATTTTGTCTTAATTATTAAATAATACGTTTATTATTCTGTTGTTTTATGTCCAAAATTTGAATCAGTGTTCTTAATACTTCTGTGAAGAAAAAATTTAATTCTAGGAATAAAATAAACAATTCTAGGAATTGCATAAAAGCAACGTGTCCTTTGACACAAATTTTATTCTTTCTCATTCGAGATCCTTTCGTTTTGTACTTGGCTAAAAATTCATTATTAACAACAATATTGAGCTTAAACCTGTAGACAACATAAGTTGATTTGCTTATTCTGGTCGGTAAGCATGAAAGAATTCAGATGTGTTCAATCTCAAAGCAAACTAGAAAATACAAAGCAGAGCTGAATATTCAAGACGTCACAGTCATCTTACAAAATAAAGAACCAATCAGTTTGTTAACAGAACCTAACAGGAGGGAAAGGAAGACCTAAAAAAAGGTTCCAGAAGCATGGAAAGAAAAAAACAATTCTTGGCCAAAATTCCTCAAGAGTGAAGAAACCAGATGTAGAACAAGGTCACACCCATAAGTAACAGTACAGTTTTCTAGACAAAAACTGAGGAAATGGAGTTAACAGCAAAAGACCAAGGATGAATAACGAAATCATTCCACTACAAGATCATCAAAGGTGATACGGATCCCATGTGTAAGATGTGCAGTCAGTATTAAGAGACTATTATGTATACTGTATAATGGTGTACTACGTTCTATCTAAAGGCATGGTAAGGCAGTAGGGTATATTCAAGGGAAGATCGCCGATCACTTTGGACTCCCAGCAGCAGACAAACGGTATAAATATGAACCACAAACCGTCTTGGAGAACAACCACATCACGTTTTTTTATGGGAGATGTTAGGAAACACAGACAGGAACAACAGTCATCATTAT
>RDPX01000200.1:768890-789592 GCA_003991215.1 Morbakka virulenta
AATGCTAAATATCTAAGACATTGTCATTGAGCCACAAACGGAAGTCCTCATCAACAGTTTTGATATCACCTCGAATACCTATCAGTTGGCAAATCAATACGTGTTGATGGGATTGAATTTCACCACAACGACAAAATGGATTGTCCCTCAGACCGATTCTATGCATGAAATCGGCATATCGTCCATATCCAGATCGTAATCGATTTAAGAGCACCCATTGTTCACGCTTCAGGTCATGTCCTGGAGGTTTCACCGTAGGTTCAGGAATAAATTGAGAAAGCTGGTTGTCTGTATTACTCCATCGCTGTTTCCACACATTAGCAGCCCAAGATTTGACAGATGCTGTATCGTTTATGGTGGAAGCTAAAAGGTGCATGCGATTCGAAAGTGGAACTCAGCTCTTCAACTTATTGTTTGTAAGTGGATATTCAACTAATTTTTCATGAATGTGCCCTTCCTCTGATAGCACACGATTATATAAATTCAATATATTTTAGTGTAAGATGTGCAGTCAGTATGAAGAGACTATTATGTATATTGTATAATGGTGTACTACGTTCTATCTAAAGGCATGGTAAGGCAGTAGGGTATATTCAAGGGAAGATCTCCGATCACTTTGGACTCCCAGCAGAAGACAAACGGTATAAATATGAACCACAAACCGTCTTGGAGAACAACCACATCACGTTTTTTTTATGGGACATGTTAGGAAACACAGACAGGAACAACAGTCATCATTATTGAGGACAAAGAAAAAAGGGTCTGCCTTTTGATCAAAACAACCGTACCATCAGAAAGAAATGTCACCATTAAAGGATCTGAGAAATTGTACAAAGAAAAAGACCTCAAACTAAAAGTTACCAGAACTACTGGTATTACTATCACTACTAATACTGTCTCTGCTACTTCTGTAACTACTACTGCTACTACTACTACTACTACTATTAGTATTACTAATACTATTACTATTTCTATTACTATTACTATTACTATTACTATTACTATTACTATTACTATTACTATTACTATTACTATTACTATTACAATTACTATTACTATTACTATTACTGTTACTACTACTACTACTACTATTAGTATTACTAATACTATTAGTATTACTAATACTATTACTATTACTATTTCTATTACTATTACTATTACTATTACTATTACTGTTACTACTACTACTAGTACTACTACTACTACTACTACTACTACTATTAGTATTACTAATACTATTACTATTACTATTACTACTAGAATAAAAATAACACTACTTATAATGATAATGAAAATAATAATGATAATAGAAAGGTCATGCCAATACTAACAATGACAAAATAATTAACAATATTAATAATAATTTTGATGATGATTATCATAAGTGGAAAATACCAAGATTTAGTGAAAGCACAAAGAAGGATATGAACATGAAAATAAAGGTCATCCTGATAATCAATGGCATTTAGGAACAACTCCGTATAAATTACTAGACTATTCAAAAGAGATAAAAAAACATTGTTTGATAAACATACAATAAACTGTAGTTTCCTACAATGCTCTCATCCTTTAAAAGGTCTTTGAGGCTCAAAGAGATGGTGTCACTTAAACCCAAGAGTAGTTTCATTAATAGAAGATCAATTTGTGTTATACAAATAATGATAGTATAATAAAAAAATAAATAATGCATTTGTTGCTTATCGAAGTTACATTGGTTTTACATGATTAATTATTAAAATCTTTGCTGTCACAGTGGTTTGTTTCTTTAAATTTCAATTCTTTCTGTTTTGTAAGTATCTGGAAATTAATTTTGTCATTTTTAATTAAAATATGCTTAGTTTCGCATAACTTATTTACTTTCTATTTATCAATCAAATATTTTTTACAGAATGATTAAATCAATATAATACATATGGGTGTTATCAATGGAATTCTTTAAAATTAAAAACCAATGGAAAATACTTTAATAAAGAACTTTGAAAGCAAAACCTAAAATTGTGAGTAGCATGCCAAGTACCTTCAAATATAAATAAACAAAAAAATGGGTAGTTTAATAAAGCTTTAATCAATTAATTAATTAATCTTTAATCAAGGGAGATTATCTGAAATGTTTTAAAGTAAAATAAAATAATGAAAATCAGCTTTTTGTAAAACAGCAAGTCCTCAAATTGGAAGGAATTGGAGAGTTAGTATTTGTATTCATTACTTTTTAATTAGACATTTATTGAAACGTTTTTATCTTGTACAAATATTCGTAAATAAATAAATAAATAAATAAATAAATAAATAAATATATAAATGAATAAATAAATAAATGAATAAATAATTAAATAAATGAATGAATAAATAAATAAATAAATGAATGAATAAATAAATAAATGAATAAATGAATAAATAAATAAATGAATGGATAAATAAATAAATAAATGAATGAATAAATAAATAAATGAATGGATAAATAAATAAATCAATCAATGAATAAATAAATGAATAAATAAATAAGCTTCTATGTAATAAAAGCCCTTTGTAGTGTTCATTTTTCAGTTTTACAATTTCTGTGTGTTGTACTTTGTTTCTGGTGTTTTTATCATAACTGGACATTTTGAAGTACCTTTGAACCGGTTTGATAATGTCCTTGTCGAGACATGATTCAAAGAAAGCACAAGGACATTTGTTATTTGCTTTGATAATAGGCTGTAGGTGTGGGACGTTTTAGTCATTCTCACTACCAATACGTTTAGCTCTTTTTTGGAAGGATTCCAATTTATTCGATGGTGTACCAATTAGTTGGTGGAAGTGAAAATTGTAGTAAGTAAACGTTGACATAATCATAATATTCTTTGGCTTGGCAGTATTCCATTTATCGAGTGTTTTGAAGTCAATTCCAGCTGCCTTTCCTGACTGCTGAATTTGTTTATAAATTCATTTTTTTTATTCTTGTTTTATGTTATAAACACTAGTGTACCCACTGAGTGGACTAAGTCGTAGAATGTTCATCCTTAAGTGTATTTTTCGAATTGCAAAAGAACTGAAAACGTTTGAAACACTGCAGAATTTTCGAAGCAGCAGAATTGGAAAATGCTAGTAGCAAACCCAATCTTACTCACAGAATAAAAGTCTTGAAACAAGAGTAGTTGAGGTAAAATAATGGATGACATGATTTTTTTATTTTTCTAGCCCTTCTCTGTAAATTAACCTCGGCGTCTTTTCTCGTCGACTTGTTATCTGGTGAAAATTCGAAGTCAAAATCTGTGAATAGATATCTATTGATACAACACAAAATATAATATTTATTTGTCCTCCAGTAGCTATCTACCGTCATCGACGGTAAATTCTTGTTCTCAGGCGCAAATAGGTGAAAAAAGTCACTTACAAGCTTTTTGTAAAACTTACATTTGACTCAATAACATTTCCTAAGATAAATTTAATTCCAATTCTTGTTCTTTTAAGTTTTGGAGACATTTTTATGCTGAAAACCAATCCTTACTAAAATAGCCATTCATTAAACCCCCTGGAAAACGAAGGTCTAATACTGCTGCTGTAAAATAGCTAGCCATCTCTATCAAACTCTGTAAGACTCTATCTTTATTTCTTTCTCTTTCTCCTATTCCTCTGTCCCTCTGCTTGTCTGGCTGTCTGTTTATTTTAACTTCCATTTTAAACTTCTGCTAGTGATAAACTCTTAAAATTTCAATGATTTGGTAAATTAACAGTAAACATATTATTTGAAGCAAAGGTATCAAAAAAAACAAAAAAGAAATTCTTAACAAAGCACAACTTTGTATATTATCATCACATTTTGTTGTACCAGTTACACGAGGTAAGTGTTTTATCTCTCACTCTGGCACTACTGTTCTGAATACAACTTTGACAATAAACACGAAATACTCCATAATTGTGTTTCGTTTCTTTCCTTTCTTTGCACGTTCTTTTTCATCACTATGATTAAACTTGGACAATACCCCTTCCGGTGTATGAGTAGTTTCGTATTTTTCGCTATACTGTTTCTGTGTCGCTCCATTTAACTGTTGTTATTGTTATGGTGAAAACTAGAGCAGCAGAATTTTTTTGACCAGTCTTGAGTTTGAGGCGACCATGAAAGATAGATATGTAGTTGAATGAGAGGAAAGAGAAAACCTTATCTCCACTATTTAGACTATTTTGAAAATCTGTGAATTCTTTGATTCACAGATTTTCAAACTTCAGCTGCGATATTTCCTGTTTTTTACTGAATTGCTAATGCAAAGAGTCCTACAATGTTTATGTCGTCAGTAATGAAATTATTTATGAGAAAAATATATTTTAGATTTAATGCAACGTTCTATCCTCCCTCTCTCAATTTTCCCTTCAGTCGTTTAAACACACAAGTCAATTTTTGTGCTCAAAGAGCCCTGAGGGATTAAAACGACGATTTGCAACACAATTCTACTTTCTGATGACCGCAGCAGTTTTCCAGAAGCGTATCTCTCTCGAGGGAAGCTTAAAATACAAAACTGAGAATAAATAGTTATTATCAGGAATGCCAAGTATGTAAATAAAGCGATTTTATTCTTTGGTGCAACTATGCAGAAATTTGTAAACACATACTGGTCTAATCTGAAACCAATATTTCAAATACTCCTGTGAACAACATACTAGGTTTTAAATTCCTCATTTCTTGCGATAAACATGTTTTAAACATTCTATAAGTACCATACGCTAAATTAAAAATTCTTGTTTCTTAAAATATGCTTGATTATTAATACTCATTTCCTATGAAATCCTTAGTTTTTACATATGTTTCATAAGATATGCAAAATCTTAATTAATCGTTTTTAAGACATGGCTAATTTTTAATACGAAGTTCATACGATATGCATGTTTAACGAAAAAGGCATTTTAGAAAATATTGACTACACAAATTTTCATTTTGTGGATAAACAAATTATCTCGGTTTTTTTACTGTTTTCTCAGATATCTTTGCTGTTTCACAGTAATGATGTTTACAACTGCAGCAAGGGAACGGTGATCTGAGTACCATCCTGACGCTTATTAAGGACATCGATCTTTCGCGATCATTTCAACGATGAAAGGAAGCAGGTAGCTTTGGTCACTAAGATCATTAAGCAGTCTATGTGCTATTAACGGTACACCTGACCTCTTTAAAGCTAAATTTAGATGACTACGCGTCATCAAAAGAGTTAGCAACGTCATCAAATGCTGGAAGCTTTACTTCTTGCTTGCCTTAGTGACCAGGCTGCTGTGTCGGTGTTTTGTTGATATTTTCATGTAAACAGTGGGGTTTTTTTAATAGTTCAGAAAAGGTATGACAAAACTTATTTTACTGGATTAAAATCACAATATTTACAATTAATATTATTTATAGTATTTATACTATTAATATTATTTACTGCTGAGTACTATTTTACTTTCAAAACTAACAGCATGAAGTGACAGAACATGATGGACTATGTTTCTATGGAATGGAGATTATTCATCGACTCGTTCAGCAGAAGTCTCAAGGCAGTCCTCCTTCATAATGAAAATAAATACATGAACTCTTCGATTCCAATTGATCATTCCGTGCGGATGAAAGAAACCCACGACAACATGGATCAGTTGCTGTCTGCTCTTAACTACAATGGCCATAGTTGGTTGATTTGTGGAGATCTTAAGGTTGTTTGATTGGTTTTAGGACTACAGTGTGGATACACAAAGTATCCATGCTTTCTGTGTTTGTGGGACACTCGGGTTGATGATCAACATTATGTCAGACAAGAATGGCCACCAAGACAAGAGTTGGAACTTGATTCGCACGATGTTCAGTCTCGCCCTCTTGTTAAACCAAATAAGATTTGACATCCACCCTTACATACCAAACTGGGACTTATGAAGAATTTTGTAAAGACAATGGACAAGGAAGGCAGTGGATTTATTTTCCTTCAGCAGAATTTTCCTCTATTAAGTTTTGAAGAGGTTTGGGCTGGCATTTTTTATGGGCATCAGATACGGGAACTCAGGAAGGACTCAATGTTCGATGATGCTCTGAGTTTAGCTGAGCTGACTGCTTGGCTGTCGCTTATGTCAGTAATTACAACCTTTCTTGGAAACAAACGGAGTGCAGAATACGAGAGGGAAGAAGAAGAACTTGTAAAGAACTTAAAAAAATTAGAGGCTCACACTTCAGTCAAAATGCACTTTCTACGGTCCCACTTAGACTATTTTCCTCAGAACTGTGGAGACTTAAGTGAGAAACGAGGGAGCGTTTCCAATAGGACTTTTGTGTCATGGAAGAACGCTACCTAGGCCAGTGCGATGTGAACTTTCCTGCGGACTACTGTTGGTGTTTGAAACGAGATGTGGTGGCTACTCAGGACAGGAGAAAGTCTTTAAAAAGGCCGTTCATCTATGATTAGCTTTTGTGTAATGTGTGATCTTAATTTTTTGAAGATTGTTAGCTAAAATGTATGCTTTTTGTAAAGCACTAAATCCAAAATAAAAGGTAATAAATAGCACTAAAGGGCGTTAATAATATTTTTTTACAACGTCGCATCTAAAAAACTTGAAGTGATTGGCCAAAATGAATATGATTTTTGGATTTCGCATAGCAAACTACCCTAGAATCAGCTATCACTTGCTTGACCTTTAACACTTCACAGGCCAGTATTATTGATTAAGAGGGAGGAAAGGCAGATGCTAAGAAATTCAAAATAATTGTTGATGATGACATAAGCAACTTTTAGGAACGGTAAATTACCTTGGTGTTACGTCCAAACTCGATATTTTGGATAACATCGTACCTTTAAGAGCACTGCTAGAGAAAAGAGGAATCTGGTTATTTGACAAAACGCACGAAGAAGCCTTCTCGAATTTGAAACATTTTATCTCTAGTGGCCTGTGTTAAAACCCCAGGAACCCTTTCTCTTCCTATGCGAGTATGGTGTGATGCCTCATCCATTGGGATGGGGAGTGTTCCAAAACAAAGTCATGCACAGAATAAATTATTCGGAGTGGCATATATTAGCATATATTAGCAGATACTTCTCGGCTGATGGACAAAATTATTATCCGCTAGGGAATGACATGTTTTTTATTGTTTCTTACCACATCACCACAATTTTCGGTTGTGGAAGTGACGAATACACATGGCGGGAAATCTGTCCTACCTTTTTCAGTCTTTATTCTCACATTTATGATATTACCATAACTGTGAGAAGTGCAGAATCACAATACGTGATGTGAAGCACAACACACACACACAGATTACCACATTAACATAGTCTGTTTATAGAAAGTGTATTGACTGACATTTATAATAATCATCTTCCATTAGAATTCCACCCAGAACACAGACATTGAAACAACATTCACAAAAGTATGATCTTGTGAGGCACTACATTCTAGGAAAAATACCAGTTATTTCTATTACGTTAAATTGTTCGTCTTTACTATTAACAAATTCAAGCAGAAACTTTATGGACGTGACAATGGCACTATTTCTGAAATATTATAAAAAGAGATGGCCTGTTGAGATAATTATTTTGGAACCAGAGTTGTTTCACTCTTTTATTGATTGCGAGAACCTTATTTAAATAGAATTACAGATTTTCAAGGCGAAATTTGTCTTAATACCTATTTCATTTCCTATTAAAATATAAAGTAGATTCTACTTTTTTTTTCTTTTTTCTTAGTTTGAAAGTCTTCCCCCCCCAGCAATTGGGGCTCAGACGGTGCCCTTCAGAGGGACTTTGATTTGGCAGTGAAGAATTTCTTGGCCGGATGCTTTTCCTGACCCCAACCAATGGCTTTTTTTTTCTCTTTGTAAAGTTCCAAATTCTCCTCGACAGCTCGGGGCATCGACCCCGGAACTCTTGGTTACTGTACAGTGCACTAACCATTAAGCCACGGCTCCTCAAAGTAGATTCTACATATTCACCTCGAAATAGAGAAAACTAAGCAATGAACCTACTAAGCTCTTCATGGGTCAAATGTAAATCAAGAATTTGCTGATAATTAGTTGTGAATTATGCTACGGTGAACTAAATGAACAAGGCAAAGGCCTATTTATCATTCGTTTTACCTAAAATGCCTTGAATGAAAGTGGGGCTGATTTGCTTCACTTCCATTCCTCTATTTCTGTTGTTGTAGTAGATTACAAGTCACATTTCTTTGATTAAGGCTGCATTTCTGTGCTTTCTTATCGTCTGTAACCCTTCACAACAAAAGGAATTTTAGCAAGTTTGGTAGCCCTTTTTAAAGACTGTCCTTCCATGTTATATGTCACAAAAAGCTGTCTGTCTCTTATCGATCGCAACAAGGTCTGACCATATCCTAGCTTATCAAGTACTTCTTTCTTTGAAACATACCCTGTATCACCTCTCCAAGAAGTGGCAATCTACTTTAGAAGCACGTTTGCAGTTTTGAAAATGGCCCAACATTCCCATCAACATCACTTCGAAATCTTAATCTGGTTTCAGTCAGTATCAAGTTTTTGTTCAAAGTCACAAAACTTAATCTTGTAAATGCTCGTTTAACGATACCAATCCTTATTTATTTATTTTGTAACCAGAGAATAAAAAATAAGATTATTACGTCGAAAGCCTGGGCATATTTCAACCACCTAGACGAGACACAAGTTTTGAGTCGAAAGCTGAGTCTGCTACAGAATTTGACATTTCTATTTGAGCTGAAGAGTCATTTTCACTAAGAAGCTCAACAACTGATGGAAATGTTTGTTCAGACAATGGTACAGCTGGTGACGAGTCTGATTTTGAAGGATTGTCAGAGCACGATGGGGTTGAAGTTGTCCAAATCAAAAGATCAGGTTGAAACATCAGAGCACCACCACTTTCTGGGGACCAAGCTACATGAACTAAATTCTGGGGCTTTCCTTTTTTCATTTGACCTGATAAACTAGTCAATTGATTGTTTAAAACAGGAATTGATGCTTTTTAAAAATTATTATTATTATTATTATTATTATTATTATTTATTATTATTANCTGGTCGGTAGCCGGGGTTAAGTTTTCTCGTCCGGCAGGTGAATACCATCTCCCTGTGCGGGCTGTCATGCTGGACATGAACTTTGTTTATTATTAAAATTCTCTTTGATTTGCTTTGTTAAAATCAACCAAGGAGGCACTACCATAAGAATAATCATATTGATATAATGGTATTTTGTATTGCCAATACAAATACATTTGATTCTTATGACAAAGCTGGCAAGACCTTGATTGTTTAAATTATTATTATTATTATTATTATTATGATTATTATTCAAAATATTTTAACAAGATACAAAAGCTTCAGCTTAACAAAAAGCTGCTATTAATGCTAGTTCTGCTTATTGAAACATTTATTTAAGTTGTGTCTTAAGAAAGGAAATGCTCCTTGTTTGAGTTTTTTGGTACGTCATTTACAGCTGCCGTGTTTGTTGCCTCTTTTGAAGTGTAGTATTTTAATGACATTTCTTATTAGCTCTTAACTTTTCCTCCTAGTTTTAGATCGTTATAAATATTTTCTTGAAAAAAGGAGTCTGTTTTATTTGTGAAGATAGCTTTCCAGGTACTAACAGGGAAATCGCATTTATCCTGCTTTTGATCTACAATCCTTTTATGGTGCAATACCCATGCCACTCACAACTGCCAGTCTTAGCATGATCCTATATACCATGCTGTTGATATTCGACCTCCCAATGCATCCGCCTCCCTGTGTTAAGAAACATACATTGTATAAAGCCACTATGTGTTTAGGACTGTGGAGACAAGGGACAAAAAAACCCGGAAAGCAAATAGGTAATAGCTTACCTTCGATTTTAAAACATTCAAGTCATATGACAGGGAAAATCCAGAGAGTTCCAAAATACAAAAACTATTTGTTAAGAAGATTTATTACAAAGGACAACATCTCCATTCGGATGAAGACGTCTAGAGAAATAAATGGCACGAGATGCCCAAAATTGGACGAGTACCAGCAAGAAAACATTGTCAAAACGCTTTCCATGATAATAGCGTGTATATCGTGTATACTGACCGAACACATTTTTTTGGTGAGACGAAGGTTAAAATGTGATGCTGAGACTAACCGAGTGACCAACAATTCTCTGAGCAGCTCAGAGATAAAATTTTGAGAATAGTTTTCTTTCACACTAAATATTGAAGAGATTAATGTAAATATTTAATTTTTAGAAAATTAAAATTATTTCTGTTAATTTCTTCGAGAAACTTATTCATTTACTTGAGTACATTTCCAAAATTGAGTACAAGAAATAATTGTGACAGTTTTCACTTTGCTGACACGAAGAAAACTTCCCCAATGCAGAGAAGCATTAATTTGATTGTTCTCCTTGACTCAACAAATTTGGAGACGAGCACATTTTGCAACTCAGCATGACTTACCAATTTACAACTGAAGTTTCATAACGCAATCTGGCTTAATTTGTTAAATTTAGGTCATTGCCATAATTCGATGTTGCATCATCGTGGGTCAGTAAGATATTTTTTCTGTTCTGTCATGATCACCTCCATATTAATATCCTTTATCTGACACAAATCAAGAATTGAATTTAGACAATATACAATGATTGGCCATCAAAGAAAGAATGTTGACTTTTCAGTCTGTCACCCCAAGCGGTCAATTGGACTTGAGCAGAAGGAATAACTTGAGGCAAGTCTATCTGCAAGTCGGTGTTTTTACATCAATAATTTCAATTTAAGTTCTGCTGCGGTGGATTTGATTGGTTAATTATGACTTCATTCACGTTTTTAGAATCAAAATGGCTTTTTGATAGTAACTCTCAATTTGCTCTGACTCTTGATGCCAATGCTTTTGTCATTTGGAAAGAATTGTTGTTCATCGCTTGATTTGGGGCATGTTGCACGAATCAAACAAATACACACAAACTGTGAACATGATCAACTACAGAAGGTGAATTGGTCTAACATTTACGAATGGCTACAAATAATCAAAATGATATGGGCTTAGAATTGGACATTCAGCTGGTACTAGGGCAGATGCCTCACCTTTCCATCTGATACTATTTTGGCACGTCTTCAGAAGACGTTAAAGCAACAGGCTTATGTGAAATAATGACTTCTTTAACCAACAAAGTATTGGACAGTGTTAGGAGTATACTGCCCGCTGAATTAGCACAGTTTTTACAACCAGGGAATACCAGCACCGAACAGAAGTTAATGGATCAGAAAACCACAGAAGTTGTGGTGTTAGATTGCAGGTCTTTTATGGCATATAACTTAAGGCATATAACTGGAGCTTTAAATGTCAATTGCACCGGCATTGGAAAACGAAGGCTTCAAGCTGGTAAAATTGGAGTTGCAGATTTGTTAACATGTGACAAAGGAAAAGAGGACTTTAGGAAAGAAAAGTGGTCCAAAGTTGTTGTTTACGATGACAATACCAGTGAAGTAAAACAGGCGCCACCAACCCATCCAGTTCGTCTTGTACTAACATCATTAATTGGTCAAGGAAAAGATGCACTTCTTTTAAAAGGTATGATTTTCGAATGCATCACAGTGTTGGTTGACATATAACATGTGGGTCTAACCCTTATTTTGGCCTCTTTTAGTTTGTTACTACGCAAAAGTTGACAGTAATTTGATATTGTGTATTGCCAATACAAAAACATTTGATTCCTTTGACAAAGCTAGCAAGACCTTGATTGTTTAAATTTGATTTCTGGTAGATGGGTGCTGATCAGCACGGCAACTATTCACTCGCAATATGTAAACAAATTGATCTGAGCATGCTAGTAACACCAAGTTTTGGGGTTTGGTATCTCATCCTTTAAGAATTGCTAATGCATTTCAAATTGCTAAAGATAAATGATAAACCAACTGAAAATACCACCATAATCATGACTGATATCCTGGATGCTTAAAAGAGGTTTGGAAATGTCACACCTGCCGCAACTTGTTAGCATTCGCAACGGGATGGATATTAGCTCATGGTTCTTGAAACAGCTGGTTTTCCCTCGAAAGGCAAGGTAATGCTTGCGTAACTTCCCTTTGGCCCATTACGTTGTTATTCCAGAATTTGTGAGAGGAAGGTCCAGTTTGACTGGGTTTATGCAGATGGACATTTTAAGCCATTCTTGTATATCTTGAAGTCATTTGACAGAAGCAACAGTTTTCAGTAGGAATTAAGTGATTGTAAATTGCTTTTTAATTCTTTGCCTTCATTTCAGACATCAAAGAGTATTTTATTGGCAGAAAGTATTTTAACTTCATTTTCAGTGTCACATTTTCCCAGAGGCATGTCAATTTGAATTTTCAAAAGTAGCTTAGTTCTCTTACATAAAAAACTGTGAGTATCTTGTCAAGCCACATGTTATTATGGTATAAAATATTAAGATGTGAAAGAAGAATATGAGACCATATGTCACAAATCTTAAATATACCATAAAGAATTGAACACCATACTTGATACAAAGATGGTGGTTGAAATCACAAGATGGCAATTTTCGCAGTTTTGTATCAATGACTTCTCCTGGTTTGTGTTCCAAGAACATATACAAACAATATATTTTGTATGTTTATTATCCATTGCTCCTTTTTTTTCTTCTCATAGCTGCATGGGCATAAATATCTGATGCATTTTTTATCATATACTGCATGACAAGATCATGTATCTTAACAAGAAAAACCTTAAAATATTATAACTTTGAGATAAAAATGCCCTCACAAAGCTGTTACTCCATAAAATTTTGGAAGTACTCCTAAACATTTGCTTTCCAGATTTTTTTTACCACTCAAACTGCTCTTTATACCTGTCTTATCATTGCTAGAAAAGCTAACAGTAGTGAAACATAGGAACTAAAGCAATTATTGTAACTTATTAATTGTAATTTCCACTGAACAGTTCTTTTGTGAATGTTCTATGCATATTTTTATGCTTTTTGCTACTAGAATTGGTCACATGATGCACATACCATGTTTGTGCTTGCTGAGATAGATTTGCTGATGACATTTAATGAGAAAGAAAAAACCCTCATTTCTTGTTTCGTTGTTATGTGCACATATACTGGAAAAATTGACAATTTTTAGACTAAAATTTTTAGTAAAAAGAATGTTTAAGTTTAGAGTGTTGTAATTTTGCTTTTTTTTACATAATCTTACTCAATAAAGCTTGCACTTTAATTACAGACAGAAGTGTCATTATCTATAGACTAAACAGTAATACTTCTGGCCACTGGTACTGGAAGGTACTAGAAAATGTATAAGGGTTTTCAAATTGCTTCCAACAGGTTTTTTATGTCATTTCATTCATTAGTTTGATAATTTTTCTTAGTCTGTTTCACCTGCAATATCAATAATTGTTTCCATTCCTGGTTCTCCTGGACAAGACAGAGGAGAGGGATGGATGATATAAGTAGAGACAGGCCATAGTGAAAACTGGCATGAATTTTCCTTATACAATATGGGTACTGGAATATACAACTTGTCAGATGACTTGTACTGGAGAATTGACAGTGTACTGGGATGTACTGGAAATTTGCCTCATTTTCTTGGTAGCCACCCTGTACAGCATGTTGTATTAACTAATGCTAAGCTTTATAAAGTATTGTTTTTGTGCAGGTTGGTCCTTGGATAGGTTGGTGTGTGTCTGTGATGACTTTTGCCAAAATATTAGAAAAATGTGGGCTTATTCTACAACCCTAAGTTTTTATTTGCAGTTGAATAATGATTGGTTTTATCAACTTCATTAGTATGCTTGTTGGTGTTGGATCAATTTGAACTAGGTAACCATTTTTAATGCTAATTCAATTCAGCAAAAGTAAACCAATGTCTAATGTAATCTGGTATGTACACTGGTATCCCATTTTTGAACAAACAACATCAATTGACACAACCAAAAACTAGCACAAGAATGCAATAAAATTCTGGGACTTGGTAAACAATCCAAGTCTACACATTACCAATTTGTAATTAAAAGACAACAACAAGAATTTGGTCCAGTCCAGTGCCACCAAAATATCAACAAAAATGAATTTTATGTTAATAGCAATTTGTAATTATTTTTATAAACAAAATTAACCTGTTACATTTTATGACAACATTTTTAACTTTTTGCTGAAACTATTTCAAAGATGACCTATTTCTTGTCCCTTTTCTTTGCTTCGATTTGAGGAGTTAGCACAGTGAACCATTCTCTTTCATAGAGCTTGGTCCATTGCTTCAACCGATTCCACATTTATCACTTGTTCTTGGCTCTTGCATCTGAATCACACTTCTTGTGGTATACTCCTCCCTCCCTCCCCTTCCAAACAACCTCAATTAGCCCTGTGTAATCTCTCCATCTCCAAGAATGTCTGTAATCTTATCATTGTTAACCATATCCTTTCTGGTCACCTGTAACTATCAGCACAACATGCATGCCATTTTCATTTTCCATCAGAAGCTGTTAGTCATTGTTTCCACCCCATACATCAAGGCAAGCCTGTCTGTGGATTTGTTGACCTTCACTGTCACACTTTTTTGACATAACATTCTACTCAACTTCTTCCAACTATTTTATGCAGACTGTATTCTCCTCCCCATCTCGATTACTCCCATCATCACTCGGAAGTTTAAAACCAAGATACTTTAACTTGGACCTTTCAGTCACATCATCTACACCTGTCTTTACCAGAGGTGATTCCACTTGCTTTTTGATATACACATGCTCATTCTTTAATTTTCTTAATGTAAAAGGCATAAAGTGTTCATTAGTCTTGTATGACACAGGGTTGAGTAGCCCTCTAGGATCAAAGGGAAAATTAAGAAGCAATCTATGACCCATTTCACTGCCAAGCCAACCTAACTTCTGTCCAGTGTAGCCTGGTAATGGTTTCCTGACATATTCTGGCTAGTGAGGTCATGGGTAGGATCCGACACCCCAAAAACAGTCACTGGAGGAGTACCATCTTCATGATGCAGTGTGCTTAGCCCACTAGCATTTGGTTGTGCTTAAACACTCATCACTGCCTTGTGAGCAGGTCTTTTGCCAAAGGCTAGGTATGCTGCTTAAGGTTCTAATTAGCATCAGGACGGGCATTATGTTGTATAATCCCATGCAAAAAATGTGTAAATCAAATTGGCTAGTTTCAAAGATGGTTTAGTAATTAATTTGTACTGGATGAAGATTTTCTTTCAAAGTTTTGCCTTATTTATTTTTGACCACCAGGAAACACAGATACTGTTTTAGGTATGAAGTTTGAATGCTAGAAAGATTTAGTTAATTTCTTTAAACCAATATTGTTACTTTGAACATTCTTTTTTATATAGATGTGGAGCTGTTAGGGCAGCAGTCATTATTAAGCCACCAAGGCACCACCATAACTTCAAGCCTAAAAGAGAGACCATAATTAAATGGTTGATTTTTTTGCAGAGGTCATATTGTATTTTTATAACTGTAAGATTAGACCATGCTTATAGCACTATAATCACATTTGGGCTGGTATATTTAGATGTTGTCTTGATGTCATTAATCATAAAGTCATGCTAGTTTTGCCAGTGTGAAAAATTGGAACTGATGACCTTCCTAAGCCAAAGGGATTTTTTGAATAAAAGAACAGGTTGATTTTTAATTTGTTGATTATACACACAACAGGACACATTAATAGCAATGCAAGTAGCATTGAAATGTTTTATCCTGTATAAGTATTATTATTATTAATAATTAAAAAAAAAAATTTAATAAATTGATTCCCTTTACAATTATTTTAAGATTGTACTACATGTCAGCCAATCTGTCTGTTGCTCACTCTATCACTTTCTCTTTCTTTCCATTTTTCTGTCTGTCTATCCTCTCTCTCTCTCTCTCTCATGGATGATATATATATATATATATATCATCCATGAAGCCAGGCAAAGCACCTGGCCCTTCTGGAGTGATTAGTGACACACTCAAATGCTCAGGGGAGGCAGTTACCATGCAGCTCACAAAAGTTCTGAGAAAAATCATAGGTGCTAGGGAATGCCCCAATGAATGGAGGGACAACACCACTGTTTCCATATTCAAGCGTAAAGGAGACCCTTTGCAGTGCTGTCAGTACAGGGGATTGAGGACGCTGGAGGATGTGATGAAAGTGAGGGAGAAGATCCTTGATAATAGGCTGAAATCAATAGTAAATATCAGCAACAATCAGTTTGGTTTGACCACTGGGAGATCCACCACGAATGCAATATTTATTTTGAGGACTTTAAAGCAAAAATACTATGAGAAAAAAACAAACCTGTACCACATCTTTGTTGGAAAAGGCTTTTGATTAGGTCCCTCGGCATGCACTGGCATGGGAGATGAGGAGGCAGAATGTGCCAGAAAGGCTTATTGGCCTGGTGGTGGAGCTGTATTGGGGCTCCCAGACAAGAGTGGAGGTGACAGGAGGGGTGTCTGAGGCATTTGGCATGTGGGGTGCACCAGGGCTCTACATTGAGCCCTTTGCTCTTCAATCTGGTTATGGAGGAAGTTACCAGAGAATGCAGTAGATTGGCACTGTGGTACTTGTTATACACAGTTGGTTTAGTTATATTGGGGGATATGATGCATGAAGCAGAGCAACAGCTTCACAGGTGGAGAGATGCCTTAGAAAGGAGAGGATTAAAAATTAACTTTGGTAAAACTAAGATCTTAGTGCTTGGAAAGAAAGACACAACTCCTCAGTCGTCCGGAAGGTATCCTTGTGGAGTATGTGGAAGAGGAGTAAGGGTAAACTCTGTGGTATGTTCCCAGTGTGAAAGGTGGATTCATAGACACTATTCTGGTTTGCAGAATGTGTCACGAGCAGGCACATTTATCTGCTCTACATGTAGACACAGAGAGGGTGGAGTTGGAGAGGAGAGAGAAGCAGAAAAAGCTGGGACCAGGAGGCAATCATGTGGTGGAAGAAGTGGGCATGTTCACCTACCTCAAAGATGTTAAAATAGGGATGGAGGAGTAGAAAGAGCTGCATAAATGAGGGTTGCTGCAGCCTGGAGTTAATAGCATGAGATTGGAGGACTGTTTTGTAACAGCCAAATCCACCTGAGTCAATGCTTGGTAGTATACAAGGCATGTATCAGATTGGTCTTGCTCTATGGTACAGAGACATGGCCCTTAAAACAGTAAATGGAGAAGATCTTGGTCAACTGTGATCATTGCATGCTTCAATACATGAAGGGCACCAAGCTGCTGGACAGAATCTCTAGTGAGGAAGTAGCTCATAGGTCTGGGCTGAGACAGATTGACAGTTGACCTATTAAGGCATTGAAGGTTGTGATGGTTTGATCATGTGAGGAGAAGACACAAGAGAGATGTGCTAAAAATTGTAAGGAACTGGGAAGTGGAAGGCAGGTGACCACAAGGCAGATCTAGAAAAACATGGATTGATACTGTCTGAGACTATTTAAAAACTCTAAATATAACAGAAGAGCTTGCATTGGACTATGAGAGGTGGAGGAAAGCCATAGACCACCCAACCCTAAAGGCAGGGAACAGTGGGTGTTAAAGGGATAAGTAAGTAAGTAAGTATCTCAATATCATCCATTTATCTATCTGTCAAACATACTTCCTATTTTTTCCCTCTTCTTATGTTTAGTTTTCTCCATTCATGTTAGTTTAGCAGTATTCATTCCTAATGATGTCATGTCATATTTAGTGTTGTGTACCATTATTTTTTTTCAAGAGAACATGGAAACCTGTAAGTTTACAGCTCAATATGACCATCTTAAACAGCACAAATTTTCATGCACTTTGAGGCTTAAAAATTTCAGCTTCTTTCATAGTCATTTTTTTAGTATCAGTCTGATACTCTAAACAACTTACAAAGTTCATGGAAGAAAACATGCTGTTATATTACTTCAAATTTGGTTCCTACAGTGGTATGTCAACTGAGCAAGCAGTTAAACTTCTCTTGAATGGCATAAGGAAACATGGTTAGTGTTTGTTTCATCAATTTGTCAAGAGCTTTGGACGTGACAATTTTGTCTAAACTGCTTGACATGCTACATTGCAAAAACTGTGAAATAAGTCTCTCTAATACTGATAATGATTTATAATAATGTTTTAGCCTCAAAAATCAACTTGGTTTCAGGAAAACGATCTAGTTATGGACCTAAAACAAGGGAAAACTGAAGCACCACTGTTTGCAACATGAAGAAAGTTGGTAAACAGCTTGAAGATTTTGCCATTTCTATAAACATTACTAATATTTAATTACCTAAGGAATATTAATACTTTAGAGCCCAGTTAAGGCCCAGTCTCTTAAATATGAAACTGTTCATAAATGAATCATGTAAGAAAACCTAACATGTCTAATCCTTCTTGCCAGGTAGAAAGTGGCCCCAACACCAAGAGTGCATGATCAGTGTACCAAAATGAGATAATGCAGAGCTTTAATGACTTAGTTTTCACCTTCTTAGTCCAAGTGATCCACAATCAAAGAAATTGGAATCCTTCCACAAAAGAGCCAAATGTATTGAAAGTGTGAATGATGAAAAGCCAAGCAGCTGTGGAGTGCATCAACAACACTGACAAGAACCATGACTGTACTTTCCTCAAATTCTTTTGAAAATATTTTTACGCTTCTCATATTTTTAATTTTTGTTTTTATAGTATTTTACAATAATTTTTTATTAAAGATCATAAGTTGATAACAGCATGATGTATAATGTTGACCTAATCATCCCAGATAAATATTCATCTATTAATAATAATAAATAATAATATTAATAATAAAATAATAATTTTTCATCCTAGTTATGATCTTAAAATGCATCTGGTTGTGGTTTGCCACAACTACCTACAGCTCATCGTTTGGACAAGGTGTAGTAGCTGTTAGCCCTGGATAGTTGGTGCTTGTTACCCTTGGTTGGCAGTCTACTAGGAAAAGCCAAATTCCAAGGTTTGAAATACTAAGTTGATGTCTAGTAGTTTTATCCTAGGTCTTGTGGCCAGGTTGAGGTCTTCAGCTACAATCTTCCTTGAGATGGTGTCTCAAAAATACTCGTGGTGGTGGTACCTCATCAACAGTAGCCTTCCTGTAAGGGAAAATGTTTGAACAATGTGCTCCAAATGACAATATAAATGGCACTGGAACAGCAGGTGAAAGTGCCTTGACCAGAAGGTGGGCCATGGTTAGGAAGCATGGGCCCAGTCACCATTGTACCACTCCTCAAACAAACTGGTCAAAAGAAGTGAACAAGGTAGTAAGGGAATGTTTCTGTTAAATTAAATCATTTGTTGATAGTAGTAGACCTGTTAAAAGCTACACATAGCAGATGTTCAGGGAATGGAGAAAGTGTGTGCCTCAAAAATTGAAGTGATTGAACAATGATTATGATACGATTTTGTAAGGAAGAATGGCTGGCTGTCTGAACTCAAGCTTAAAAATAGTCATTGGGAAATAAAGGAAGTAAACGTGGTCAACAATGAGGAAGCTACACCACAGAATGATATAAGGAACAACAGAAATATTGAAACTAACAATATTAACAAAAATGATTTTGAAGTTGACAAGTTTGTATCCAATCAAGAAGCACAAACCACAATTGATCAGTTTTGAAAAACAATGGTTGAAGGTAAAAATGCTGATGGTATCTGATTCAAAAAGGTTTATAAGAGTTCTTTAGATAACTTGACAGTTAAAACCAATGCACTGGTAAAATTTATCCATACAAACAATATTACACAAACTAATAATCTTATTAGAGCTGTGAGCATTTGGGTTGTAGACTGATAGGGGCAGAAGAAATCTGTTCAAGGTAAAATCTATGAGGTAAAATAACCATGGTGGAAAGGGCAAATAGAAAATGATGTTAAAAAGGCTGAGAAAGGAAGTACATGTTTTGAAAAGAGGATGTAAAAGACAGTTGAGTGGAAAAAGCAAGGAAGAACTGTAGTTCTTCGTAAGAAAGTATAAAGTTAAAAGGAAAGGACTAACAATGGTGCTTGAAAAATTAAAACAAAAAATGTTGGCTAAAAGTGCCAAAATCACCCATTATGAACAAATGGATCAGTACAGGATCAACAGATTTTATGCTGTAGATTAAAAAGGTCATAATGAACTGAATTGAAAAGAAGGAAGAGGAGATGAAACTCCTGATGCAGAAGAAAATAAGAATTTCTGGAGGAGCATGTGGAGTCTTCAAAAGAATCACAACAAACAGGCTGGTGACTTAATAATATGAAGGAAGAGATCAATATCAGGCATGAGCAAGACAAGATGATGGTAAATAAAGATAATAAAGATAAAGTGAAAAATCAATGTAAAGCAATCCCAAGCTGGAAGGCAATAGAGAAGTATAGAATGTAGGCTACTGGATAAAAAATATCAATAACCTGCATGAAACAACAGCCAAACAAATGTCTGATATTTTGAAAGGAATGACTGAAATACTTATCTGAATGAGATATGAAAGAATTGTTTTGTGTTCCAAAGACCCTGCAAAGGAAAAAGCTGTTGACAACTGCCATCCTATTACATGTCTTCCTTAATGTGGAAATTGTTATCAGAATGGTAGTTGCAGATATGTACATGCACTTAGATGATGAAAGTATGTTTTCTGAAGAAGAGAAAGGCTGTAAAAAGGGTATTAGTGACACCAAAAATAATTTGTTGCTTGACAAAACTCCCTACAAAATTGAATTGATTATGAAAAGTCCCCGAAGACCATGCTTGGTCTCATTCAAGCATAAAATACCAGTTTGAGGACTGGCAGGGTATAGTCTTTCTCTCACGGGCAGGTGAA
>RDPX01000200.1:813948-833603 GCA_003991215.1 Morbakka virulenta
ACTATTACTACTACTACTACTACTACTACTACTACTATTACTACTATTACTACTACTACTATTACTACTACTACTACCCCTCTATCCTACCCTTTCAAGCATTTATCTTCATTTTTACTTTCGTATTTACATTTTATATTTCCCTTCATTTGCCCGTTTTCCCCTTTTCTTTTCCATTTTTATATTTATCATTCTTTTCCTCTCATTTTTCTTGCGTCAGTGATTTTCCTTATTGCCTTTCTTTTTTTCTTTTTCTTTTTTTGTTGTTGTCATTTCTCTTCTTTTATGCATTTTAAATTTTTTTTCTCAGTCATTTTTTGCCTTCATATTTCCCATTAGGTTTATTTTCCATTCTTATTTTAATGTTTTTTAAAATACATTTTCCCCTTATTTCTCATTTCCCCCTTATTTCTCCTTTTCCCCTTATTTCTCCCTTTCCCCTTATTTCTCATTTCCCCCCATACTTTCCCGAGTCATTTTTTGCCTTAAATTCTTTCTTTTTACTTGTTTCTTTTCATTTGTTCACTTAATTTATGTCTGGGTTTTTTGTTTTGTTTGTAAACAATTTCCTGCGTTCACCAAACGCTTTTTGGCTACAGTATTTTTCCCCAGGTAACACTCTTTGCAACTGGTTTTCATGTGCTAATGTCCTAAGTCTCTAGTACTTTTGTTAATCATATCAAGGCTTTGATATGTTGAACAGAAGTAGATATAACTAGGGGTTATTATTTTACAATGTAGGTTTGAAAATTAGACGGAAGACAGTCTATTTAAAATTAACCAATGAAAACAAGGAAACTGCAAAAATTGCTAAATAATTCAGCAAAATATTGCATTTTAGTTCTCCAATTTTTCAAAGTTGAAATTAAAAAAATAAATGTCATTTTTCAGTTTTTTTCTTTATAACAATTATTAATAAAATATTGTTAGTGTTACAACGGAAATTTTAACCATGCTTAAAATTTTGGGGGGGCATTTTGAAAAATTTTTACAAGCATACAAAGTAATAAAATTTAATGCAGAAGGTGCTTTTAATCTTTTGTCTCATTTCGAAAGTCAATTCTTGTTATCCTCTGATTTCTGATAATCTGATCATTTCTTGTGCCAATCATACACAGAATAATAGGTTAACCAGCGTGAATAGTAGTATAAATTTAAAACGCATTGCGATCTGATCCGCCATATACAAACGACGAAGCCACTAATTGTCTGGAACTGTGATGAAAACACGGTAAAGACGTTAAGGCAAGAAATAGGAGTTGACCTTAGACTTGAAATGGTCAGATCATACGATGAAGGAAAGCACTTGGGAGCCATAGAGTTGTACAACCTTGCAGTCAGCAGAAAAGAAAAGTTACTTTGAGATTTGTGGGATTTAGGATGATAGCATTCTTACCCCTCCCCTCCCAGCGATAACTTAATAAGTATATATATATATATATATACATGCATACACACATACATACATACACACATATATACCACCGCACACACATTGTAGACCCGTGTTGTGGGAGTAGTAGATCATCAAATTACCATGTGTGAGGGACATTTTTCGAAGCTTACATGGACCTTGGTGATACGCCACCGATTTTGTTTTTTCATCGTAAGTGGTAAATTGGAGAGTTTCTACTTTTCTTCCAAGAGAAATTTAGATTTTGTTATGAAACCTAAAACTAAGAAATAATACTGAAAAAAATTAGTCTGATTATTTGTTTTGTATCAATTTCGACGAGCAAGGAGTTGTTTCAGGTAAATCGATAATATGAGCTATCTTCATTAGGATTTATTTCGAGGTGTTTTGTACTGAAGCACAAAATACTTAGAAGTTGAATTATATTTCTAGATTTCGTTTGTTTCTTTTTACTCAGGTGCTTTTTTGAACATTTTATATTCGATAAGATAAGGTTGTGACCTGTCTCTTTTTTCATTCTCAGGTGGTATTAAAGGATTCTACGAAAGTTACAAGAACCTAGTATTAGATAAAGTTGAAGACAATTCATCACGACAAGCGCTTCCGGAAACCAAGTTAAAAATGCTAGGCGACAATCCGGCTGTGGACATCAACGTTCCTGCTACTCTTATATTACCATTCTTATACCTAGGAAATGCACGAGATTCGGAGGATGAAACTTTTCTCGATTCTAGTAACGTAAAATATATACTGAACTTAACTTGCCACTGCGGCAATGTCTTTAGCACCAGATCTGATTTTCATTACAAGCAAGTTCTGATCGAAGACAATTGCAGAGAAAATATCTTATCGATCTTTCTGGATGCTATAGAATTTATAGGTAGGTGTTAATTGGCCTAACCCTGGTGCCAATTTGATGTGCAGGTATTTTTGGATTAATAATTTATTTTTTTATGTTATAATATGTATTGTTTTAATGGTTAAATTCACGATTGACATAATTAATTATGTTATCAGCGTTGACCTAATTATGATTGCAGCCATTTTTATCACCTCCACCATCGTCGAAGTTTTTGTTTTTAGCAACACGTGTTTGCGTGTACTCCTTTTACTCCCTGTCTTTATCACTGCTATCATAGATTTCATCTTTCTTATCATCAGTTATTACGATCATCAGGATATGATCTGGGTTTAGGTTATCACTTATACAGGGTCAATGTAGAATAGTTAATTAATGAAATTAATAAACTAATTTGCCTTAAAACCTCCGGATAATGTTTCAACTGTAATGGAGATTTCCAGTTTCACATGCCTGATGTAATATGTTTATATGTATTTTTGTATGTATGTATGTATGTATGTATGTATGTATGTATGTATGTATGTATTTATGTATATATGTATTTTCCTTTATATGTATGTATGAATGTGTGTATGTATCTATCTATCTATATACGTATGTATGTATGTATGTATTTAGGTACATATGTATGTATATACGTATGTATGTAGGTACGTACGTATGTATGTATGTATGTATCTATATATGTTTGTATGTTTGTATGTATGTATATACGTATGTAGGTAGGTACGTATGTACGTATGTATGTACGTATGTGTGTATATGTGTGCTCAAAATTCTAACTCCTGTTCGCAGGGGACCTTTTGCTTCATTTTTAGTCCATGTTTCAAATTTATGAAAATGTTCTTTTCAATCAATTTCTTGTTAAGGAAGGCTACGAAATTCATAGTTTTAGACCTGGTTTTTATTCGATGCAATCAAGTTCAAAGTTAATGATCACTTCTTTTGTTGGAGCCCTCTTCCACGCACACCAAGTAACTCTGAACCTAGAAAATCTGACCTTGTTTTGAGATTTTGTGTGTTTTAGAGGGAAAAACGAATGAAATTGCGTCTTGTTTTTGGGAAACAGTTATAAGTTGTGAAAGTTTTTGCCATCAAATATCTTTTCCTATTCTTTTTTTTCTCTTTTGAAAAATTTTAGTCCACAACTTGAAGAGACTGGTGATAATTGTTCATGACATTTCTCTACTATTTACACTACTTTTTATTAGATTTTTTAAGAGGATTCACACTTATCTTTAATCCAGCTTTACTACTTTTAGGAAAACTTAACCATAAGTTTTAGAAAACAACTCCCGAACGCAGCTGTGGAACTAAGTGTAGTCATGAAAACTGGCTCGGCTTCGTAAAGTTTCCGAATTCGTCTTCTAATCTGATTGCTTTGTGAAGTAAGATGTTGCTTGTAATCTGGGAGGAGCTCTGTTGTTTATGGAGCGGAATAGAGAAGTAGACGTTTTATGAATATTTGGAAGCTTTAGATTGCCCCACCCATAGTGAAAACAATAAACAATTATCTGTTATTTGCAAGTAGTCGAAGTTTGCGTTAACCGCGAGACATAACATTTATTGATACGGATTCAAAATATGACAAGTATCAAGAGATGTAGATATGGAGATCTGTATAGTAGTTTGCTAATAGACAGATAGATGGATAGATAGATAAATAGATAAGTAGGTAGATAGATAGATAAATGGATAGATAAATAAATAGATAGGTAGATAGATAGATAGATAGATAGATAGACAGATAGATAGATGGGTAGATAGATAGATAGATAGACAGATAGACAGACAGATAGATAGATGGGTAGATAGATAGATAGATAGATAGATAGATAGATAGATAGATAGATAGATAGAAAGATAGATAGATGAATGGATAGATAGATAAATGGATGGATGGATGAATGGATAGACAGATAGACAGAGCGAGACAGACAGACATATAGACAAAGCAAGACAGGAATAGAAGTACTGCTNATAGATAGATAGATAGATAGAAAGATAGATAGATGAATGGATAGATAGATAAATGGATGGATGGATGAATGGATAGACAGATAGACAGAGCGAGACAGACAGACATATAGACAAAGCAAGACAGGAATAGAAGTACTGCTTTCTGTTGGTTATTTTGCATTGGCCAGGGACAAAAATACTGTGAGTAGACACATTTGTAGATAATGAAATAAGTAGCATCGATGAATGCAAAGAAACAATTTGGCTCATCATAGAGAGTTTTATTATGATAGTTTACTCTATGTGGTTTACTCTATGCTGTTCTCTTTTATTTTTTATGTACTTTGGACACCCTGTCACTTTTAGAAAGATGCAAGAAGAGTCCGATTTACTTTGCTTAGCATTTCTTTTGTTTTCTCAGCTTTACCTTGAGCAAGGCTAGCAGCCATTTTTATTTACATGCTTCTTTGGATATATTGCACGTGCTGCGAATTACACGATCTTTTTTTATTAGTATTTAGGAATGATGATCAATAAAAATATTAAATCTGTGTTTGTGTAGATATTAACTAATTAAATATATACTGTATTTCCGTGAACGAGCGCCAGGGGTGCTCACTTTTCAATCGGACTTTTAGGAGGGGAGCTCTTATTCGAGTAGGGGGGATTTCAGGGAGGGGCCTGATATTTAAATAATAAAAAAATGGTGAAGGAATTTTAAAAGTTGAATCAATGACCGAGATTAAGTCCTTCTAGTGCGTTTTTAACGTCGGATTTTTTTAAAGAACTTAGAACATTATCTAAGTTATCTTGCTTTTCATACATAGCTGCATTCGAACGTTTGATCGAGCAAAACCTGGCTCATTATGTTTAATTGAACTTGGGAAGATGGCTGCTATTTGCGATAAGCAACGTTTCGTGAATTGATATTTGAGACTGAGTCGAGAACGCCATTTCAGAAAGGCAAGATGTACACCAGTCATAAACAAAAAGTTAGTTTGAAAACAAGACCTGGGAACTGAGACTAAAGAATATTATAAATACGCACTCGGAATATCCCAACGTTTTGAGGATACTTTGTTGTTTGTTGATTATGGCTGGACGAGGGAAGTGTTTGTTTTTTAAATGCTTTGTTAACCTATCTTTCTAGATAAGAGACATTAAAAAGTCAGAATGGCAGTGCCTGACGTGGTTTGTTGTTCTCTTTGGCGTCAGTAAACAGGTGGCTGTTTACTTTTTTCTCATTATTTATTTTTAGTCATGCTTTTACAGGACGGACGCTGATAGTAGTTTTTAGCCGATTATAGACATTGTTGCATTGTTGTTCCTCTTATTCTTGATCTTCTATCTTGTTTTTCTTCTTGTTCTTCTTGTTTGTATTCTTTTTTCCTTCCTCTTCTTTTCCTTAGCATTGTTGTTCTTGTAGGCTAGACAAAATTTAAATGGCTGGCAGTGTTGGTGGTATTTATCCTTTAAATCGAAAATATAAAGACCCACTTAATTTGATCTGCGTTTTGTTATATAACAAAACTGTGATTTTCTCCAGGGCAACCGTGGTTCATTTCCTGCTGTGGATATATTTTTTCCTTCAAATCCATTTGCAGAATGGAAAAATAGATTTATGCCGTACACTTACTGTTAAATTTTGAATTCTTGCAAAATTTTGCATGATAAGAGACCTACACGACCTCAGAAAGTATGATGCCACCGCGTTTCCTTTTATATGTGTTGGAACAAAATTTATTGCCGACAAACTACATACATACATAGACGTATATACGTATATATATATATATATATATATATATATGTGTGTGTGTGTGTGTGTGTGTGTGTATACGTCTCCGTATGTCCGACCCAGGTATATATAGACCTGGATTTGATGTGCTAGGTGTTTGCCTTGCCTTTCTGGTTATTGATATGATACCGTAACTATCTCAGTTTCTCCAATTATTTTATGATATTATGACAAAAGTTAGACGTTCATGCTGCATCGCCTGTTGCTTGGATAAACAAGGGACGCGACCCTCAGTCCAGTGTTGAGCTGGAGTCGAAAAGAATGCGACCGATTCAGCAGATACTTTCGAAAATAAAATGGACTAACAAACGCTGTAAAACCTGCCCCGACCTTTCTTCATCTACAGCTTCTGGCAATGTCACAAAATATTCATATTTTTGCCTGAATTCTGATAAATTTACTATTACCTGTTCCTCTGAAAATCTGATATATCTTCTCTCCGTTTAAACATTTGGACAACAGTATGTCGGCGAAACAACAATAAAGCTTATGCTAAGAATGAATAATCATCGGACGGCTAAACGTGGATGTGAACGTGTAATTAAACACAAAGAAATGTGCCAAAGTAGTAAATTTTTCATTCAGATTCTTGAGAAAAGTCGGGGCGCTGGATATAATGACGGAAATGTCGACCCAGAAACCATAAAACTTGGGCAGACAAAAAAGAGCACAACTGGATTAAAAGACTCAGAACACTTTATCCATACGGCCTACATATGAAGGCTTTTGATACAGTGTGCGATTCCGCGAATGTGGGGCCAGGTGTTGGTAGATTCTTTTCTCCCTTGCATCGTAAGTCTCCTCGACTGGAACGATCAGGGCGAAAATACACTCAGCACCAAGGCTCTTCGATGAATATCTTTTTGAAACTCTTGATGGCTGATTTTTAAATGATCGTATATGTCTCTTCAATAACATGTATATACTTCTCAATCGTCTTCCTCGAAAATTGCTCAAGGAAATTACTTCTGAAGTACTCCATCCATTCGCCTTTGCTCTTGATGAAACGGAGGAACAGATCTACTTGTTCATTTCAGATATTATCGATACTAAATTCTTTGTCAAATTCAAGTTAAAAGGCCTAAACAACATCAACCAAATAATGTTTGTATAGTAAATTTGTAAATAAAGGAATCGACAAAATCCGTGATGTCATTGAACAATTAACCGACGTTCTTAAATCTGAAGAAAACCTGCTATCTGTTACATTCAGTTTGCTCCAATACATCCGAAATAAAATCTTCAACTATGAAGACAGTTTGTAATTGGGATATGGTACAGGTAAATAACGAGTTTGTCGTACAAAATTTACCAGAATGTCAAGTCGTCTTTCCTTGTTTATCTGTGATCACCATGGTCATGTCGTTACTGGTGTTCTTAGCTTTATCAATAACGCCAAGTTAAGAAAATTTTTGTCAAAAGAACCGAACTATCGAGAATCTTAGTTCTTCAACTTCAATAAATGTTTCAACAATTCAGTCTAGTCTTGTCGAGTTTGTGGATAAAATGTGTATACAATTTGATCTTGATCACAAGGACCTTGACAGTTGGAGTAAAATGATCATGGATAAAGTGAATAATAGAGTTTCTTCACGTAAGGATAAGACAAAACCGAATCAAGTGAAACCGATAATGAAAGACCCTCTAGTTCTTACCTATTTACATGACCTTCATTCCAAATTTGTTCTGGTGCCCATTGATAAAGCATCTAACAATACAACGATCGTTTGGAAAAGATTTTTTATTCTTAGGTTACATAAAAAAGTTGGACTCATTAATCCATCTAGTACATATAAATCGAGTTATTTGAATGTCGAGGAAATTGTTACTACCAGTTCGGAGTTGTGTGGATCCCTAAATTTTCTAAGTTTCTGAAAAATGCTGTCTCGGCCATGTATGTATCAGACGCTCAAGATGAATATGCGCCATCTGGAGCACGGTTCATCATTGCCTCGACGTGTTCCTCCACCAAACCATTTAGTCAGCTAATTTCCGAAATTTTCAAAAACATCATCCACCAGATTAAAAATTTTCATAGGAAGGGCATTTTTTTACCAAAACTACAACGGATTCTTGGGTAATTGGGAATTCGAAATCTGTGCTTGAGAGACTGCAACACTTGAATAAAAATAACAAGGCCAGGTCGATAAAGTACACAAAATTACCACATTCAGATCACATTGAAGTTCTGAATAGCCTTGAAGATTTTGTTTTCAATAGCGGCCGTAAAACTCTTGATGTATCTAGGAAGTTCTTAACTGTAAAGGGTAAATCCTGCTTTTCTTGGAGCTAGACATCACCATCGAAGACGGAAGACGAAATTTTCGTTTAAAAGCTCTATGACAAGATAACATCTTTTTTCATCGTCAAGGTGCCTGATCTATCTGGTAACATCCCAGAGCATGTATTTTATGGTTCCATATTATCGGAGCTACTTCGCATCGCTCGTGGATCTCTTCTGTATGATGACTTTCTCGTCGAGGGTCAAGAACGTTTTTCAAGAATGGTGAAACGGAGCGTCTTGTGATGAGACTTTGAAAAAAATTGACAATATTTTTCATAAACATAATACTCCTTTCGAATCTTTCGATAAAAGCAATTTTCTGAAACATGATTTGGCCAAACACCTCTGATTTTTCCCCTTTCTATTATGATGTAGGGTGTTTGTGATAGTGTGTCATCAAAGTGCTAACTAGAAAGTAAGTGAGAGTGAAGCCTTACTTGGTAGGATAATAATTCTCTTGCATTACAAGTTGCTGGGGTTTTTGGGGGGTTAAGGGGGGTTGTATCGTCTATTTCTTCTTTCTCATCCCAATCTTTTCGCATTCGTTTTCTTTGAATCTATTCTAACCATGTCGTTTAAGATCTCTTCAACAGAGGAAATGCTGAGTGTTAAGTACCAGTAACACATGTGTAAAGTAGCCGTTGTCGGTCACAAGCCTGAGCCCTTCTTTACGATCGATCAATCAGTCTTTTCTCTTTTTTTCCCTCTCCTCTCTGCCTCTTGTGTGACAATGCTAGCGGTTCATTTACTGTCTCAACTTCTTTTCTGCGAATACCATTTCATATTTTCGTTTCGTGAGATTTCAAATTATTTTTACTGTCATAATTGTCTCTTATCGTCTGGTTGCCCAACTAATGTTCTTTGTATGTATCGTTTGTTTTTTGTCACTTTGTAGCAAATAACATCCTGCTTCTTGGAGTTTACTCTTTATAATATATATTGTATATATATTATATCTATTATATATCTATTATATATATTATATATATTGTATATATATTATATTTATATATTATATCTATCCATCCTTACATTCATGCACACATAAATACATACACATTGTCACATATATACTTTACATGACGATTGCTGCACCGTTTCATATGAATGCCTTCACTGACAGTGGACTTGCACACATTGTTTCATATTACATAGGTTGTTTGGTCTGACCTAGTAGGTATCAAGTTAACCAAGGCACGAGTTCAGTGTGACTTAAGGTGGTCCACATAGCTAGCTTTTGATAGAAGCACTCGCGCACAAGGCGCATTTTCCAGCTCTGGATGTCGTGGTCAAGGCCATCAGCTAAACCTTTTTGAATCTCTCACTTCAGCTTGCTGTGGGTCTGCTTTTTTTCCACCATTGCAACACGTCTTTCAAGCACATGCTTCCTCCACTCTGGTTTCAACAGTGTGAGTTCTTCCCACTTGTCAATGTTGATTTACGAGTTTTTCATATATTTCTTTGTACAATCGTTTTACGTTTTCCTGGGCTTACGTTGAGGTCGCTTTGCGTTTTCCAGGTCCCATAAAAATAGTTATTTCGGCAGCCTTCAATCTTTCATTCGAACCCCAATGGATGTGAGTCCTGATTGCAAGAGTCTCAACACTGGAGTAACATTCTCTCACAAGACCCTCAGTGTCGGGTGCTTGTGCTTGCTACTTGATAGTTAAGATACGTCTTGAGCATTTTTGGCACACACATACATTTTTACATACATACATACATACATACATACACACATACATACATACATACATACATAAATACATACATACATACATATATACATACATACATTCATACATACATACATACATACATACATACATACATACATACATACATAAATACATTCTTAGTGATTCCTGCTTATCTTTTATGGAATTGTATACTTGGTTGGTGACTTTTCTGTAACGTACATATTAAAATAAATAAACCCGGCTTCTTGTCAGAGAGCCTATGAATAAAAGTTAGGGACGAAATTGTGAGTATACACATGGGTTTCAATCAACCGGGAACAAAAGTATCCACACATTGACACAAATTACAATCTATATGTTCGTATGATTTGGATTATATTATCCTGTGAAGAGGTAATTCGATGAGGATAAAGCTTGGCTTTTGCCGAGTTTGCTTGCAGCGCAGCCGTTATTTAATTCAATGAATGAAAAGCTACAAACATATTTAAGGCAACACTAACTCGCTTAAATTTCTGCCGATATTATTTCATACGGAAGGGGACACCAATACGTAAATCTGCCTTCTTGTGCGGCTGATGTTTTCGTCAACTTTCACAACAAGATTGTTTCGTTTGGAACCACTGAGTAGCTTTCATAGCTGCTATGCAAATTATGTAGTTGGGCTCAACCACGTAATTGTTTCAGCTTCACAGCTGCAAGGTTCTTTGTGTTTGACATTGGTACTACCAAAAGGAGATTCTTTTTCTGGTAAAGAAAAACTGAGGATCGTAGGTGTGTATTCTGTTAATTGTTGTTTGTACATGAAACTTGGGTGGCGTTCTGGACTGAAAATTTCATAGGAAACTCCATTGAAAAGTTTTCTCAAAGTTTCTTAGTAATGGGTGGTAATAGTAAAGCTAATGGCAATTATACACATTATTTTTTCACGTTACAGTTGCAACTTTAAAAACTACATTTCAATTAAGATATTAATAAGAACTATAAACCAATCTAACGATATGTGATA
Organism: Morbakka virulenta; assembly: GCA_003991215.1. Classification (NCBI taxonomy): domain Eukaryota; kingdom Metazoa; phylum Cnidaria; class Cubozoa; order Carybdeida; family Carukiidae; genus Morbakka; species Morbakka virulenta. The sequence continues at coordinate 824,972 of RDPX01000200.1, forward strand.
AACAACTTTACATGGTTTTATTCTGACATAGGTAGGACCAGTGTCAGTACTGTATGCTTTAAGAAAGTTAGACCAATTTAGTTGTGGTTTCTTTCAAAAAACTCGTAGACTTGTTACGTTTTGTCTACCTTGGATATCTTAAAAATCAGTAGTTCTTTTTAAAAGCCAACAACTATCCATGCTTTTTACCAGAGTGTCTTCATTGAGGGGTGTATATACTAGAGTTCCTTGTAATTTCTCACCCCAGTTCTTATTTTTCTTGTAGATCTTGCTAAAGACAAAGGAAAAGCGGTTTTAGTTCATTGTCATGCAGGTATTTCAAGGTCACCTACAGTAACGATTGCCTACTTAATGAAGCGACGTAATTTGAGTATGAAGGAAGCTTATAAATTTGTCAAGGACAAAAGAGCTTGTATAGCACCCAATTTGAACTTTATGGGGCAATTGATGGAATTTGAAAAACAGTTAAATCAGAAAGAATCCAGCTCTTCTGTTGATGTGGACAGCGTGGCAGCATCTGTCAGAGAATCGGTATCAGTGAAAGATGATAATATTCATAGCTAGTTGGTTTTAAACCATTACTGTAAATTTAGCAAACTATGTACTGGCCAGACCGTTGAGGACGGCGTTGTTGCGATATGACATTATAAAAGGTAGACAACCCTTGGTTTTCAACCATTTTTATAGATTGCAGAATGTTATCGTTAGAGTGCGAAAATACAAGAGTGATGTGTGTGTTTAAAAAACACTTTGCCAAAGATTACTCAAGAAAATTTGAAACAATTGAAAAGGAACTTTTTATTAAATTCCTCATAAAACTGGTAGAATACTAAAAGATTTTTATGAATTTTACCAACCAAATGATTGATAGGAAACTGGATAAAGACAATGTAGTAGCTAGCAAATCATTACACCATATGCCATATAGTTGCAGTTGCATTCTCGCGTTTTTGTATATAAAATTTACACAGCAGATTTCGATAGAAGCACAGCGCTCTTTGCACCTTGTTTACTTGGGAATTAAATTAATAATTGATTGTCGTAATCATCGTCCTCCTCCTTGTCCAGCAGTGATGTTCAGTCCAGGTTTCTTATATTCTTTTTTTCAAAGCGATGTGTTCGGCGGATTGTAATCGCACCGCTGTTTCAGCTTAATTTTTTCTCTCACATATTCCAATCAGCATTTATTAGACCCTCCTTCTCTCCTACTTTTTTCAACGTTCAAGTTCCAGTCCATTCTGACTGCGCTTTGCATACTCATGCCGAGTAGATGATTACACAATGAAGTCTAACTTGTACGTTAAGTAGAATATCGTCAACTTGTAAGTTCTCTACCGCTGTTCACATTCTTCATTCTATCAAAAAATGTGGTCGCCATGTTCCTACGTAAAACTTTAATTTTGTTATTGCTGGCATCCTTTCTACCTTTTTTCCCCGCATAATCCATAAGTCCTGAGCATATCGCCATTTAGTAGTTAATTATCTTTAGAAGATTTTTAATAGACAAAAATTAGTAACTTGGGATGTGCAACAAAAGAAAAAGAAATGGAAAAAAAGGAAAAATAAAGTTTGATTTGATGATGAACAATAGTTGTTATATAGTACGCAGAGTGTAAGAATGTTTTAATGTTTTAGGTATAGGATGCGGGTGGGTGACTGGTTGAGGTAATAAAACCCAACTAATTTTTGAAATTGTTTCAAGTCAATCTTGGGTCAAGCATTAAATCAAGTTTCAATTTTGAGTTTTTATATCGTATTCGTGTATACTATTCATCCTGAGTCTAGGCAGTTGCCATCGTAAGAATGCTCGATTCCCCAGTCTGCCAGTACGAGTCAATGCCGTACAGAACTGTCAGTTCTTGTTAACAGCGTTTCTTTCTTTAATGTAAAAAGTGTACGTACTGTATAGAGAATGAGTTTTAACAAATTTTATTAGATTCCATCATTTATGCAATGTTTAAAACTACCTTTGGCCAGTCCTGTGCATAATTTATTTGTAGAAGCGTGATTATGTTAACTCAACAATTAAAATTTACCTACCCCAGTGGAGTCCAGGTAGTGTATTCTGTGAAAGGCAATTGATGCATAATTTATTTAAGAAGTGAAACAATAACACTGGTCCTGTTGAGAAGCTTGGACAATGCTTTATCAGAGTTTGTGCAGCGATTGACCAGTGCAACATCAATTGCTATAAGTGACAGACCGTCTCGATCGCATTTTGAAGTTTAACTCTTATATGGGATATGCATTTAGTTATTTGTGTTCTTTTTATTACCGGCTTTGAATGATCAGTGAACAATTGTTAATATTTACCCCGTGTTTACCTCGTTTTGTGTTGTCTATCAGTATTTGCAGCCGTGAAGTGCCGTAGTAGCTGCGAATTCTGTAGATCGTCCAACCTACTTTCAGAGGTTAGAAAAACAAATGGAATATGAAGTTCTTTGGAGTCGGATGCGCACAAGTGCGACTGGTTACCTCTTTGCTTATACAACTAGACAATTTGAACATGTATTTGATTGTAAGTAGCCTCCTGTCTTTGGAATTGGATCACAGTGCCATTTTATACTTGATGCCATATGGTAATGTGAGTGAAGGGAGACAGAAGTATAACTTTTATCACTTCTGCCTTTCAAATAGCAAGGCTGTGTATAATCAAAGTAGCCTTGATAATGAAAATTACTGTCACCAATCTAAGTAAACAAACAATTTTGGTTCCTTGTGATACAAGAATGTCACGCGCTACATTCACATGTTTTTTTTTCTTTCGTTTTCGTTTTGTATTTGCGGACATTTGCATTAATGTGGGGTCTTCAAAAAATGCCTTAATATGAAAGTTGCGTACGTTGTACACTCATTGAGTGTATTTTAATTTAATGCACCGGATTTTGCTTTTGTGTTTGCATTTTTCCAAAATACAAATGGCCTTTTGGATTAATAGTATTTCGTTATTTTAACGCCAGCGACGGGTTGAGATGACCAGTGTTGCAGTAAAATTATTTACTTCCCATTGACGACTCCTTTAAGAACAATACAAGCGGTAGAAATCATTAAATGGCGACGAAAAAAAGTTAATTAAACCCAAACTTTGTTGAGAAGACAGGCGTTATTCTATTCCAAACCTTTTCCTCTCCTTTTGATGGTTTTTGTTTTCCAAACGTACCAACAAAAAAATGACACGAAATGTACTTATCCTGGTGTCTGATTGTTAAAAAATGTCCATATAAAATCAAGCTTGTACCTATTTGCTTTAAGACGACAGTTGTTTGTATCCTGTAGGCTGCATCCTGTACCTTGATGATGTTGCATCAGTTTGTTACTTAGCAACAAGTGGCACAGTGTATCATGCGCCAAAATTGCTCGGAAAATGGCAATTTTTTAGCTTTATCGCTTCCTAAATTACGAAAACTGAGTGAACAGATTTTAGATTTTTATCATTCCGTCTGTTAGTACTATTTTCCCAATCTCAGTTTCTCAGTTTTTCGTGCGTTTATGAAATTATATATATATAATTATATATATTATATAATATAAATACATATATAAAATCATATATATATATATATAGACATACACATCTGACTGTGTGTGTATTTATATTGTGTTTCTGGGTTATTGAATTTGGAAAATTTATTAGATGTTATGATGTAGTGTACATTGAGGCACTTTGATCTAGTATGATGACCACATTTTAGTAGAATGGAACCCACATATGTAGAGGTTCAGCACCAGGGCTTAATCCAATAGGACGGTTGTATTGGAAAGAAACTAAGCCAAGAACTCGGCGCTGATAACTCGAGTGATGGAATCTGTCTTAGGGTAAACTTAATCTTTTAAAATTTGTTTTGTGCTCAGTATTTCCCCCAAACTTCTTTTCTGTTTTAATTAATTCCTTTTGTTTTCGACCTTTGATAAAGACAACTGTTGTAGCAAGATACTTACATTTTCTTGTTCCACGACAGTCATTGCTCACATTGCTTTCTATTCTTATTCACCACTAACTGGTTACCTCATCTGCTTTCTCGTGGCTACTCTCTTTTTACGAATGTTCGTTCTTTCAATTTTTTTCACTGAATAAATAAGAAGTATTAGCTGGTGCCCGGTTGTAATGCCAAGACAAAATTTTCTCAGTTTTTTCAGCATTTAGTTCTGTTTCTTATCAACTAAGGGGCCTGGGCCTATTGAGACAATTTGTTGAAACATAATTGCATCTTATTACACAGTGGTATGGTTATCATCACTATTTCTATATATTCAAACGTGCAACAGTGAAACGGTCTCATTTTCTGCTCTTTTCTTTGAACCACAACATTCATACCTACAACAACATTTTTTTAGTTAATTAGACCATGAAACTTTGTGATGGATTTTCTTCAGTAGACAACTAATGCACTTGTACTCTGTAGCGAAACATGGCCTATTTAACATCCATATTTTCTCCCTCCTGTAATCGCAGATGCCGACTTGCTATCATTAAATTTGTCTGTTACCGCGTGACCACGTTTTGTATAAACGGATATTACTTGAATGCCTTTGTCGCTTGGTTCTCATTTCCGCATTAATGATTACATCAAGAAATGCATTAGTACGGTATGAGATTTTGTGAGGAACTTTTAAAGATATTTTCCTATGGTATAGTTAACTAACCCATTTTGCCTCTCGTGATTCTTACACTTAATATAACCGGTACTTGCACTTGTGGCTATTTCTACCCTTGTCTTTGCTATTTAACTTAAATAACTTAACACACCCCACACAAATACGATTCTATTTCATGTTTTACCATACATCAATTTCTAGGGAATAGATCATACAGCCCTTGGAGCTCAATAAACTAAATGTACAAGTTTCTGTGCATACATGTGCGCTTTTTGAATACTGTAATTGCATGACCTTGGATCTTTTACTCCTTGAACAAAACAAGCTCTTGTTTAGTTCGACAATGCCTCAAAGCTTCCTACCTACAATCATACGTTCCCACAGTTAATTGGTGTGTGTCCGCATTAACGTTTTCTCATAGTTATCATATTACAGTATGGACTCCCACCTACTTACACATTTTGACAGTTCATATTACCACTAAAAATCCACTTTCAATATTTTTGTTTCAACACGTATTGGGGTGTCATGAACTCCCGGTAAAGGTTTTGCAACTTGGCATGAGTTTACAAATCAAAACCGATGAAATTATTTTTATTCACACGGGTAACTATAATAATTTGAAAAATAAACTCATAAGAAGTAAAGCTTTTGCTTAGCTAGAATCGAACCATCTGGGAGTAAACACGCTAGTTTGCGTGACATTTGTGCTATGCCGAGTTATCAGTTATTTTCTCTGCGTTCTTGAGTAACTAATTCGAAAATCTCATTTTTTATAGGTTAGCTCCGTTTACCGCTTTTCAGATGTTTTAAGGTTTATTAAAGACATCTTAAAGGCGATTTTTGACAATTGCTATTATTCGCCTTGGAAGAAAGGAGAAAATCCATACATTTCCTTTGTATATTTTCTTGGTTTTTTCAAATTTAAATGTCAAGATTATGTTGAACTAACTTTCCATAATTGTATAGTTGTGTTTCCCAATCACTTCAATTTCATGTCGAATTTGTATATCCAAAGTTCGAGTTTTTGACGACGTAAGCTGGAGTACAATCAATTGTCAGTAGTTGTTTCAGATTTAAGCATCGTTGCCCACTGCTTGATTAAAATTGCATTTGATATTGCCAGAGCATTGGATCGAAGTACAGAGTTTGCATAAGAGCAATGAAGAATTTAGACAATAGAAAAATAAGGTAACCTACTGGCATCTTGAGGCTATTGGTTTATTACGATCCGATGTCGCTTATGTATCTGTTTTTAATTGTTTTCGATCGCTAGGGTAATTTTAAAAAAAGCTGTTTTACTAGGTGAGGAATAATGAGAACCAATATTGGGCCGTAAAGAGGCCTTGCTTTGAGGAAAGAGCCAAAGAACGTTGCAACGTGCTAACGTGTTCAGTTTGTAGTGTGAACCCGATTTCCTTATTTAGTTTAATGATTTCCGTTATTTGTGAACGTTGTATCAAATAAAGGGTAAGGCTCATTGAAGTAAAATTTTGCATACAGCAATTTCAATATCCCCTCTCAGGTTGATTATATAGCTATTGATAACCAACGCACATTACTGCCGTAATATTGGGTTGTAGGAACAATGTATTGAATTTGATACTTTTGTGTTGTTAGGAAGAGAAAATTGTCATTTTCTAGAATGTTTATTTGTTTGTTTTAATTGGGTTCGAGAGTCTGCTTTGAAATACGCAGCACTCTTAACGAAGCCTCTCTCTTAAACCATCTTTGCGTTTTTCAGTGATTAATTTTGATAAACCCCGCAGCGGTCAGTCAGTTATTTTCAGTACATAAACTTGTAAACAACAGCTTTGCCTTAATGTTTGTATTTTAACCTCTAACCCCGACTTCAATACGATCACATTTCAAAACGTACTTTGACTTGTTAGGAAAATGAAGAAAGAATACGTGACACATAAGAAAACAGTTTCATCACCCATTCTTCAAACTTTAATTTTTGTGTCATGGATAATTGCTCCTTTTGTTTGTTTATTAACTGTAAGTGTAGTTATTCTTGTTACACATTTTATATCGCATCATTAAGAAGAGAAGACAGGCTACTTGAACTATTCCTGGTTTGATTTTTAAAGCCCCGGGTGCCTGGTCCAGTATACATTCAAGACCATATGCACACCTGTAGTAAAGTAAAAACCTGACGAGTACAGTTGTAGCCACCGTTTTCTTAGCAAACTTAGTTGATGTTAGTTGGTCTGTTCGTGCACTGAAGAGGTTCTTTTAGAATACCCAAGACAATTATTTCCATCCAAATGATACATACTTTTTAATGATTGCAATTTGTTAATTGCATTGGATACGTGTTACTAAAATCTCCTGTAGTTTAATGTTAACATATATAATGTAATAATGTAGGGAAATTTGAGATGGAATTCTTTATGGAGTTGCTTGTCAACGTGTTCAAAGGTGATTGTATTTTTGTAGAAATAAGACTATTGGTTACTTGATAGAGAGGTGTGAATCAAATTGATTCATCCTGTATACCTATATAAATGAGTTGGAGAAAACAGAAGATATTGTCTGATTTTTTGTTGTTTAGAATTATCTCACCTTCTAACGTTTATTCTATCAACGTAGGAAACTAGAACAGTACCCTTGCTGAAACATTGCTACCCTGATATACATTATAGATAGGTGGCTTAATGAGAAAGAGCTCCAAATAGTATGCGAGAGATACCGTTATATCGTATTAAAGTAATAAAATGCCCCTCTTGCCAGCAGGCTTAGATATTCCAATAAGCAGGGGGCTGTATTCTCTTTCCTACCTAAATGATCATTAAAAAACGTAGTGGTACCAAAGACGACTTGAATTCCAACATACTTTCATAAGAGGAGTATATGAAATTACATGCAGTTCTTTAAAGGAGAAATTATCTATAAAGCAAGCTCCTTGCTTTGTGAAAACACGGTGTGTGAAGGCTTAGCATGGTAGAGCATCATTTGTCCTGTAAGCCATACAAAGAAAAAGGAAAGTAAGAGATGGAGCAATTTGAATTATTGTACGAGTGACGGAACACTCTAGGCTCTCGTCAGAACAACCACGGAAAGGTACCATGGAAGATGGACATTTTCTTACTTTTTCTTCATCACACAGCTACTGTTTTTTATTTGAAGCATGTAATTTTTGTCTTGCACGCGAGAACGAGTCGAGATGCCTAGGTCCCAGTTTCCAGATGAATTTAGGCTCAAGACAAATGTCTGTACCGAAGAACTAAAATAATAATTTTCTTTGGCAGTTAAAAGACCATGATAATAGCAAGATTTGGATGCTTAAATATGCTATCACCATCGACTGAACCGAAACAGTGCAGTAACATCGATGCAGTAATTAGGTATGGGAAGACAGAGCATTTGTTTGGTGTCTGCAGCTTTGAAAGGTTCACATAAAAATAAACAATGCCATAACATTTATTGGGATCTGTTATGCAGGAAATTAGACATGGCTATTATGTACCCTGAAATGACCATACTATTTCATGGCTTGTAGAGCCGATGAGACACACACGCGCGCGCGCACACACACACACACACACTGCACAGCTTAAATTGATCATGCATTCAACACATAAATTTTGAATAGCAACGGCAGAATTATAAGTAGAGGCTTCTACTTCTGTATTTGTGTGTAGTCAGGTGGTGAGTTGGTTGAAAAGCAATAACTTCAGCTCCATTTTGTGCTTTCTTGATTAAGTATGAGTGTGTCTGTGTTTTGTTAACTTTAAAATATTAACACTATCTTTACCCCTGACTTATGCAAAATCACCAGCAGAAACCAGTGCTTTAATTTTGCAGATGCTCTCTATCTGTCAATATTCTCTCTCTCTCTAGGATTGTTCTAGGACTGTGGCAGCACAAACATGCCACATAACTATGCTTTTAGTGTTTTATTGGGCCCAGTTTTCCAAAATGTGTTAAATATAGAACTACTATAAATAACGATACACGCAGGAGCGGTTATTTATGTATTTCCACTTTTAACTGCCCGAGCGGAGGTACGGAAATAAAACTCTATTTATCT
>RDPX01000200.1:861345-871834 GCA_003991215.1 Morbakka virulenta
AAGAGATGCAGAAGATTGTAATCCTGCAATCTGCACGGATCCTGAGAAAAGTCCTTGAAAATTGAGGAGACTTGCTATCACCAATATCAAGGAGACATTACCGCTGAATGAAATGACATCTTATCAGTGTGCGATAATTCAATAATTCTACTAATAATAAAAATTCAAAAATTCAGAACTTACAGCAAGATTTGCTGGTTATTGTCGCTTTACGAAATCGATACAAATTGGCTAAAACAAAAATGTAACTGTTTCATCACCACGTTTGTTAGACAAAGCTAAAACATACACTCAAAAGCAAATGACTCTCATATCAGATTTCCCTATAAAAAGCTGGGGTTGAGCTTTGTTTGCTATCGAATGTCTATGATCAAATTAAAACAAGGTCAAAAACTGCCCAAGTATCCTTGCTGAACTCATGACAGAACTTAACCAACCATCAAACTTCCCAAGACCATATTCTCATTTCTTCGTCGAGCACTGATTTTGTCGTTACCAACTGAAAAAAACATTAAAAACATGGAACCGTTTTTTTAAGACATTTGTCCACAATGCAACATTAAGTCTCAAACACCACACCATCCACTGAATAATTGTAACTGCTGCAAACCTGCAGGGAAACAAAGAATGGTCTTCTCCAGATTTGCTAGGTTTTTCCTAAACTTAATTATATAGCGTCCTCTATATTTTCCTGTCCTGAACTGAAGTGATCACAGGAAAAATAACGTCTGTAAAAATTTTTGACTTTCTGGAAAGAATAAGAAAGATATGATGTTAAAATAGTATTATTATATTAGCTGATTGTTTTGACTCTCATAAGCCTTATCACAAAAATTATCCAGAGAATTATTATGCGAAGAACAAGAAACAAACTCTTACCCGAAATCAGCGAGGAACAATTTGTTTTTTTAAAAGGACTGCGGTACAAGAAATGCCTTATTTTTGCTTAGACTACTCCGAGAAAGAGCAATCGAGATGCAAAAGGATAAATATTTTTCTTTCATAGACTATGAAAAGGCATTTGACCGTATGAAACACGAAATCCTCACCTGAAGAATATAGGAATCGATGGAAAGGACCTTCGGCTACTTGACAACTTCTACGAGGAACAAATTGCAGCTATTTTAATAAATGGAAAACTCAGTCAATGGGCCCAGATTAACAGGGAAGTCCGACAAGGATGTGTTCTATCACCAGATCTATTTTCACTCTATGCAGAAAACATTATGCGGAGGATAAAGACACCAGAGTGCATCAAGATAAACGGTTTACCAATTAATAACATTCGATATGCTGATGACACAGTGCTTATAGCGGAAAACACCCAAGATCTACAGAAGCTTCTAAGTTCGTTACAAAAAAAGCAAGGGAAGGGATTTGACGATCAACAAAAAGAAAATGAAGATTATGGTTCTGAGTAAAAAGTCTGACAACCCTCGAAGTGACATCTTCCTTGACGAAGAAAAGCTGGAACAGACGAACAAGTTCGAATATTTGGGCAGCCTTATAACATCAGATTGCAGATGTGATATAAAAATCAGGAGACGAATTGTTCTTGCCAAGAAAGCTTTCACGCAAAAGAAAAACATTTTTACCGATAAAAAACTCAACATCAAGTTACGCATAAGATTGCTGAAATGTTATGTGTGGTCAACTTTGCTCTATGCCTGTGAAAGCTGGACTATAAGTTCAAGCTGCAAAAAGATGCTGGAGCTATGGAAATGTGGTGCTACCGAAGAATGGAACGGGTGTCCTGGGTTAAAAGAATTACAAACGATCAGGTACTAGATATGGTAGGTATGGAAAGAAGCTTGACTTTGACCATCAGAAGCAGACAGTTAAGTTTCGTCGGGCGTGTGCACAGGAAAGGAGATCTTGAAAAACTAGCGCTAGAAGGGATAATCAATGGCAAAAGATCAAGAGGAAGACAAAGATTAGACGTTATGGAGGGACTGGCGCTGGCTGCTTGCTGTCGTGCGGTGGATTGTTTTACGACGGGCGAGTGACCGGACTGGTTTCAGAGGCATGGTATCGTCAGCTCCTGACAGGGCACATGAAGAAGAAGAATTGTTTTGACTGGCAGAATTACCAATATTTTCCTGTTGAGCGAGCTATAACAAATAGCCAAGAGTCAACAGGTTTCTCTTAAATTTCACATGGTACCAAGTACCTTTCATAGGATTCCAGCTGTTCCCAACTAGGCAGATTTTCGAAGTGCAATAGTTTTTTATCATGGAGTCTACTATCAAAGGGACATGCAGTATCAAAGAGAGTTCAGTATTTTTCTTTCATATATTTCAACAATTCCATTTTATTTCGTTGTCACATTGCATATTCGTATCCCAAGGAATTTTCATTGGAACGTTCCAACAGATCCTTGTGGACAATAATCGTACCACTTTTCCTGTCTTTCTAAACCATATTTTTTACACAGTTTCCAATGTATCAATTTCGCTACATTGTCATCCAATCTCATATTCTCCTTGAGCTAGTTTGGTAAATTAACTAATTTTATGTTCGACCGTTTTTCCCTCTTTACCACACATTCTACTTAAAGGATCATGTATCAGTATCAGAAATCATGTCGCTTTTGTGTTTGGCATAGTTTGTCCTGATTACCTCTTCTTGTGCAAAGCACAACAGCGCTTCAGGTTGAGCCTTCAAATCCCCATGGACTGGTCATTTCCAGGTATTATCCTTGTCAACAATGACCGGCAATTGTCTAATAAACTGACCAAACTTACTTTTTCCAGGGTCCTACTTTGCCACTGACGTGTGAGCACCCACTCATGTATTGCATTGTGCACAGTATTTATTTTTTTATTACATATAAATAGCTGAACTCGATTTTAGTGTTGATCTTTTTTCTTATTATTTCCAGTTTTACTCCCATTTTTCTTTCGTATTTAATACAGATACAGAAACGATGGAGAGGTAAGACGTGTTTTGTATTTTTATGATGAGTATTATCTTGATGGCGGCAGCATATGGTAGTTTATATGTTTCTTCAAACATTTTGTATTGTACCCGAAGATTATCTCATGGATGCAGAATTAACACCATCAACGTACCACTTACAAGTGCATTAAAATCTGTATTCAATTTACTCACTTGTGGACGTTAGAATATGTGGTCGACTATTGGACTCCATATAAACCCACACCACACACACAGTATCATTAGCGGTGATGGGATAAAACTGTTGCCCTGGCCAAAGGTGGGGTAGCTTAGACTACCTACAATATGTCTCGTCTTCAATTGGAATGTAGGCAAAGTAGTTGGGCAGGGTTTTTCTTGCAGTGAAAATTATTTGATCCAAAAAGAAATTGAAATGGGCTGGCTTCAAGTAGTCTAGTTTAGTTCTTGATTTGTTGGGAACATTTGTTTATAAGTATAGGTAAGAATTGAAAACAGCGAATCCCTCTCAGCATTTGTATTATGGCCTGTATCCATATGTATATACGATCAGTATTTATTCTTTTATATTGGGTCACATTTCCTATCATTCTTTTCTTTGTCACGCTTTAACTAACGCTACCTCCCTTTTATTAGTTTGCCTTGAACGCCTCTCATTGCATGTTTTTGATTTCTGTTCATTTGGTCCGCACACATTAGGAAACCACTTTCATCTGCTTTCTCTTGCTTTGTCCATATGATTCGAGATATTTGGTCTTTTGCCCATGTCACCTTTTATTTTTTCATGCGAGCATTTTTATTTTGGTGCACGACAGTTGCCTTCCACCTGGTCATTTTAGCGTAATGTATCAGAGTGCAAAGCGAGTAGCTGACCTTTTTTTCTTTCGTTTTACTGGCTTCCTCTTGAAAATTTTGAACTTTATGGGCTCAGAGGAAGCCATGGATGTGTGAGCTTTATCATATCTTCGGTCGTAAGCTTTAACTGAGGTACATTTTGAGAGATACTTCTGCCATCGTTAGGCTGCTGATATGACTAGGTACCGCTGTTTTTATACCTTGATAGTGCGGACCTACGTGTGGATAGGGATCGAGTTATTTCGAAGAGTGGTGCCATACCTATGTTGTGTTTGTTTTGTTTGTTGTGTTTCTTTCTTCAGTGCTGGAAGCCATATTTCTGGAAGGGTGTAGGATATATTGTAAAAGCTTACGACTCAAGACATGATCATGATCAAGACTCTTACATCTATGGCTTCCTCTTGTTACAGAAATGTTACATAAAAATGGTCTGCAACATATTTGGTGAACACTTTTTCAAGTTGCTATAGTTAATTTCAAACTTGAAAATTCTCACCTTATCTCACTGCTCTGACGCCCAGTGGCGTGTAGGGCAGCAACGTTGAAAAAAATGACAATTTAAAAGAATTTTTTTTTTGTTACACCTAAGGGTGATAATAGAGGGCAGAAGGAGTGTAGCATAGCTTATCGCTTAGTGCCGGAAAAAGCAAGGAAAGTTACCAAAGGGATCCATCTTAGCTTAATCTTTGATGAGTAATTTTATTGGTCTTTATATTTTTCTCCCAATTTTTTACACACTTGCAAACTTTGCTGCACCAGCTACATATTAGTAATGTGATGGAAAATGTTTGTTTACTTTTGACTAAAACCGACACATGCTGCTGTACAAAGTATATGTTTTTCCCTCTTAAACAAAGGTTTTGCGCGCTTTTCATTAGTTTTTCACTGAGCAAAATCTCAGATAAGTTTCTTGGTTTTTAGATTTGTTGTTGTATATATGAAAATAAATTTTAAAAAATTAAGAAAAATAAAATAAAAATAATAGAAAAAAGAAAATACAGAAAAATAATCACACACATAAAAGTCAACGGAGAAAATATTGAAAACGTTGACGAATTCATATATCTTGGTGATAAGAAAACAAACTTCTATGGTGATTCTGGAGAAATACGAAGACGAATCAGCATAGCCAAAAGCGCAATGATCTCTTTAACAAACATCTGGAAAGACAGCCATATATCTTTAAATTCTAAAAAGAGGTTGTTGTCCTCCATAGTCTTTTCCATTGCTATGTATGGATCCGAGTGCTAGGCAATTAAAAAGAGCGATTCGAAAAGGATTGAGGCTTTTGAACGATGGTGTTTCCGTAGATTGTTGAGAATAAGTTGGACAGAGCGAAAAACAAATGCATGGATGCTCAACAAAATAAAACCTAAAACTCTTAACGATGATTAATAAAAGAAAACTGACCATATATACAGACATGATAGTACTGATAGAGATCTCCTGTTAGGGTCTGTGTTTGGTAACCATGGAAGAGGTCGGCCTAAAACACGATAAAGTGACAACATTTTTGACTTAAGTGGTAGTAAATCAATAATTGAATTATATAGGATGACCCAGGATAGATTAGCATGGCGAAATGTTGTGGCGGGCCACGGCAAGTCTAATAATGACCTTTTCGTTCCTTGATGACGATGTTGGATATGTGAGTTATCATAGTTTTTTTGTAACTTATATCTTCCTTCGACCTTCTCCAACTTCTAGGTTAGGTCGGCCGCTGAGTTTAACATGCTTCCATGTTCGACGTTGCTCTTTGCCTTCCCTTGCTTCAATTTCTCTCTTAACCCTCTTACTTACACCTTTTGTCTTCTTCTGCTTCTTCTGCCATTTACTGGCTTCATCGATTTTTTTTGATCAGCTATTTTCAGTTTATGAATGATGTAACTTGTTATTTCATTGGTAGCCTTCCACCTCATCATCATTTTACTATAGTCAGAATTTTTCACTCTTTCGAGGGGTTACTGACTTTCTTTTCATTATTTGGTGCATTTTTTCCATTTGACTTGGTCATTCAGCCTTAAAATCCAAACCAACTTGAGCACATTCTTTCTTCACCATTGCTTTCCAAGTCAACTTGGCTCTTCCTCTTCTACTGTTTTCAATGTCAAGGTTTCATGCCAGTTTAGTATACTCATCAATATCTTTTTACAGAACCTAATCCAACCATCTCAAATCTCCTTATTTTAGAATTTAAACAATTGTATCCTTTACCCCAATGTTTTCATTAGTTCTTTCCCGTTTATCCCATCGTCCAACAATGTATATAAAGCTTAGTAAATGCAATTTACTTGACTATTTCTGAGTTATTTCTTTTCAATTTTCTTACCTGTTTCGTATGGTGATTTTTTTCTTTTTAATGAGTACATTTTATGATCGTAAGTGATTTGTTTCTTTATTCTAAAATCGCGATTTTGAACAATTTTTAGGGTTTTATATCAGGAAATATGTATATGACTTTTATGCCAGAAAACGATACCTTGAGGCTCTGCAAGAAAACAATGAAATAGTAAGGTAATGCTTTTTGTTTCAATTGCTGCTTTTCTTGACAAAGTAGAATGGTTTTTTTTCGTTTTTTAACTATTACAAAGGTGGATATTCCATTTTTGAGGATGGATTTACAACTCTTCGCAGTTCCTAGTTCTGAGAAAATGCAAATCCAGAGAATAGGAAAAAGAGAGAAGACAGTTCATTAGTGCAAGTGTGCACAACCTAGGCAGCTGTGTGCAAAGACACCATGACCATTAAATCGTTTACGCAAAGGAACTGAATCCCTTCAGCAATGCTGGAACAAAAGACCTGCATTTTTCCACTATGACTTCACCCACTAAACTGATAGCACATCGACCATTTTTTTTTGTTCATTGTCTCTTTCTCTACGTGTTTCCACCTTGTTGCGACCTTAACTGAGCATGCAGGTCTCATCCCTTGTTTTTGCACTCACAGTACAAATGGTGCAAGTCATCAAAGGCAACGTAAAAAGGCGAATTTAGATGTGCTGCAAAATTCTTATTTCTGGAAATGTATGTTCTGAAAAGTTTGTTGGTCTCTCAATGGTAAGTGATTACAAATGAAATTCAGAAGTCATATAACAACGGTCATATAAAGGGAGCATTTTCTTCCCTAATTGTTTATGTTTTTAAATACTTAATAAACTCAGCTCAATTTTCTCTTACAATTAGACTTCCATTGTTCCACAATGCTTTGTAGTGAAAAATCCCCCATATATCGCCTTTTTTATCAATCAAATGTTTCTTGTGTAAAAACTGTGTATTTTGTGACCAGATCAAGGTGTGGTAACACTGCTTTTAATAGTGTTTTAAAGCACATGAAGTGTGATAGATGATATAGTGTGGAAAGGGAAAATCATGTGAAGATTAAACGCTACAGAAAACAATATTGGCTGACTCACGGTGAAAGAGCCAGGCACCACCTGCATCCTTGTTGGCGAGTGACCTGTTCATCGGTGACATAAGAAATTTACATTTGAAACATTGTCTAGACACACTGACTTTTTTTAGATGCGTTGAACTTTATCTAGACACATTCAACTTTGTCTAGACATATTCATCAAATTTTTGAAAGAAGTTTACTTAAGACACTATGTTGCGTCCGGCAGTGCCATAACTGCAAAAATGAGTATCGATACAATGTAGAATGCGAAATACTTCAATAGATTTATGAAATAATTTGAACAAGGGAAGCGTAATGTTGGCAACATTGCTTATGCTATTTGCATTTCTATATTCTTAACGGTAGTTATGAACCTCATTGTTATTTAGGAAGCAATATTGTGCCCAAAAAAATGATGTAAGATTGCATTGCGAAAAGTCTTAAATTTCCTAAATGAATTAGGTAGACTAAGAAGACATCACCACCAAAAAACTGAAAAGCAACTTTTTTCGAGCAATTATGGAATCAGTTTTCGTCTGTGGACCAACTTTGACAAAATTACTACAAAACAAGAACTATTGATAGGGATTATAGTGGAATGCTTAGAGCAGATCTAACCATGACTTGGAAGCAACATCCTACCAAAAAAGAACCATATGGATACCACTTTTACCAATAAGTGTAACAATGAGCGATAGAAGACTGAGATTTAATCGGCATTTCTACAGGACCAGCAATGAATTGACTGGGCCATGATGTTTTAGAAAACTTTGCATAGAAAGAAAATTCATGGCAAACCATTAAAAATCTATCTTAATCAATTATTGGGTGATAATGGCTTTTAATCAGAAGATCTACCAGCATTAATGATTGATAGACACCGATGGAAAGAATGCGCCAAATAATTCCGCGTTCGTTTGGCTCGGTATTTTTGTATTGGATTATAGTTATTTTGTATCTTACTTCAGAATGGGTTCTAAAACGCTTAGCTGAAGAAAGTAAAATGAAAATGGAGCAACCCATTCAAGTCATAGGAATTTTGTATTTGTTATCAGCCCAGGTTTAGCAGCAATAATTCTGAGCTGTAAACTTGATCTGAATGCCAGCAGATGGAGTAATTAATTTGCAAAACAGTTTAAGGTATTCCTGTCCCTAGTACTTCACATGAAGCCAATAAATTTGATACTTTTATACCATCCGATTATATTCAGTTTATTGCTTCTTTTCCACAAATTGAACATGCTTTGTGGAATGTCAGCAATCCTCTTTTTCATTATTGGCTACAACGCGACTTGATTCTTTCCGAATCGTGGTAGATGCTGTATTTAGTCTTGTGAAATTAACACAAAAAGAAATAATGGAAGTTATATATTCAAGATGTGAATCTAATTTCTGTAAAGGTTTTCGATCTTCACCCTACCCTTGAATTTTGTACCTATATCCTATATGATAGTTGAAACAGCTTTATTCTTCCTTGACTTCTATCTTGATTATTGTTTGTACCTTATTGGGTTAACGTTTCATTTGCCCATACCTGTGCAAAGCAGTATATCTGTGCCTTCATTTACTGCAAAGAATTATTTTGATCTGTTTAACGTTTCAGAAGCCAACTTGCGACTTTTAAGCTTCAAGATGAAAATAAAAAAAAGAAAGAAAAAGAAGAGAAAGAGAAGGTAAATTTAATTATCATAAAAAGTTGATCGTATGTTAGAAATGTGCTTGATATTTTTTTAGTGATACACTTCACCTCAACCTACAAAAGCTTAACGTTGTTTTGGGTTGTATCGGGCGTCGTAAATCTACAAGTTAATCATGGGAACAATGAACAACTTTTTTTTTCGGGGTTGTGCCATTGGGTTAGCTAGAATTGCAAGTTGAATATGGTTTATCCATTAATTTCTTCATGATTGAATATTTTGGGGATAATGAAATGTGTATTCCAAAGCTGATGCTGTCCGAATGCAAATGCCCCATTTGAGATATTTGTACGAGTTTAGCTGCAGAACGTCACATGTAATTGGATTTTTTTCATCTTACTTTTTTTTCCTTTCCACTCTATAGCCTGTACTTTAAATAGAGAAAGAAAAAATAGTACTTCCAGGGTCAGTGCGAGTCTCGATTTGAAGATAAAGGTTTGTCTGGATCTGTGTAGAGCACGTATTACCACATTTCTAGATTACACTGTTAGATGAAGAGTCTGCACTGCCTCTAACCAATCAAGGTCTGCCGGGTATTTGGGGCCATTCTTTTGATTGAACCTATAATAAGAAACATTTGAAACAGAAATTGATGTCGAAAACCATCACGTACACGCAGACCATCAGCATGCTCAGTAGCTGAGCCATATGGCAACGGGATTGGTATTAGAGGGAGAAACACCAGGCACTGTCTATTACATACTGACCACATAAAAAAGGTGTGGGGATTAGGTGACACTACCACTTGTGGTTTTTTTTAGATACACCATCTCCAGAAGGGTTACAAATCAAGGCTAACGATACCTTCTTCCCCATGAGATAGACTTTACCATATCACAGATCAGATTGGCATTTCAGGGTGGGGTTTGTATTGTCATAAAAGTCAAAGCATTAAAAGGCTCATTTTATTCAGGCTTTAGTCTTATAATGCAGATTAAATGAAGAGCAGGATATAAATGTCATAATTTTGTATACTACTGCTTTGGAAAGATTGTGACCACAGCTTGAGATGGATTTATTTGAATTAATTGCCCAGAAGATTAATTTTAACAGAATACAGTAGCAAGTTTTGTGAATAACAGGCATTTGATGCATAACAATTCTTGTATCATTTTTTCTATATTCTCCCTTTATTAAGGCCAAGAACGAACTGGCGGCCCGTCGCAAACACTACCTTGTTAGCACTGAAGTCATCCCAAGTATTTACAATTCGCCTTATCAACAAGAACGTTTGTTAGAGGAGGAGCTAAAACTGCGTCAAGTAAAGCCTTTAAGTAAAGCAGAACGTCAAACGATGGACACAGAATCGTGGGTGAAATCTGTGGAATCAGGGGTTGTAGATCGGTATGATATTAGACCGACAGCGCACACACACGAAGGTCCATTGCCCCCGCTTCTTACTAAGAAACAGAAAGTAAGAAATTAACCATTTTTTCTGTTGATTTGTACAATGTTTCGAACATATACACAAATAAATAATTGGAGAGAGAGAGAGAGAGAGAGAGAGAGAGAGAGAGAGAGAGAGAGAGAGAGAGAGAGAGAGAGAGAGAGAGAGAGAGAGAGAGAGAGAGAGAGAGAGAGAGAGAGAGAGACACACACACAGAGAGAGAGAGAGAGAGAGAGAGAAA
>RDPX01000200.1:904552-922615 GCA_003991215.1 Morbakka virulenta
CACATACACACATACACACATACACACATACACACATACACACATACACACATACACACATACATACATACATACATACATACATACATACATACATATATCATAACTATATTTTGTTATTACTGTTCGTCATTTTGAAAACTCCCTCATTATTCCAAAGCGAGTCCTTGATACTTCCAGAAATAACCCGAATTGGGCCTCCCAATTACACTTTGTTTTCAAAACAATATAAAACAATAAAACACTGGAAAGGCTATTACGTATTTTCCTTATAAAGGGACTAATATCCGGAATCTTAATTCACTAACGTCAATAGGAAATGAACACAATAGTGGAACTAGCCATCTGAATCATACAAAGATATATTTATCCAACTTGCAAAACATAGATTAACATATGTCAATCTATGTTTTGCAAGTTGGAATTCCTCAGCATCCTGTACCAAATTCTTTCTATCTCTTTTTAATTTTTAAACACGTTGAGAATTTGGTAAAGAAAAGACATGAAATAAAGAAGAATCCATGATGATTTTTAGATTCTTGAAGCTGTGTTTTCTAAAATGTTTACTGAAAATAATTCGGTTCTATATTAACTGAGACCAATAAAAAGGATTGTATTCGTATTAATGTAGCTAAACAGTTAGATTTTCAACTCGAGAAGAAAATGATTGCTGTCAAAGTGGGAATCAATTGATGACCACATGTTCAGCTAGGTACAAAATCAATACTTATTACCGTTTTAGTAACAACTGACATTATATATATATATACGTCTATATATATAGACGTATATATGACTCTCTCTCTATATAAGTTAATTTTAAATTATATTTCAATATTTCTAAAAAAAAGGTACATAATTCTACTTACATCTTTATCTCCTTTGATTTGGTTTTGGCTTTCCTCCAACGGCGGACGACCGGATGAAGGTAAAATAAATTGCTCGTGCTGCTTTTGCAATGTTTCTTTTTCGATTTCTCGAGATTTTTTCGTACTACTTTTGCCATCCTGTTTTGTTTTACTTTAGTATTTTTGTAGATAGTAGTGAGTCTTACGTATTTTGCCTTGTTGTTTGTAAACATGACACAAATCTCAAAGTTTGGAACTCTGGAAAAGATTGTTCACAACTTTTTAGTACAAAATGAAGGTACTTTTTCTCTCTATATATAGTTTCATAAAGTGAAAAAAAGGGAATCGAGCTGTTTTTAGGAATGGTGAAAGGAAACAGAAGGAGAGTCCGACCTACTTTAAGATGGGATGCAGATTTTAAACATTAAACCGGTACATCCTTCGGAAACATATGCAACCTTGCTCTTGATAGAAAAATGACGCACAGTTGTAAACACGGCAGCTAATCTCGTGACCGTCTGACTCAAGGAAATAGAGGCTCTTCTGTAGAACAAATCAAAAGGAGTTGCCTCCTGAATGTAGCTGGTTTTAGAGGGACGTAAACATATATATATATATATATATATATATATATATATATATAGACTAGTAGAGTACCCGGCCTCGNTCATAAAGTGAAAAAAATGGAATCGAGCTGTTTTTAGGAATGGTGAAAGGAAACAGAAGGAGAGTCCGACATACTTTAAGATGGGATGCAGATTT
Organism: Morbakka virulenta; assembly: GCA_003991215.1. Taxonomy (NCBI): domain Eukaryota; kingdom Metazoa; phylum Cnidaria; class Cubozoa; order Carybdeida; family Carukiidae; genus Morbakka; species Morbakka virulenta. Next base: position 906,163 of record RDPX01000200.1, read on the forward strand.
TAAACATTAAACCGGTACATCCTTCTGAAACATATGCAACCTTGCTCTTGATAGAAAAATGACGCACAGTTGTAAACACGGCAGCTAATCTCGTGACCGTCTGACTCAAGGAAATAGAGGCTCTTCTGTAGAACAAATCAAAAGGAGTTGCCTCCTGAATGTAGCTGGTTTTAGAGGGACGTAAACATATATATATATATATAGACTAGTAGAGTACCCGGCCTCGCCCGGGTATTCCCTTGTGTTTGTTTTTGTACCGACTTTTGGATAAATTTTTTCGGTTCTTTTTCAGTCCTCTCATTGTGTTCATTAGGCATCCATATAGCCTCTCATCAAGTTTTATCGAACCTGGAGCTCTGTAATGTTAAAACAACCCACCTTCAAGCTTTATAAGGTCACTTCCTTTTGGCTGACCTATAGCCTCCAGCAAAGTTTCGCTGTGATAGGAGGTTTCTAGGGCTGGAAACAGCTTTACTTCCTGTCCAGAAAGGCCACATCCTGTTTCATGAAGTCACTTCTTGTGCCCCTATTTTCTCCCCTGCATTCTTAGTGCCCAAACCCGCCTTACTTCCTGTTTAGTGGGTCATTTCCGGTTTGGTGAGCTTACTTCCAGTTCTCTTTTAGTCCTTTCATTGTGTTTGTGAGGCAGGCAGTTTGATAGATATCTGTATATATATATATATATATATATATAAGTGCTCGATGAAAATGAACCCAGTGTTACTTAAAAGCATATTGAACTGATAAGTGTAAGAACACAAAACTCAGAATCCTGCACTAGTTCTGTAGTTTCTTTCTATTATATATGCATATATATATTAACAAATGAATATGAAATGTCATGAACAACAGTGCTCTACCACATTAAAACGTAGGAGCTATCATATAATCAGATGTACGAATAAGAAAAACTCTAATTTTACAGTACTCAGAGTTTCATGTCTTTCACAATCTTCAGCTGTATAAAAACAATTTTTATATTTGTATGCTGCTGAAGATTGTAAAAGACATGAAACTCTGAGTACTGTAAAGTTCGAGTTTTTCTTATTCGTACATCTGATTATATGATAGATCCTACGTATATATATATATATATATATATATATATATATATATATATTTGTGTGTGTTACATATATTTGCTTGAATTTTCATATAATGTTCTCATCGATCAATTATCTTTCATCCTTTATTCTCAAGGATTTTGGAATTTTAGCACCAGTTCTTACTCTTAATAACCTTTTTTTCTTTTGAGGTAGTAATCCAAAAAGAAAGGTAATGTGGTATGAAATATCCGCTACATAAGTAAGCTCAGTGTATTCGAAAGAATTCAATATTTTATATTTAATGCATTTAGAAAATGTTTTGGAAAGTTCAGAATGCACCTTATGGAAAAAATGAATTTCCTGGAGGGCCGAGTGCTTCTTGGCACTTACTTGTGCCCGCATGGTCATATATGGAAAGAATACTAAGCATTTAATTATGCACTGATGAATAAAATTATTCTACACACTAGTTTATGCACTAATGTGTGCACTTCGTGGATTTTGGGCGTAATGGTAGAGTTGCCATGGTAAATGGATTGGTACAAACGTGAATATCCTATTCTTTTAATGTCATGCAAACACAGAATCCAGAATCTTATCAGCAATTGTGACCAAGATAAAAAAAACCCACAAAAATCAGAGAAATTTTCAAGCAATAATTTAAGGGTAGGTTGAAGGCATTTTGCAAACCCCTTGTTTGTAAGGGACAACCATTAACTAAATTCAATAGCTTGGCTCGAACATCATCCATATCAGCCATGAAAAAGGTTCACATTTGAAAGCTATTACTCAGCTTGTCTGAGTTTTCCATTAACATTCAGAATTAATAGTCGAATTTTGCTATTCTTCAATATTGTGCACGGTTTTTAACCTTCCTCTTTTCACCTTTGACCTTGAACCTCTTTACAACGTCACGGAAAGAATTAGGCTTTGCAATTTAAACATTTGTGATTATTCTATTCAACCTAGCATTATTCTATAGAAACGATATTTTGTCATTTCAATGATTGTATTTTATCCATACCAATTTTCAAAGCGATAACGATCACACGAAATAACCAACTAGGGCAACAATATTAGTCATAATGTAAACAGATAGCTTTATATCTGAGATAAAGGCAATTTGAAGGTTAGACAGAGGAGACTCCAAGTCTTGCATGCTACCCCCGTCTTCTGGCAGTCACACTAGACTGGCTAAAAGCAACAATAGGCTGCCTATATGTGGAAAAGCATCCCACATTAACCTGTATCAAACATAAACGGCTGCTAACAATTCGGCAGTGCATTGATTTAACAAGTACTGTTTGTATCGTGTTCAAGACCTATTAGCACAGAAACCCCAATATCTGGGTGAGTGGACTTTTTAATGTGTTAAAAAATATATATGTATATTATCCTAATTGTTTTTTAGCATCTTTGTAGAATAAGTATTACTTTTTAACCAAAAAGGTTCTATATTTAGAGTTTTGAAGCACTAAATAGATTTTACTTTATATTTTAACGGCATTAAAAGAAACACTGAGGTATGGAAGTAGATGGTATTGTTATAAAAATATTATAATTATTATTATAAAAATACCACGGAACTCCGACACAATGAATTTCAAGGGATTTTTTGTATGTTTCCGTTTAAAACGAAAGCGGTAGAAGATGGAAGAGAGACAAAGAAGAGAGTAGGCAAGGAAAAAAATCTGTTTGATTTCATGGAGAAATACATACTTCATTTTTCAACGACTTCATTGTAGTTCGTAGCAAAAGTGAATTGACTGTTATGATTTGTAAGTAATTAACAGATATATCGTGATTTGGGAGGAACCCTCCAAGAAATGATCGTTGAAACTTGAAATAAAAACTGCGAAATTTTGTATATTTATACTCCAAGTTTTAGAAGGTACTAAATAATTATCAAAATAAAGAACTTGAAGTGGATCTTGAAAATATGAAATGGCAACACCCAGAAAAGCAGCATTTTGCACTACAGATTTTAGTTGCAAAAAAATAAGTTCATTACATTTGACCATTATTATCACAATAAACATCCAAAAGCCACAGACTGCAGGGCACCAGAAGTTATTGTATCTCCAAACATTGCAAAACGTGTCTGTTTCATTGTCCTGTCTCAGGCGTGGGAAGAGTAAACAACCCCTTCTGATGTCCTTTGACCTTCCTACGTGAAATCAGAAGCAGACAAAGTCAATGGACAGCGATTCGCCTTATTTATTTAAACAAAGGAAACAGAATACACTTTTTTAAATTCTCTTGGTGGCTAACTCATAAGAAGTAACAGTTTTTATTTGTAACAACCAACTTAAGAGAAGACATTCTGCGATCACACTTGCACACCTTGAAAGTAAATATCAAATGTACACATAGGTAGATAGTTTCCATTTTCATCGATCATATTTTTAAATGCAATTACCCTTATTGTCCTTGAAATATTAAAAGGCTCAATATTCAGTTGACAATAATTTCAGATTAGCAGATACACCCTTGTCGGTGAGGTCATAAAATGTCCAGCCTGTGAAATAGGTTAACTCGATAAATATTTTTCAAGCACAAAAATCACGTTCGGGATCCATACCTTATTCCAGTTTTCTCTTGTTGATTGAAAATTTCCAAGTGTAACAGGATGAAACCTTCTAAAGGTGTTGTAATACTGCAAATGTTCAGGTGAATAGAATCTACTTTTTGTTCTATTATTTTTTCATCAAAGAAATATTGAGCTCCCCGGAGACCAAATTCAAAAGACATTTTCACTTGACTTTGCAGAGACAAAATTCCATATAACTTTTCTTGGCCTTAGATAAAAACTAAATCAATAAATATAAACATTTAATGTCCAATTAAATTCTATCTTGTTAACTAACTTGTAAACTCTTGTTAAATTGCATTTTGTGCTCTCGACTTCTGGATTTCCAAAGGGAACATTTCACTTTGATTTCAATCATGAAGTCGTGAAATTCATTTCTCTCAGAGAATTCTATATTTAGTCAAGTTTTCTTTCAACACTATTTTTTATTTCATTTCAATCTCTGTTGCTTTTTAATCCACGTTAAGATTCATAGTTTTCTCGGTTTGGGCCTGCAATTGCTAATTTGACTCTGAACTCAATTGATTTGTGATATCAAGTCATTCAAGAAATACGAAGTAAGTAAATATTACATTTAGTACTCAATAATATTATGATACTGAATTTTGGTAAATTCAATGTTACACTTATATATCTGTGTCAGTAACAGGATTAAGTTTTGGATATAAAATCTGTTCATGCCATAAAAGCGCTTTATTCGTTTTTTATGTACAGTTCTTAAGAGTTCAGTTGTGGACGACTTAAAAACTAGCTTTGGGGGATCAACCTAAAAAAATCTAGATTTGTGTCTGCAGTTTTTCTAAACCTGTGCCACATGACTACTGCATGTGAGAGATTTGTGTAGCAAGTTGTAAAGAAAAGTCTTTGTTTTTCGGGGGGAATGGGAGAATATATGTTTGTGTGATTGTTAGAGAAGAAAAAGATTTATAACCTGATAACTTGGAGGATTTGATGGCTTTTATCTAAAAACCAGCAAAAAGGGAATGGTTCAGTTGGCGCTATTCACGATATCAGTGGTCCATCGATTCAGGATAATGAAATCTTGAATGACATTAAGAAAGAGAGGAAAAACATATTCGTGGTCTATTGACCCGAGCTGTTCCAAATGTAAGAAATGAGATTAAAAACTTTGACACAAAAAATCGAAAACCATTGAAAAAGAGAAGGAAAACTTTAGTTGAGTTGTCAGCAAAAATTAATTCAACGATTCGACACTGTAATTTGGGAAGTTTATGAGCTCAATTTTAGAACAAGAAAACTGTATGAAAGAAATATAAAAAGCATCGACATTTATGGAAGAGGTTGATAATATTTGGTATGACATTGATCTAAACTCGAAGCCAGAGTTATTTTTCGCACATCCTTTACCAAACCTTCCGTCGTCATTGGTATCAGCTAAGCTAGTGAGCACAAAATTTCCAAAACTTGAGCTCCAAAGGTTTGATGGAAAATCTCAAAAATGGTACGAGTTTTGGAACTCCTTTTTTGGAGCGATTGATGAAAATTAAGAGCTGCCAGATGCAACGAAATTCCAAAACCTTTAAAAGTGGCTATAAAAACCCATCAAAACAAGTTATTTCAGGATTTAAGGTGACTGGAGAAGGTTAAAAGAAGGCCGTAAAGGTGTTGAAAGAACATTTTGTCAGGCCAGCATTAATACGAAGGACACATATAAACGAAATTATCAACTTCTTTGGAGTTTCTGAAGAGAATCAAGTCGCAAAATTGAGGAGTTTCAATAGTAATATCGAAACTCATGTCTACACGGTCAAGAAGGAAGAAGGAAGAAGGAAGAAAAATAATTAAAACTCATGTACGCGGTATAGATTCGATGAATACCCTGCAAGAAACTTATGGCAGCATTGTCGTAAAGGCCCTTATTGAGAAAGTTCTGCAAGTTATGCTGAATATGGTGAGAAGCAGCGAAAAACGTCACAGCTTTTCTAGGCGCCTTAGAAAAGAACTTAAAGTTAGGGAAATTTTAGAGCCAATGTTCAAAAGCAACGAAGTAGCAACTAAGAGGAAACACTACTTTCGAAGGTAAATGGAAAAATAAAGATGTTACAATGACAGCACTGCATAAGAACACTGGAAAAGCAGAAAAGAATTGTGCATATCGTCTTAGCGATCACGAGGAAAATGGTATAACAAACATAGTGGACACAGAAATACGTATGAAAATTATCAAGAAATTTGAACGATGTTTGTTATGTATTAAGAAAGGACACAGGGATTGTGACTGTAAATCTCGTGCAAAAAAATTGTAAAAAATGACATCATGCATCTCTGTATAGTGAAGGGATGGTGTCAGTGTTATATATCTGATAATAGCGGAGAAAATACTGTGAAAGATTTGACTTGAAATTACAGAAGTGATCTGAGAGAGCCAGAGAGCACGGGCTGAAGCTCAACACAGTCACACTGCGACTACTACAAGCCAAGTCACTTTTTGAAACAACAAATTTTGTTAGAAAGAGTAAAGCCATACTCTAAGAAAATTTAGGCTATAATCAATATGCTTGTACCATCAAGTTTAACAGAGCTGAAAATGTTTTTGGGTATGATTAAATAGTTTAGAAAATTTCTGTATCATTAAGCTCAGATTGGTGAGCCTTTAAGGGAGTTTGAGAGTAAGCTCGCGGCTTGGACTTTTCTCCCAGTACGTGATCAAACTATCACATAAATTTTACCACTTATAGGTAGTGGATCAGTTCCTAATTATTTTGAACTTAATAAAGAGATAACAGTTCAGTGCGATGTCTGCAAAGATGGCTTAGGTGCAGTCATTTTTCAAGAAGGCAANAAGGAAGAAGGAAGAAGGAAGAAGGAAGAAGGAAGAAGGAAGAAGGAAGAAGGAAGAAGGAAGAAGGAAGAAGGAAGAAGGAAGAAGGAAGAAGGAAGAAGGAAGAAGGAAGAAGGAAGAAGGAAGAAGGAAGAAGGAAGAAGGAAGAAGGAAGAAGGAAGAAGGAAGAAGGAAGAAGGAAGAAGGAAGAAGGAAGAAGGAAGAAGGAAGAAGGAAGAAGGAAGAAGGAAGAAGGAAGAAGGAAGAAGGAAGAAGGAAGAAGGAAGAAGGAAGAAGGAAGAAGGAAGAAGGAAGAAAAATAATTAAAACTCATATACGCGGTATAGATTCGATGAATACCCTGCAAGAAACTTATGGCAGCATTGTCGTAAAGGCCCTTATTGAGAAAGTTCTGCAAGTTATGCTGAATATGGTGAGAAGCAGCGAAAAACGTCACAGCTTTTCTAGGCGCCTTAGAAAAGAACTTAAAGTTAGGGAAATTTTAGAGCCAATGTTCAAAAGCAACGAAGTAGCAACTAAGAGGAAACACTACTTTCGAAGGTAAATGGAAAAATAAAGATGTTACAATGACAGCACTGCATAAGAACACTGGAAAAGCAGAAAAGAATTGTGCATATCGTCTTAGCGATCACGAGGAAAATGGTATAACAAACATAGTGGACACAGAAATACGTATGAAAATTATCAAGAAATTTGAACGATGTTTTTTGTGTATTAAGAAAGGACACAGGGATTGTGACTGTAAATCTCGTGCAAAAACATTGTAAAAAATGACATCATGCATCTCTGTATAGTGAAGGGATGGTGTCAGTGTTATATATCTGATAATAGCGGAGAAAATACTGTGAAAGATTTGACTTGAAATTACAGAAGTGATCTGAGAGAGCCAGAGAGCACGGGCTGAAGCTCAACACAGTCACACTGCGACTACTACAAGCCAAGTCACTTTTTGAAACAACAAATTTTGTTAGAAAGAGTAAAGCCATACTCTAAGAAAATTTAGGCTATAATCAATATGCTTGTACCATCAAGTTTAACAGAGCTGAAAATGTTTTTGGGTATGATTAAATAGTTTAGAAAATTTCTGTATCATTAAGCTCAGATTGGTGAGCCTTTAAGGGAGTTTGAGAGTAAGCTCGCGGCTTGGACTTTTCTCCCAGTACGTGATCAAACTATCACATAAATTTTACCACTTATAGGTAGTGGATCAGTTCCTAATTATTTTGAACTTAATAAAGAGATAACAGTTCAGTGCGATGTCTGCAAAGATGGCTTAGGTGCAGTCATTTTTCAAGAAGGCAAGCCAATACCGATCCAGAGCGATGTCTAATGTAGAAACACGGTATGTTCAGATTGAAAAAGAACTCCTTGCCATCATTCTTGCATGTGAAATATTTGATGAGTATGTTTCTTGGAAGACAATTAGAGTAGAAAATGACTGTAAACGTCTTGAAACAATTTTTAAGAAATCATTATGCTTCGCTTTGAAGATGCTAAAGAGGATGCGTTGAATGCTACAGAAATAGGGTCTTGGAATAGAGTATCGTATGTTTGCCATTGGCGTGGAAAGTTCTCACTGAAATAATAGGAGAAGAGACCTACACTTTTCCTAAACAAAGACCTTTACTACTGGAGGAGCAAAAGGGCTTCAGAAAAAGATCTCGAGGAACTGAATATTTGTTACACATTGATAGAATGCCACTACAGGAACTCAAGAGAAAAAGTAAGAACTTATCAATGGCACGGATCGATTATCGAAAGGCGTACTTTTTTGCTCACCAGAGGATTTTGGAGTATCCAGAAAACTCAGGATAAATGAAAAAAAATCATAAGATTTGTGAACGAAAGTAGTCTAGGAAAGTTGAAACGGACTGATGGCAATATCGTTTTTAGTGAAATGAAGATTGAGAGGCATATTCCAAAGAGATACATTGTCATCCCTATTGTTTGTACTGATATTCATCTCACTGAGCCAAATATTAAGAAAAGCAAGCCCAGGATACAATTTCGTTAATTCTAAAGAAAAGATCAATCATTTATTATTTATTGATGACTTAAAACTGTATAGCAAAACAGAGAAAACACTCGATTCTTTGATCCAGACATTGCGTATCTTCAGCAATGATACCAAATTGGAAGTTGGCATTAAAAAGTGCACCATACCAGTATTGAAAAGAAGAAAGGTTGCAAAGTTAGAAAAAATAAAGCTGCCAGCTAGCAAAAAGATGAGATGGAAGAGAATGGAGACAATATATATCTCAGCATACTGCATGCAGATCAGATTAGGTAAAATGAATACAAGATTGGAAATTGGTACAAGCAAAGAGACAGAAAAGTATTACAAACAAAACTAACTGGTCAAAATATTATAAACGTGATAAATACCTGGGCATTATCTTTGCTGAGATATTCTGCTGCATTTTTAGGCTGGAAGAAGAAAGAAATACAGTAGATTGAAAGAGAAACAAGAAAGCTTTTGATAATGTATGGGGGAGCTACATTAAAAAGGTAAAGTGGACAGAGCATCCCAAGGAAAGAAGGTGGAAGAGAATAGCTTAATGTGGAAGATGTTGTAAACCTCGCAGTTATTGTTATTGAAAGATATGTATAGAGCAGTGAATAAAGATTAATGAAACCAGCTAGAGTGGCTAATGAACTTAAAGGAGAAAAGAAATTTGAGTTTAACTTGCGGCAAAAGAATGAAAGACATCAGGCTTGGAATGAAAAGATCTTACATGGGGAGTTTTTAAACCAGACAGAAAATGAAGCAGCCAAGGATAGATGGAACTGGGTTAGAAATGCAGGAATTAAAAGAGGAACGGAATCAATGTGATAATGGCAGCACAGGACAAAGATACGCACTGATATCATCAACCAGTACAAGAAAATGAAAGATGTAAGACATTGTGGGTTTTTAACATCCAGACTGACCATGTGGTTGAAGCTAGACATCCTGATATGATTTTGATAGACAAAAAAACAAAATCCACAAAAATGAGACTTTGCCATTCCATATGATACCAGAATGAGATCCAAGGAGGTAGAAAAGATTGAGAAATATCAAGACTTTGCATGAAAGATAAAGACGCTATGGGGTATGAGAGTGACGGTCATCCCAATGGTCATAGTGGCACTTGAAACAACACCAAAGAAACGAAAGGAGAGATGGGAGAACATCAGAATAGAAACACTAATTTACAATTTGTTGGATTTGAATTCACTTGGTTAAAAAGTTCATTTAAGATATCTCGTTAAAAGGTTCATTTAAGATATCTCGTTAATGCAAAACTGTTTAAAATTTCTTGTTGATTTTTCGCCTTTTTCCAGGCCATTCTCTTTTTTCCAAAAATTGTTTTGCCTCAACTATCATTTTTTTACGTTTAGTTTTACAGTAAATACTTTATGGTCTGTGTTGACTCATGATGTAACAGAAAGAGCTGGAATGGAATGAGTACCTATAATTTGTTTATGATAAGGTTTTTAGATATAGAGGCCCTTCTGAACAAGTAACTTCCTTGAGCAATCAGAGAACGTACTGTTTATCACAAATTGCGAGGTAAGGATAAGAATCACCATGCTATATTAACTTTGATCAAATTATGGTTTACAGCAGTCATTGGTCAAAAACAAACAAACAATCAAAGTACATGATAAATAATAATTACATATTCTAGATAAATAAATAATACGGTAAATGATAAATGATAGTTTAAAAATTATACATATTAATGTTATCAAAATAATAAAAGTCCTTTAAAAAATGTGAAAATAATGGTTGATTGGTCAGTTGCAAAACGTGATACAGGGATAGGCGATCATGCGACTCCAAGCCATCCTATCACTGTAGGTATGGATGAGTTCATTACAGCTCAGACTGTTGTTCGAAGCCCAATTGTTTAGAGACTGTAAACATGTCTTTCTTTGTCTTCCTGTCACTCTCCTGCCTTTGATCTTTTTGAAAATAATAGAAGTTGATCTATTTCTTTTTGTTATCGTAATTTAATTCCTATTGTTGTGATGATTTTTATCCCCTAAACTTGATAATTTTATTTTTAATTACATTTCAGGAGTTCCAGATCTCATCATAAGATAATGATGTAAATTTTTAAAAACTACTCAAGCTTTGAGGACACCTTTGTATTTCCTTTTCAATTTGGCTCCATTTTTCTCATCTTTGCTTCCCTTTCTCACTTTTGTTTTTCATTTAGTTTTGTTTTTATTTCTTCATAAAAGTGGTTTTCATATATCATGTATATCCTAAAAGATGTGTTAAGATAATTTTTATGGCCCTCAGAGTAGGCCATGTCTTCATTGTCCCTTCATTAACCTAGTGCATGCTGGTATCTTTTGGTGAAGGTTAGTGTCTTTGCTACTCTGTAATTCATCTGTAAAAGTAAACCAAGTGTGCACGTTGAAAATACTAATCTCTTTAATCACAATTAACTATAATTGTGTTGTATATATTAGAATTGCCTATCTTATGATGCCTTTTTATACACAGAAATTCGTCAAATGAAGACATTGACTTTTTTGTAGATATGATTCTTGCAAATTGTCTTTGTACTAAGTGTGTTGAATTCTGCATAGCTTTATATTTCTAAATCCAGACTTAGTTAAAAACCAATACACCTATTTTGTAGAGAAAAATACAATAACACGTTGCTTTCCAAAAGTTAAATATCAATTTTTCTGCATCAAAGTCGCTCCTCATGTGAGGCAGCTAGTGTAGAGGAGCCTTGGCTTAACGGTTAGTGCAACTGCACCGTAACCGAGANAATTCTGCATAGCTTTATATTTCTAAATCCAGACTTAGTTAAAAACCAATACACCTATTTTGTAGAGAAAAATACAATAACACGTTGCTTTCCAAAAGTTAAATATCAATTTTTCTGCATCAAAGTCGCTCCTCATGTGAGGCAGCTAGTGTAGAGGAGCCTTGGCTTAACGGTTAGTGCAACTGCACCGTAACCGAGAATTCCGGGTTCGATTCCCCGAGCGGGCTACTTTGGAAATTCACAAAAGAAAAAGCCATTGGTTGGCGTCAGGAAGGGCATCCGGCCAAGAAATTCCTCACTGCCAAATCCAAGTCCCTGTAAAGGGCACCGTCTGAGCCCCAGTACTCGGAGAAAATGACGCTAAAACCAAAAAAAATTGAGGCAGCTAGAGCGAGTGTCAGGGTACTTGACACTAAAAGCCCTGGTTAATCTTGACCAGGTGACCGTCCTCCTGCACTTTCTTGCAATGGGTTGCTAATGCTACCTAAAGCTGTTTCTTAACGTTGCCTTACTTTATTTCATATTGTCTACATTTGTTTCAGCTGTTAATAATTAGTAAATATTCCACCCAATTTGTGACAAATTGAAGTCCACTGGTTTCCAGTGTTAACTGTAGCAAAATGTTGAATGTAATTAAACAAATGTGATTTTTAAATTTTATTATGCAACTTCTTCACCAACAACTTCTCTTTTGTTTGCTAGAATTTATTATGGAATTGTGGAGTCGATTTGTCACAGTGAGTACGCTGTTGCTTCACTTGGGCGATAAATACTTGTTTGGCATGCCTTTCAACAGTTTTTATCTGCGATCAAAATTATCTCAAGACGAAGCTGCTTCTTATCGAAATCATCTGAAGCATTCTTTTCACGTGGCGACACCTTCAATTTACTTGATGCCTGGAAAAAGTATGCGGCCCGGTGCCTGCAAAGCAAACATCTTTAATCAAACTGTGCAAAGAGAAGGATGCACGTCTGTTTATATCAAAAACAAGTTATGCAAAGGATACTGCAATTCCTTCTTTGTGCCGCTGGCGGATGGGAAAGATTTTTTGGCTTGCAAGTCATGTGCACCTTCATCATTTGAAGTTGTAAGAGTACCTCTGCAATGTAAACATGCACAGAAAAAAATAATTTCTGTTCCTATTTTAAAGATTAAAAAGTGCAAATGTGGCTCTGTCAAATGTATTCAAACGTAATAGACGATGGGCATATTATATTTCAAACCAATAATAAAGAGTAATATCACGTTGGAAATCCAAACGAAAACACACCATGCGATTTTTCTTTGTCAAAATGGCAAAGCGATGACTGGAACCAATATCTGATCCAGATGAAAGATCATTGATTATGTAAATAATTCACATTGGGTGCTGTGTAAAGGAGTGATACATCTTACAATGAAGAACCCTTTACAACCACGTAAGGTTGTTACAATATAGGCATGTGTTTTGCCTCTTATAAATAAAAGACAATTTTGTTTGAAGAATCGTGAGGATTGTATTATTGTGGAAAGTTTACAAGACGGTTTTGTGGTTTTTCGAACTGGGTTTAAGATTACTACAATGGATATTTGCAATATATAGCAGGAATGTTTAGTGGGAATAGTATGATCGAAATTTGAGACCATTTTTCCATTTTTTAAACTTTGTAAATCACCAAATATTTATTATTTTTAAAAGATTATTTTTTGAAATATGACTACTCTTTCATCCTTCGATCAAGCCAACTTCAGGGAAGACAATCATATAATTATATACAATTACCTGATTGTCTTCCCTGAAGTTGGACAGAACAGACAAACACAAAGACAAACACAAAGACAAACAAACAGACAAACAAACAGACAAACAAACAGGCAAACAAACAGACAAACACACAGACAAACACACAGACAAACAAACAGACAAACGAAAGAACGTAACTTCCTTGGCGGAGGCAACAAATGTTTTTATTAATTAAATGGATTACGAAAAATATGAAGGTGTGACGAGGCAACTATTTCACAAAAAACCTCGAAAGTCGAATGTTAAAAGTAAAAAAAAAGAAGACAATTTCCACAACTATTACGACTGCAATCTGTAATAATCAATGGATTTCATTTTTGCAATAGAAAATAATATCACATTAACATACCACAGAACCCTGAAAATAGCCTTATTTTAAAAATAGAAAGCCAAATTCTATATTTTTTTCTCCTGTCATATTTAGACACTAAAGATGTAATCAGACAATTGTATCCTTTTAATTCATCTTGATCTTGCTTGGAGGCATCAAAGCATGATTGATGCCTTGTGACTGTTGAAGTTGCATTGAAGTTACCTTGTATTACAAGTTTGGTCTGTTTTTGTTATTTGGCATAGTTTCTTTCAAATTCCTTTAGAATGCTTTTTTAGTTGATAGGGGTTTTTCTCCTTATTAGGGACTTATGATCCTAATCGCTATGTCTGCTACCATTAATATTGGAGATATGTATTGGAGATGCTCTCTATTTTAAGGTGTGGCGATTATCGTATAGCAAAATCCACACTTTGTCCACGTTTATATACGAAATCTTACCAATAAAAGTCGAATCCTTAAGTTGATGCGGTATTTATCATCTTTAGCTATTTCTTTCTAGCTAATTCTCATTAAGGCACGTCAAAAAGCAGTGTTTTTATTACGACACTATCACCAGGGGGTTTTCGACCAAGGCTAATGAGTCGCCCTTAACCAGACGCCAAATCGATATGGTCAGGGGGAGAGCTAAAAGTTACTACACCTTATGCAATGTGACCTGAAGGTAGTTGTTGCTAAGAGTGATCTCAGCCTCCCACGCCGAGGCCACACTGTTTAAGCTTCAAACATATTTTGTGGGAGGCATAAACAGAGATGGGCAATTTGGATGAGTTGTTTGACGATAGCGAACTAGAAAATAATAGCGCACATTACAGAACAATATGATAACAAAATGATATGAAAAAAATGGCCAAAAGTTTAGGTAGTAGGGCTAGTGGTTGTGATAGCTATATGCACTGGCTGGAACTTTTCTCTTATTCCTAATGCTCTCCTCTTATATTCTTTACACAAAGCTTTGTCAAGTGAACAGTAAAAGAACGCAAAAATGAACAAATTTAAAAGAAATATAAACAAAGATCTAGATTTTTTGTCTAGAATTTAACAAGAAATAAAAAAGAAACCATCCACTGTCTACACATCAACAGCATATCTCATACTCATTCAGAAAAATGGCTTTCAGCATTACAGAAAAGAAACACAAAGAACACAAGATAGATATAGCGCCACACCTCAAAACAACTCGATCCCTGTCACCAAGCACGCCTGGAAAATTAAAGTACAAAATAGATATGTCTACTTACTTCAGTAGCCTGACGATGAGAGAGATATCTTTTGAAACGTAGCTCAGAAAAAGATGGTGACTTATGACATGATAAATATCCTACATCAATGATCTAAATGACACATAACAACACACAGTATAAAATAAACAGAGAGCATTAGAATAATACGATACAAATCGTAACATATGACCAAATAAGTAAAACAATATGAATCTTGGGAGTACGATANAAAAAATAGATATGTCTACTTACTTCAGTAGCCTGACGATGAGAGAGATATCTTTTGAAACGTAGCTCAGAAAAAGATGATGACTTATGACATGATAAATATCCTACATCAATTATCTAAATGACACATAACAACACACAGTATAAAATAAACAGAGAGCATTAGAATAATACAATACAAATCGTAACGTATGACCAAATAAGTAAAACAATATGAATCTTGGGAGTACGATACATCTGTCTGTTATTTTCTGTGTCAGAGAGAGGAAGTGACCGGTTAGAACATAATAAAGGAAAAGTATCTGTTATTATTGTTATTAGTGTTATTATTTTTACCAGCTCAAGTAAAAAAAAGCGCAGTTTCCATTGAAAGTAACCATTGAAAGATTTCAACCCCTTCTATGAGATTTCGGAAAAATCCCACTCTTAGTACAAATCAAATCAATTTTGCCATGCGATGTCTGAATACAAATATTGGGTGTGACAAAGGTCGCAAGACAATAGATAAACAAGGGATCTGAATGAACCGATCGTAGATAGAGATCAGCTCCATTGCATAAGACTAAATACCTGGTCATAATGAATACATAGTTCAAAGAATACCCGAAAAGAATATTTGCATTGAGGAGTCTTAAACTCATTACACAGAACCAACAGATTTTAAAGAACAGTCAAACAAAGAAAAATTTATCCAGAGGATTTCCTTACTACAGCTTGTATGTTCCAAAGCAGACCTGGTGACAGCAGACAGTTTTTGTGGACAGTGCACTAACTACAATAATATTGGACGAGGAGTTAGAGGAGAATATGTGAGCTGAACAAAGAAGAGGGATTAAGAGTAGGAACGTTTTTTATTACCAACATAAGATATGGAGATAAGACAGTTTTGATGGCTGAATCAACAAAAGGTCTTCACAGGCTTTTGGGCATCACAAAAGATAACGTCCAACATGAGAAAATGATTCCAGAGTTGTAAAATGTAGTTTATAAGATGTTTGTAAGATAAATGCTTGAAACGTCATGGACAGAAAAGTACATAAATGTTGTGATAAAATGATGAGGATTTGGAGTTTAGAAAATTTGGTAGGAACTGGAAATATAGAGGAGAAAAGAAGCAAAGGAAAAAGATGGAGTTCGAGAGCGAATTTGTCATGCCACAGGAACTGAGATAGTTGGTACGATGTAGCAACTTAAGATTTACTAAAGGACAAACTAAATAAAATATTTTTGCTTCATTGAATCTAAACAAAATTGAAAATTGGACCGACCTAGAAAGCCTTTATTCTATTCAATATCCCAATTAATTGCATATAACTGTATTACTATTAATATTACTACGTGTACAGCTACTACTAGTACTACTATTTTTTCTGCTGATATCACTAACGTTACTACTGCTACTATTACTACTATTTTAACTACTACTACTACTACTACTACCACTACTATTACTACTACTACTACTATTACTACTACTATTACTACTACTACTATTACTACCACTACTATTACTACTGCTACTATTACTAATATTACTACTATTACTACTTTTACTACTATTACTACTATTAATACTATACCACTACTACTGCTGCCATTACTTTTACTACTACTATACCACTACTACTGCTACTACTATTGCTACTATTACTATTATTACTATTATTACTACT
>RDPX01000200.1:962810-973192 GCA_003991215.1 Morbakka virulenta
TATATATATATATATATATATCAATCTGTACTGACAACTCATGTTTTCTCTCTCATAAAGAGCCAGGCATCCTGAAGGACATCTCATTTTAAAACACTTCAAAGTTTATATTTTTAAATTTTATCCTTTTTATTTTCACGCAAAACTAACATTTTTTTTCAATTAAAAAATCACCTCGTAAGGGACCATTATGGAAATAAGGTCAGCTTGACCTTTTAATGTTATCCCTGCCACTTCAATTAGGGGTGATTTTTTTTCTGTCATTATTTTAATTTTAATTCAAATTGTAATATTTTTATGCAACATTCTTTTTAGAATTAATTCGTACAAACGTTTGTAAATTAACTTTAAATTGTAATTTATTGACTTTCTAGGCCTTTCTTTTTTTTAAACATTTGTAAACATTTTTCATTTTATGTTTGTGGCAAATAAAAACTTACTTACTTACTTAGTTGAAGAAGAAAGTGAAGCCAGGATGGCTCCCAGACAAAATACTTCCTCAAGGTTCTATTCTTGGTCAGGTGCTCTGGCATTGGCAACAAGCAAACTTCCCGAAGAAGAAGAACTTGGAATTTGACCTTCAGGCTCTCAGGGAATGGTAAGAAAGTGCCTGACTCCTTTTAGTGAGTTAAAAAAAACCCAGAATTCGTTCAGGTGAAATCTAAATCCTTATTTCCTCTCAAACGTCATGGAAATCATTCTAATATTAATTCTGATGGGGCTGCTTTCCCCCTTCAGGAATGATCATCAATGAGGCTGCTCATCTTCTCTAGACCTTTCTTGGGGTTTTTATTTCAAATCAATTTGTAACTCTGCGTCGAAAATAGTTGATTCTTTGTGTCGCACAAGAGAGTATCTTACACCTGAGACTATGTTGTATTGTGGTGGCACAGAGAGGAAATAGGGACAAGTTCTAAACTGCTGCCTTATTATAATGGTTTATTGGGTAAACTCATAGAAAAATTGACACTGATACTGACACTGTGGACACTACAAGGTAAAAATTAAATTTTTTCATTTTAACCTTATTTTCCCCAGTAACTGGAGGTCAGATGGTGCCCTTCACAGGAACTTGGATTTGGCAGTGAGGATGTCTTTACTGGATGCCCTTCCTGACGCCAACCGATGGCTTTTTGTTTTGTGGATTTTCAAGGTCGCCCGCTTGGGGAATCGAATCCAGAATTTCTTGGTTACGGTGTAGTTGCACTAATCATAAAGTCACGGCTACTCAGGAAACTACAAGGTAATATACCAAGCATAATAATTATGACTGCAGACTAATAATTTTACATGTAAGAGCAACACTATATAATCTACGTTTGCTAAAATAGTTCATTCATTCATATGAGTAATGTTACATAAGCAAAATACATATACAGTAACATGCATTTAATTCTAATCATATAAAACTGTACTTCAATTGTAGTATACAAAATAAAAAAGTGCCAACGCATACTCTCGGCGGCGGAAACATTAAATCCCAAACAAATGCACACAGTAATTCCAGAAATTACAGTTCCATCAATTCGCAACAATCTTTTATAGCAAAATTACCTAAACCACAAAATGTGGTACATACCTTTGGCACCTCTATATTTGGTCCAGTATAATATAATTATTGGTTTTGTGTCTTATAGTATCGGGGGGACTATGTATGACTACATCCAAATGTAATTCACAAACTCTGTTGAAAAATGACGCAATACGAAATTTATTTTACAAATCCTGTTGTTAAGCTACTAATTTTATTAACACGGCAGCATAGTTTGCTGCCTGTACAAGCTTTAATTGCAAGCAGTTATCTTCTCAATAAGTTAAACATTTTCAGGACGTGTGCCCCGAAGTCTGAACATTCTCAGCAATCTTCACGTGCATGGTTTTCTCTCTCTGGATATGAGGCTTGTGTACAGTCACCTGCCTGTTGATGAAAAAATGTCCTCTCCTGCCAAGCAACAATACCACTCACGGGAACCCAAGACCTTCAAACCGTTGAGCTACCAACAGAAGGTATGATACAAACTTACTGGCTGAAAAGAGTGACTTGATAAATAGAAGCTGACGCAACATGTATCTCCATAAACCTATCATCCGCCCTTGCATGGAATACTGTTGTCACATCTTCCTCATCTCATCTTGATGTTACTGATCGACGTCAGAGACGTGCTTGTAAAGTGACAGGTTCAAATATTGATGCTACTTTCCAACGTTAGTTCCATCGACGTAATGCAGATTCTCGTGCTCTGTTCTGTAGGTTTTATCAAAGTAAGTGGGCTTATGAGCTTTCCTTGTTGGTACGAACTCAGTTACATATTGTGTGACTCGTTTCTCTCAATGTCTTCATCGTTATGCAGTTGTTGTTAGTCGTCGTAATTTATCTCTTTATGAATACAGGGGGTTTTCCTCGGTGAGCAAGGTTTTACAAATCCAAGTGCTTTCTTTCGGTATCACGAAAACCAGTGGCCTACGGTCAGGTATTCAATGCATACCCTGAAAATTGTTAAAGAGAAAAGAAAGAAAAATAAAAACTTTGCTGGCTGTGCCTGGAGAAAAGTCGTATTTACCCAATTCAAACCTTTCATAATAGCCAAATAAATTACAGTTTCTAAACTATCTCATCATGTCTACAGACCTTCTGAATTAATTTGGAAATTATCAGGTAACCTACCAATGAATTAAATTACAATATATCGACAAATGTCTTTCTGATCTTTCTCATTCGTCTACCCTGGTGAACACTAGCAAACGAGGAACTCATTAAGCAATCAAAAAATCAAAAAAGAAGTCTACCGATTAATCACTGACTGATCCTATAGCATGAGAAGAAAAGTGGATAACACCACTGCGCAAACGCAAGACAAGAGGGAAAGAAGCAAACAATATGCAAGGGAGACTGCGGAAGGAACAGGCAAGCTACAGGATAGGGCGAAGCACCACTGACCACATCTTCATTTTGGGAAACATCATTGAGCAGTCCTACGAATGGCAAACTCCACTGTATATCAACTTCGTCGATTTGAAAAAGCTTTTGACTCAGTACACAGGGTGAGACTTTTGACTATAATGAAGATGTACGGTATAGCCATAAAGATCATTGCAGTAGTGAAAGCCTTTTATGACAACTTTGATAGCGCTGTCATTGACGAGGACTACAACACAGACTGGTTCAATATCAAGACTGGGGTGAAACATGTTTGCAGCATGTCTAGTTTCCTGTTCCTACTCGTCATTGACTAGATCATTTACTAGATCATGAGAAGGACTGCGGGAAAGGAAGAGAATGGCATTAGGTGGAAGTTCACAACGAAGCTAGACGACCTTGACTTTGTCGACGTCATCGCACTGCTCTCATCAACAAAACAGCTGATACAGCAGAAAACTGACCGACTGGTAGAGAATGGAGAGCGCACAGGCCTTAAGGTAAACATTGAGAAATTCAAGGTCCTCAGAATGAACGCCAGAAATCATGACTAAATCACAATGAATGGAGAACCAGTGGAAGACGTCGATAGATTTGTATGCCTAGGAGCGTACGTCTCCAACGTCGAGGGTGGCACCATGGACCTGCAAAACGGACTAGCCCAAGCACGAGCTGCGTTTGTCTGTCTCCAGAACATCTGAAAGTCTAACAAAATCAGCTATAACACCAAGCTGAAGCTGTTCATAACTCTGATAACAACCGTCCTTATGTATGGCTGCGAAACTTGGAAGATGACCAAAGGAGACGACAAGAAACTGGACATTATATTATATTATATTATATTATATTATATTATATTATATTATATTACATTATATTATATTATATTATATTATATTATATTATATTATATTATATTATATTATATTATATTATATTATATTATATTATATTATATTATATTATATTATATTATATTATATTATATTATATTATATTGAGATTGCTTGTAGTAGCAAGTTCGTTTTTTTCTACATACTTTGCTGCTTCTTGTTAGACAGCTAGTTCCTTATATGTGCCATCCCATTTGGGAATATACTTTTCCCGGAAGTCCCTCGGTATGGTATCTTAAGCGATTTTCAACAGTTTCTTTTGAATTCAGTGTAACATATATTTATGTCAGATTCTGGTGAAGGAAGGTCATCAAACATATCTCTTGTCTTACCCATATATATATATATATATATATATATACTATAAACATCGATCACTTAGTATCAGACGATGTCAAAACTTTTGTCCACACAGTTTAAAGTTTAATGGCACTCGATTACAAAGACCGCTTCTATTCGGAGCCACAAATAGAAAGTTGTTTTCCTTATGGCAGACTCAGAGCACTTTCTGTAACTCCACAAACGAGGAGAAAGACTCCCCAGAATAAATTCTAGGCAGCATCCGAGTTCCCCTTTCTGTCAGAGCACAAACCTAACAAATTTGAGGCTATCAGTTCAATTAAGTTCAAATCCAATTGATGTGGATTCAAAACTGTAATCACAATTGGACATTCGTTTCACTTCACTGCAGGTGACCATCTTTAAAGCAAAGGACGAAAATAAGGGACAAACTTTCTTCAGTAAGAATGAACAAGATGTGTACTTTCGGATTTACGTCGACTCCACAGTTTGCCTTTGTGTAAAGTGTCGAGAAGCTGGAAAATATGATCCTTGTTTGAATGTTGATGATAAAAATATTTTTTATTTAGATGATTACTGAGGTGCCTGTTAAGGCTAAAAAAAGATTGAAAAGCCAGAGCTACTATCCACAACTACAGTTTAACCAAGCTCGTATTTGCTGTCAGGGTGTTTTGAAACCGTTCAATGAATGTGGACTATCTAATTGTTATTACATGACTACTCACGTGGTACATAGGCACGAAAAGGATGTTATGTGAACATTTTATTAAGGATAATGAAATGCAATTCAATAAAAATACCTTTACCATGTAGAATGCTACAATGTTTCGTCATAGTATTTTGCAGCACAACGCTAAATATTGCCTATGCCCTTTACCAAGATTACTACTAGGGTGACAACTGGGGGCAAAAAAGGAGGTTATGTGCCCTCTTACCAATGATTAAAACCTTCAATCCAAATAAAGAGTTTAACTAGTCTTTCATTAGGTGTTACTGCACACATATCATGTAGTACTGTTAACAAGAATGCTTGGAAATCTCTGGGGCCATAAAGTAGGTCATCAAGGCTAAAGTAGGGATGTTATCAAGGCTAGAAAACTACAACCAAAAGACAAATTACGCAGGTACAGTAAATAGTTAAAATATGGTGTCATGGTGCCCGTCAAACATGGAATATGGTTTTTTTCAATATTATTACGATGAGCTCCAGGCTGAAGCCCATCCTAATAATAGGGATTATTAAGGTTTCAATGGCTAATATCAAAGGAGGGGACCTACAATCTGAAAATGAATGCAACCAGACAACATTGAAAACTCAAAAGTGGTGTCAGAATACGTAATAACCCTGAAAAAAAAAGAGGGCCATTTCATCCCATTCCCAGAGAGAAAACTACATTCTAAATATCAATTTGTCTAAAGTTGCTCAGTGCATTATGGGGATGTGTTCAATTATATTTCGATTTCAGTTTAACATTTGTATCATAAAGCAATGATTCATTCTTATTTTGGTCTCACTGGGTGCTACAGACAAGAGACACTAAGTAATGTCATTCACTCATATGGTAACCAAAACAGTCAGATAGATAGGATTTGATTCAAAACAGAACCCCACTCACTGAGCATTATGACAAGGGGTTGCAGGCTTCATTAGGTCCTCTTTACTTCTGTGTTCCATGGGATTCAAAATGATGCAGAATGACGTCCCAGTAAGAACACTGTGTTGAAGGAAACCCAAGGCCGCAAAATTATTGTTTAAAATTTTTCATGCTAAAGCTGTACACTAGAAAACTCCATGGAAGTTCTCTTATAGTTAATTCTTCTCAGTTATCTTCAGCATCAATTTGGCCAAAATTAATAAAAAAAAGAAGCTTTGACTTCTTGTTTTCACTTTAAAAATGGAATGAAAGTTAGCGGAATAATCTTATAATTGCCATACAATATGCTTTTAATTCACATACTTTGGGGTATGTCAGTCATTAGTAAAATGGCCTGGCTGAAACTAATGTATGGGAATTTTCTTCCATCATTTTGCAACCATTTAAAGAAGTCTTGATTAGTAACCGATTTTAAGACAAGTATGACCTTGTTTATTGATTAGTGTCATATCATTACAAAACTGTTCATCATGGTTTGTTTACAGTTGACGGCATGACATCTTATAATCCAAGTTGTTCAAAGTCGTTGTTGTACTATTGTTTTATTAACGTCATAGATTGTGGAATGTTTAGAAATGTGCATAAAATCTAAGATCATTTGTAAAAGTTCGGCTGAATTGAGTTTTCCTGTGTAGAGTAAAGAAAAAGTTTAAATTACTTTCTTGTGTCATCTGTGCGTGGATTTCTGACATTTCCTCTTTTTAGCAGACTCATATCAATTTCATTGGCGAGAAGTTTGTTTTCGTTATGCTTGGAAATTGTTCGAGCTTTCGACGCACGCCTCAAAAATTGGAAGGATTATGCTGATCGTATGACTCCTTTTTTTGCTGCTAACTAAACGGAGGAGGAGCTCAAAGTGTGTACACTTTTGGCCACTGTGGAACCCAGGACGTTCAAGCTACTTAAGCCTTTGTGCAGTCCCGAAAGTTCCAACACGAAGTCCTAGGAGGAAATAAAAAGTTATTCAACAGCATTTCAAGTCAGGCCCAGTCGTCAGCAGTGAACACCACAAAGTTTGGACGGCCACTTAAGGAGCTGCTGAACCCGTTACAGACTAAGACGTACATTCAAAATTCCTGGCATCCACATGTTCATTTGATACCTTCCTTAACCAAGCAATAAGGATCTTCTTGTTTCTGGATTAAACCGAAAATGAAGAAAACGCAGTGCTTTCTCCTAAGCATGCGAAATTTGACCTTTAAAATCTCCACAAAAGCTAACAAGGAGACGACGGGTGCTTTCCGAGACGTCTGCAAGCACTTTTTATCGGTGCATCGCCGTAGTAGGCCTATTTTAACAATGTATACAAATAACCTTTTTATTATGGAAATAATACCTGACATCTATCTGTCTTTCCCTCCTCTCGAATCACACTGACCAACATCAATAGCTCTATCCTTTAAGTTTACCCTATCTCTAGAGCCCTTGAGGGAAATCTGTTTTTCACTAACTTTACTTGATGATGCTTACCTACTTTAAGTCAGATTCTAGGGTCATGCTTTAGGAAGAGCTCTGCGGGAGTCTTACCAGTTGTAGAATGAGGGGCAGTCCTGTATTGGAAAAGTATATTGGGGACCTTATGCTGTAAGGGTGGATGAGTAGATGTTTTTGCAATCATATTTTTGATAGTTGAAACATGTCGTTCTGTCAATCCATTGGATACAGGATGGTACACAGGACAAAAAGTGTGCTTAATGCCATTAGAAGCAAGGAAGGATTGAAAATCATCAAAAATCATTTGGGGCACACTGTTAGTTGCAATTTGAAAACAGACCATAGTGAGCAAGGATTTACTTTGATTGAAAATATTGATTGTCACTTGATCTGTGTTGTGTAACATAGGGATGACTTCCAATTACTTGGAGTGGCTAACAAAAGCCAGAAGAAACGAGTCTTCTTCGTACTCAAAGAAATGTAAATAAATTCTGTGGCATGGTTCTGTGGCTCAAGGCCAAAGAAGCAAGTGTGCTTGCTGGGGCTTATCTTGGCTACTGATACTTGAGCCACAAGTAAGAAAAACACCTTCTATATGGTGGTCCATACCCGGTCACCACAAGTATGACCGAGCAAGGGACTTCATCCTGGTCATACCAGGATGACAAAAGTGAAGTTACTCAAGCATAGCTGAGAGCAAGCTGGGAGGTATAATTACCCGGTTGTCCCAAAAAAGACAACCATTTTCAACAGATAAATCATGACGCCAAGAGAAAAATGTATTTGACAAAACAGGAGACTATTTGGTTGACTGAAAAACAACTTTACTAGTGACAAGCAATCTATATGTAAATGTTCATAAAGCAAATTTATTGGGACAAGACGCTAAGTCACTTGAAGCAATTGGTAGTGTGCTGAGCATATCAGCATTAGCATTCTGATGAGAGGAACGATACTCAATATGGGATTTATAGCCAGACAACAACAAGGCTCAATGCTGCATGTGGGTAGCAGCTAGGGAAAGTACATCAGACTTAGAGCCAAATATATGTGTTAAGGGTTGGTGATCAATAACTATTGTAGAACTGCAGGCAAAAAGCTGCATAGGAAACTTGGTTATACCACAGACAATGGCTAAACTTCCTTTTTAGTTTGTCCATAGTTTTTCTCTGCAGAGGTAAGAGTACATGAGGCACATACAATTGGCCTCCCTACACCATCAGAGAGACGATGATTAATTGAAGTCCCCAACTCATAGGCACTAGCGTCGACACTTAATACATGTGGTAGGTCTGAATTAAAACAAACCAACGTTACGTCACTCGTTAGAGTGTTTTCGGCAAATTGAAAACTTCTCTCACAGTTCCCAGGCCAATTTCAGTCTCTACTCGTTTGTAACAATGTATACGATGACTGCAATACAGGGCCTATATTTAAAATAAATTTCCCATCGAAATTCACCATCTCCAAGAAACGTTTTAATTCGGATACATTCGTTGCCTGAGGGGTCTTCTGAATGGCTTTAATTTTACTTTGGACTGGGTACATATTGTTCTTACACAGGATATGTCAACAGTATTGGAGCTCAGAATTATAAGAGGAACACTTGCCTCCTAACTGAGTTTTACATTAAAGTGTTTGAAACGACCAAACACCCTACACAGGATTTGTAAGTGTTCTGCAACCCTATTTGTAGCTATCAAAATGCTGTTAAAATAAAAAGAAAACCTTTCCCAAATGCCAAATAAAATCTTGCCTATGGTAGACTGAAATATGGCAGGTCTGGTTCTAATACTAAAATGAAGGCGCTTAGCAACAAGAGGACCCTTGTAGTTATTAGGAGTAAGTGTTTTACAATTAACATCCCTAGTTTGGTTATCAGGACTGGCCTTTATCGAAAATACTGGATTTCAATCTAACAAAATACAAAACAGCCAGCTCCTACCAAGTAGTGAAGGTCTATTCCCTTAATAACCAATAACTCTAACTGACAGGCGTCTTGCCCTGGTAACGTACTGGTATTGTTATACTACCTAAAAACGATACTACCTCTCCATTAAAGGATCAGGGAGTTACATTAATGACTGTATAGGATATTGATATCAACAATTGAAGTATACCTGTTCAGATACAGTTAGTCTTGACACTCCAGTATCTAACTCCATTGATATGTTCTGTCCATCAACATTTGCATAAATAATAACAGATCTTGGTCTTTCTGCCTCCTTACTGAGCGAATACAGGAACAAATCAAAACTACGATCGTCCTTATCAAAAGTAGAATTCTCCTTATCATTTTCGAACTTGTCACTCAGTCTCACGTATCGATTATTTGAATTTTTCCCTCGGTTGTGCTGGGACGACGGCATCCTATTGCCTTGCAATCGATGTGGCGAAAATCATGATTTGTCAGTACAAACGTTATTAAGATTGCATACAGTATCCAAGACATGGTAATCACGCCTGGTATGGTAAGCATTGCCACAACAAGAACAACGACTGACCGTAGAACAATCTTCGAATAGGGTAGGCAAATACAGTTATTATTTGTTTACAGAGAATTCCATAGCGTACCTTAAAAACAAATATACAGAGTAGGCATTGAACACAATAATATGATTACTGTCCCTAAGTACTCTCAATAAATCTTTAAAAATTCTTGAGAAAACTTGAATTATTATTTTAACATTTAAAAGTCTTTTGCATAGGTCAAGCATCCTCATAAACTAAGTAAATATTTGTGTCAGCCCAACAGAGAGCAATCTAGTCTGAGGTGAAAAGGTCACCTGCCATTTTTTCTCTCACGCTTCAGCCACATCTAAAGAGAACTAGTGTCCCATGTACCTCTATATCCAAGAATTGACCTAGACGACCAGCTTTTGTCCAGTGGTGTCAGCCCCAGCTTAATATATGACATTGCAAAAATCACCCAACCGTGTATTGTGACATTCGAACATTTGACGATGGAACGAACCTAAACGATGGCGTGTTATTATGTATGTATGTATGTATGTATGTATGTATGTATGTATGTATGTATGTATGTATGTATGTGTGTATGTATGTATCTATGTGTGTATGAATGTATGTATGTATGTATTTATGTATGTATGTATGTATATATGTATGTATGTATGTATCTATGTATGCATGTATGTATGTATTTATGTATTTTATGTATGT
>RDPX01000200.1:974744-987662 GCA_003991215.1 Morbakka virulenta
TATGTATGTATGTATGTATCTATGTATGTATGTATCTATATATGTAATGTATGCATGTATGTATGTATGTATGCATGTATGTATGTATGTGTTAGGTTTATTTTGAAAAAGAGAATCAGTTGTGTTTATAAATGAGTCGAGAAATGTCATATTCGCGATAAAGGAAAAAGTATAGTATTCACGAAATTGTTTTTAAAAGAAGTAAAAAACATCTTGATACAAGAAGAAACGGCAATAGCTGAAGCAATAACAACTACTACCAAAATACCTTTGAATTTACCAAGTTTTCCGAAATTCGACTTGGATGAATTTACATCCATTGGTATACGATGGACAAAATACTAGAAACCGTTTTTAAATTTATGTGCGCCCCCTTAATGTTACAGATTTTTAACAGAACTTGACTTTACTGTTGAACTATAACTGAAGTTGAGGCATATGACATTTATGATAGCCTTCTCACACCAGGAACAGACGAGACTTTTAATACCGCGGTTAAATTACAAGATGATCATTTTAATCCATGTAAAAAACTTTGAATATAAACTATTTAAACTTCGACAGATCAAGCAGGAAGAAGATGAATCAATACATCAACTTTACATTCGAGTAAAAGAGCAAGCAAATAAATGTGGTCTTCGCAAACGAATTGAGTAACAAATGAAACACCAGTTGATTTTGACGACAACAAACAATGAACTGAGACGTTACTCATTCAAGAACCAAGCATTGAGTTGAAAAGACTTGCCAAGACATGGGAAAATCATTGAAGGATGTTGACAACAAAACTGGACAAATCGAGGAGAAAATTGGAAGACATCAACAAAGTAAGAAATTCAAAAATAGGAGAGGAGATAGCAGTAGCCAAACAGAACTGTTTTCGTGGAGGAAAATTCGTTCACAACACAAAATGCCCAGCATCTCAACAGGTTTGTTACAATTGCAACAAATTGGGACATTTTTCACGCCGCTGTCATGCAGCCAAAAAGGCAAAAGTGAAAAAAGCGGTTAACAACGTGCCTACATCTAATTCCTCTGACTCTAAAAGTGACGCTAAAAGGACTGTTTGTGGTATCACATCAAAATGACGTGGTCAACTCTGAAGTTTCTCAATCACCTTTAAATCATCCGATACAACTCCCACGATAAATATTTTAGATATTCGAGGACCACAATGAAAATAAGTATATTTACATGCTTTTTCTGTTAGTCTCCACAATATTTCATATGTATTTTATATTCTATGTTTTTACTGCGAAATAAATAATAATTTTAAAAAAATCACAAGAAATTTGAAAACAAAAAACACAAGGGCAAAATTTCTTATCGATACAGGACCAAGTCTAAAACACATTGAATTTGAAAACATTTGAGAAAATAAATGAACAGTGCAAAAATCAATTAGTTTTGAGAAAAACAAACACAAAACTCATTCCTAGGGGGGATGAGCCTTCGTTTCAAGTAAAGGGCGTAGTTTGGTTGAAGGTAAACAGCGACTCACAACAAAAGACTTTTACGTAATTAATACAAGACACAGAAATCTTTTGAATGACGAGACAGAAATAGAATTGAATATTTTGAACATTCCTCAAGTAGTGGCGCAAGGTACACAAACTGAAAAAACATCCGAGAAGAAGAACTCACAAAATACGAACATCCAAGCACGTCTTCCATCAACCACCGAAGAATACAAAAACAGTGTCTGCAAGAAACGGATTGGAAAATTTACAGACTTTAAAATAAAACTTCATATTAATGATACGGTAAAATCAGTTGCCCAACCCGAACGACGTACACCATTTGCACTCAGAGAAAAAGTAGAAAGTGAAATCGAAAAGCTGGAGGCTCAAGATATAATAGAGGAGGTTACAGGAAAACCGACACCATGGCTGAATTCATTAGTCGCAGCACACAAAGAGGATGATAACATTAGATTATGCTTAGATATGCGCTGTGCCAACAACGCAATCCAACACACAAGATACCCTGTAACTACAATCGATGACTTGCTCACAAAACTCAAGGGAGCGAGAAATTTTACACAACTTGACATGAAATCAGCTTTGCACCAACTCGAGTTAGATGAGCATTCGAGGTATATCACGGCCTTTAGAACCGAAGACAAGATTAATCAATATAAACGATTGATATTCGTTGGAAATAGTGGTCCAGAAGAATTACAACACACCTTACAGACAATATTGTCAGACATTGATTCCGTTGTAAATATTGCAGATGATATCCTCATTTACGGGGACAGTATTAAAAAACACCATAATGTATTAGAATCTACCTTAACTCGTCTTAAACAAAAGGGACTTACACTGAACCTCGAGAAATGTAAATTGGACAGCCCTACAATCGAATAATATGGTTACGTTTTTTCCAAGGACGGAATGCGCCCAACAACAGCGAAACCAAAAGCTGTAAAACACGCAGAACGACCAAGAGATCCCAGAGGACTAAAAAGTTCCTTTAGACTTACGAACTATTTGAAACGCTTTATCAAAGACTACAGCACGGTTACATATCCACTTCAACTGTTAACACAAAAAAACGCCCACTTCAAATGGGACAAGAAATGCGAAACAGCTTTCCAACACTTAAAGAACTGTCTTTCAGAAAATTCGAATATCAGTTTTAACGACAAAACGAAACCTGTGACAGTATACTACAATGGAAGGCGGTTGGAATTTTATCAAATTTATTACAGAAAACCAACAACATGGACTCTATTGCCATATCATACATGTCACAATCATTATCTGAGACTGAAAAGCGGTATTCTCAAAGCGAAAGAGAATGTCTGGCGGCAGTGTACGCGTGTGAGCGGAACCGATTTTTCCTTTATGGAGGCGATTTTACTTTGGTCAACGATAACAAACCAATCCTGAACATTCTGAATAACCCGAATTCAAAACCACCGCCAAGAATCGAAATACTTTTAATGGCACTACAGGAATACGTGTCGTCTCGGACTATTTCAGTCGACACCCAACTCCACCACTGAAACCGACAAAATAAACGCTTGAGAAGCTCAAATTAACGAGACAATTCACTTTGCTATTCCGGCAGCATTCATCATCGGTGATGTGAAAACATTGACCCAAGCAGATCCCATATTGCGAAGATTGACCAAACTGATTACGAACCATAGCTGGGATAAATTAGATCAAGTAAAAGGACAATCAATAAGTACAAGTATTTAAACGGTAGAAGCGATTCAAAGATACCTTGTCACTGAACGACGAACAAAGTATTATTCTCAAAAATATAAGGATCGTTATAGCTTACTATTTAGAGAGCATTGCGATAAATTTAGCCCAATTTGGATATCAAGGACTTGTAAAAACTAATAAACGTCGAAGAGGTAAGGTTTTCTCCTTAGATATGGACAAGAAGGTAGCAGAACACCTAACTCACTGCATCCCATGCCAAGTAGTCTAAAGAAAACTAAAAGCACCACCAGTACAATCGACAACGATTCCCAAGAAAGTCTGGCAAGCTGTCCATATAGATTATCTAGGACCATTTCCTGACAACAAATACGCATTGGTTATGATCGACGAAAGATCCCGATATCCCGCCGTGACCTTTACGGACAGTACAAGCGAGAAACCTTTGAAAAAAATTTTTCCAATTACATTTACACACATTGGATACCCAGAAAAACTTGTTTCTGACAATGGTCAATCCTTTCGCTCCAAGGACATTAAAACATACATGTTAAGACACCCAAGCAAACGCTGCCATGTAGCTTCGTATTGGCCTCGAGCAAACGACGAAATAGAAAAATTTATGATTCCAATGATAAAAATCATCGCAACTGCTCACCTGGAAGGTAAACCACACATTGAAGAAGTCGAAAATTTCCTCATGGCGTAGAGATTAACCCCAAAAAGGATTGACGAAAGAGCACATGGAAAAATCGATGAAAACAAACGACGAGCAAAAGCAAAACAAAGACATTATGCAAATAGACATTGTAGAGAAAGGACATTGAATGTCGATGATAAATTCTTGTTTTACAGAAAAAGAAGAATAAACTGACGACCAAATTCAAGCAACAGCCGTACACCGTAACAGAAACAAAAGGAACTCTAATATCCACCGAAAATACGGTGAACAATCATCGAATCACCTGCAACGTATCATACTTTATCAGAGTACCAGAAGATGAAGCACCACCACGACCACTGAAAGAGACAGTTGACGAGGAAGAGAATGACGGTAGCAGCCATGAACCTGACCGCAATAAATCCAATGACCACGGCATCACAACGAAAGCAAAGAGGAGCAACACCGAAACTGGAAAACAACAAAAGACCACCAGGAAGGAATACCCAAAACGCAACAGAAGACCGCTTCATGAATGGAAAAAGTATCAAAGGACATTTGGACGCTAAACTCGATAACGCATGAAAGTCAACGATTTGTGTTAGAACCTAATTTTAAGAACATGATACTCTTTTGTTTGATTTTTTTATTTTTGTTAAGGGAAAGATGTGACATTTCAAGAGTCACTCAACCTTGTGTTGTCACATTCGAACATTTGACGATGGAGTGTTATTGTGTATATGTTAGGTTTATTTCAAAAAAAGAATCACTTGTTTTTATAAATGAGTAGAGAAGTATCATAGTTTGTTTTTAGGCTCTACGTTTATTATTATTATTGTCTTTTTTGCTAAATGTCACAGTTCATACTGGCTGCTTTTACTTTGGCCGGGTGTAAACAATACACCTAAGGCATATCATGTCCTGAAGTTCAGATGCTAAATACTTTACGAAGGATCCTTGCAGTTCCTAGTAAGCAGGTCTTTTGGACTATTTGAAGATTTATATTTTCTGAGACACTTCTGATGTTATCTTCCATTCCTTTTCTGATGGTACCGAGTGTTCCTATCACAACAGGTATTACTTCCGTTTTCATTTTCCACATCCTTTGTATCTCAATTTCAAGATCTTGANACCTTGTCACTGAACGACGAACAAAGTATTATTCTCAAAAATATAAGGATCGTTATAGCTTACTATTTAGAGAGCATTGCGATAAATTTAGCCCAATTTGGATATCAAGGACTTGTAAAAACTAATAAACGTCGAAGAGGTAAGGTTTTCTCCTTAGATATGGACAAGAAGGTAGCAGAACACCTAACTCACTGCATCCCATGCCAAGTAGTCTAAAGAAAACTAAAAGCACCACCAGTACAATCGACAACGATTCCCAAGAAAGTCTGGCAAGCTGTCCATATAGATTATCTAGGACCATTTCCTGACGGCAAATAGGCATTCGTTATGATCGACAAAAGATCCCGATATCCCGCCGTCATATTTACAGACAATACAAGTGCGAAACACTTGAAAAAGATTTTTTCAATAACATTTACACACTTTGGATACCAAGAAGAACTTGTTTCTGACAACGGTCCACCATTTTGCTCCAAGGACATTAAAACATAGATGGTAAGACACGCAATCATACATCGCCATGTAACTCCGTATTAGCCTCGAGCAAACGGAGAAATAGAAAGATTCATTTCACTGACAAAAAATCATTGCAACTGCTCACCTGAAAGGTAAGCTAAACATCCAAGAAGTCGAAAATTTTCCCATAACATACAGAGTAATCCCACACACGTCAAGCAAGATACCACCATCTGAAGTCATGTTTAACCGAAAGATCCACTACAGAATTCGTTCCTTTTGCGAAAATTGACGAAAGAGCACATGTAAAAAAAGATGAAAACAACCGACGAGCAAAAGCAAAACAAAGACATTACGTAAATAGACATTTAGAGAAAGGACATTGAATGTCGGTGATAAAGTTCTTGTTTTACAGAAAAAGCAGAAAAAACTGGCGACCAAGTTCAAGCAACATAACCCATACAACGTAACGGAATTCAAAGAATCTCTAATATCCGCCCAAAATACGGTGAACAATCATCCGCAACAATCACTCGCAACGTAGCACACTTCATCAGAGTACCAGAAGACACGAAACCACCAAGACCACTAAAAGAGACATTTGATGAGGATGATGATGACGGCAACAGCCATGAAACTGAACGCAATAAACCCAATGACCACACATCACAACGGAAGCAAAGAGTAGCAACAGCTAAACTGGAAAAGAACAAGAGATCATCAGGAAGAAATGCTCAAAATGCAACATAAGATCTGTACATGAATGGAGAAAGTATTAGAGGCCATTTGGACGCTAAACTCGATAACGTATGAAAGTCAACGAGTTGTGTCAGGGCATAACTATAAGAACATGATACTCTTCTGTTTCTTTTTCTTATGTCAGGGGGAAAGATGTGACATTGCAAAGGTCATTCAACAGTGTGCTGTTATGTATGTCAGGTTTATTTTTAAAAAGAGAACCAGTTGTGTTTAAAATGAGTACACAAATGTCATATATATATATATATATCTTTCTGTGTGTGTGTGTCTCTCTCTCATATCCATTCTAGACGCTGGCGATCATGGTTCTCCACAGATTTCTCTCTCATCATCATATGTAGCAGATCTCCAGCTTTTACCCTTTTCCTTCTCACTTGCTATACACTTTCATATAGAACTTGAGACTTTCCAAGCATGTTCATGCAACAATTTTATTAATAAATAAGGTGGCACCAAACCGCAATGGTCCCGTTCTTTATAACCTTTTACTGTGTGAACAGAGGACCAAGCAATTTTACAAAATAATTGGGACCATTTAATAAACACAGGGTCCTTCCTTCCAGTTGGTGTTCATTTGTTCAGCCGCAACTCCCAGCATTGGAAAACTATAGCATGGCATCGACTGTTTAGGATGGCAAATACTGTTTACAAAACGGCAGACTACATCGACTCTGAATCGACATTTTGGATTATGCAAAACAGAACACACACACATTTACTATATGAGAAAGTAGTTTGGATGAAAGTAGTACCTTTTTCTTTGGTGGCTCATTCTTTCCTAATTTTTTTTGGTATTAAACTAATGTGCCATATGCTGTTGACGGTATTTCAACAAGTCAATTTTTGGTTAAAAAGCACCGGTTTAAAAACAATGTTTCGAAGTTAAAGGCTAATAAAGTGAAAAGACTAATAGTGGTGGAAGAATGTTGAATTACAACAAACCAACAAGAGAACAAAACTTCTTTAAAAAATCTAAGATCTTCCAGGATCTAATTCATAACGCGATCCTTTTCACCTCGTGTTAATAACCTACCTAGAAATTGTCGAATTTGCCCAGCCAGTTCTCCGCTCAAGAAGTCCTCGAAATGTTGGCCATTGCAAACTTGTTCAAAACATTGCCTTAAATTGGAAGGTCTTGGAAAATAATTTTAACAGTTCCTGACACACCAGCTGCTGTTGAGCGGTCGTTTTCTGTCTTGAAGCGGATCAAAAGTGCATATCGTAATTCCACGAGACAGAGTAGGTTACCTTACTTGTCATTTGTTCCTCCTAAAAGAGCTCCTGTATCAAGCTGGTACATTTAAAGTTCTTTTTATGACGGGGTTACAGCCTTTCTAAGTTATGAATGAATGACGAACAGGTCTGATTTACAAACAAATTTCAAATTTAGCATTGAATATGGAAAAAACACTAAAAGACTCATGTGGAGTATTTAAACTTTAATAATGCATGTATGTATTTTACACATAAAAAAGCAATGGTAAACTTAACCGAAACACTTTTATGGGAGCAATTTGTCCCCAAAGTCACCATGGTAGCAAGCAATATATCTGGGGTTGAATACTAATTCAAATATTTTGTTGTACAAGCTTTCCACTGTTGAAGATCGAAATAATATGAGCATCACTGTATAGCCAACCTGGTATTGTTTTCTAAATAGGCTTCTCCCTTCATTTGGTCTAAAAAACTTTTCGAGTGAGTCCCTTATGTACCTAACTCGAAAAGTGTTTATACTGCTTCACCAAAAACCCTATCCTTTCATATTTCTTTTTGCTTCTGCATGCCCTGAGCAAAATGCCACGCTACGCCTCTGAAGGCACCCCCCCCCCTCTCCTGAAAATAAATCCTAGACAAAATACCTCTGGACAAACCTCTTCGAAAGCACGCAGGCAAAAACCGTCACAAACACTTTGTTTCAAATAGAGAATTATTTGTCTTAATAAAGTTCCATTTAACAGGTTGTTTGTGATACTGGTCTTAGATCTTTCACAAAAAAGAACAGCTACGTCCAATGAGGTTTTCTCGTTTAATTAAATAGGTTGGTAGGTTGTTTATCATTTAACGTAAAATATAAAAACTAAGAAAGGATCTAAAGTGTGAAAACAACATGAAATTGCTGTTGGTTAAGTAAAATATGTTTTGGCTTATAATCATGATAAGCTTCAAATTATAATAACTGGAAGCTTGCGCAAGGGTCCAACCCAAACTTCTACTTCTAGCGGTGTGAAAACGATGTCATTGTTTAAAAGCACATAGTCTGTTGTAATTTATCTTTTAAAAAAGCCCGCTTTCTTTTTAACGCTGTAGCTGATTATGTAAAAATCAACTCCATACCTGTGTTTCAACAAGGCTCAAAATTCAGTGCATCATTACACCATTAAAATAGATAGATAGATAGATAGATAGATAGATAGATAGATAGATAGATAGATAGATAGATAGATAGATAGATAGATAGATAGATAGATAGATAGATAGATAAATAGATAGATGGATAGATAGATAGATGGATAGATAGATAAATAAATAGATAGATAGATGGATAGATAGATAGATAGACAGATAGATGGATGGACAGATAAATAAATAAATAAATAAATAAATAGATAGGTTCAAATTCAAGTGTATATCACTGGTGTACCAATATGTGAGATTGCAGCTTAAGTCAAGATGACGTGTATGACTGTAGTATAAAAAAAACCAAAATAGAAGATATATCTACCCTGTCGTAAGAATGTAAAATATATATCTGTATATTTCCAAAACATACTACAATTTTACAACCTGAATGTTTTGATAAATTACCCCCGCCCATCACGCAACGAAATCTATACTTTTTAAAAATATTATAGATCCATATGCAATGCGCAATGCGAGTATTATATAAAAGTAGAATATTCCTAGAAATAAATAATAATAATCTCCTATATATTAAAGGGCATCAAGGCGCCTCGGAAGATCTTGTGCTATTTTCGCCCACCCAGGTGTTGTATTAATGTCCATTAATTTAAGTTCCCACTGCTGTTCTGCTCTACTTTCGTCACAGTTTTCTAGAACAGGCTTTTTCGGATTTGGATCGGGTCCGGTGGAAACGCATTGTCCTGTTCCATGATGGTGAAGAACATTTCCCTGTGGTGACAAATACAATAAACAGGTAAAAACGTACTACAAAGTATACAACAGAAAAACATTAATAATTACTAAGCTAAACAAAACCTAAGGTAACAACATAGAAGGTTTACAACTGTTCTGACAAAAACTTTTGACTTCAAGTCAATCATGTCAAATTTTTTTTATATCACAGAATAGTATGACAGAAGAGCAAAATTGAATAGCACAAAGGACAGAAATGTAAAAAAAAATATTGTTCGGTAAATTCGAACAAGGAAAAGATATACAAATAAGAAATAACGGTATTTGGTTAGGAGAAAGGAAACGGAGAAAAAATTCAAAGTATCGCTCTTTTGTTAAGTTCCCTTCTTTTTATAAAGAATCTCTCGGCAAGAAAAACCTCTGGGGATATCTTTACACCAGGAAATTGCCAGATATTATTAATGTAAATTGTAAGACCATTAGAGGGCAATAAAAGGGTTTTCGACTATTCTCAAACATAAAGGCGCCAGAAAACCCACAAAGGGCAAAGCGGTAACAAAAAAGGCGGCCAAAATTAAGCCCGTAATAAATTCAGCTGTCTGTGTTGTTTCTTCTCTTTCTTACCATAGCCTATGCAATCTCCTTCGCATGATTTGGTCTTTAGCAACGTCACACAGGTATTCATCCCTTGTGAACATTTCTTTTCTCCATCCAGTCGTACATCTTTATTCTCTGCCTTTCTTTCCCTCTCTTCCCTAACTACTACGCCATGATTTCATGGTTATGGTTTGCCTATAGTCTATCATAAATATATCCCGTTTTTTTCCCCATACACCATTTGCTTATTTTCATACATACAACTGACTAGTACGTCATTATTCCATAGTTAAGACTTGTCTACAGTCGTGCAATAACTATTGCTTTATACTTATTTCTGGTGAGGTATACCTCTGTGATGAGTTAATCCGATTTACTGAAGAGCCACTTCCCAACCAAAATGAACACAAATTGCTATCACGGACAGTAAAAACAAAACTTCGGCTGCCAGCAATGTAGCTAAAAAAGAGTACAATTTACCTTCTTCCGAGATTCTTTATTGTTTAGAGTTTTTAAGTATGAAAATTGACTGGTAAATTTATATTCATAACTTTCAAATGTGTATGACGTATCATTCCATCGCAGTAGTTTCTACGTCAGAAGGCAATCAGGTCGCAAAACTTTTTCACCTGAACTGCATCATGTAAGCAGCAGTAACTGAGTCCTAAAATAAACAGC
This sequence comes from Morbakka virulenta, assembly GCA_003991215.1. Classification (NCBI taxonomy): domain Eukaryota; kingdom Metazoa; phylum Cnidaria; class Cubozoa; order Carybdeida; family Carukiidae; genus Morbakka; species Morbakka virulenta. The sequence goes on from RDPX01000200.1 coordinate 985,296, forward strand.
ATACCATGCAAGTGACTTTCGGTTATGGGCCTAAACCACGCTCGTAGAATTATCTCGCCCAATTCCTTTATCTGTTATATGTGGCATATTAATGACTTTGTACACGTTTTCGAAGACAGAGTTGGAAGAGGGAAGAAATCAATACCAAAAAAAATAATAAAGGCATGGATTTTATCTTGTGATAAAGAGAGTAAGGCAAACTGTACAGTTCGAAACTGACTTTTTTTAACCTGTGTATAAGCTAATCCGTAATTATATTGCAGAGTTTATGCGTGGAGGGGGGGGGGGCAGGTGATGCTCACTTCTGTGGGCTAAAGTGAGAGTAAGCAAGGCGTTTCAAAGAAATCTTTTATTCGACGCCACATCCGGGGTACATATGATATTTCACAAATACGAGTATCTAAAAAGTATGATTGCAGCAAAAGTGTTAGCGATCTAAATCACCTTAATCAATGCTAGTTCTTATTTTAACAATTTATCTTTTCATTGATAGAAAATATACCATCAGCAAAGATCCAATCAAAGAAAGCGCTTCGTAATTTAAGTCTAATTACACTTATACTGTCCCCATTACTGCCCATTATTCCAAGTTGAAAAGATAGCTTGATGGAAGACCCCAGTCAAGGTCGGAAATAAACTTCCTTTATACTAGTTGGCAAACGCATTCCGTCAACAAGATTTTTCCTTGTCAATATGCCGTTTTTGTAAAGTCAAGAAATCAAAATAATTAAGATTAAACTAAACCAAAACTTGTTATATTTTTTAGCAGAACATGTACTAACAAAAGTTTTCCTATAAAAGGAATTAATTACCTTGTAAACAAACTTTTGATTTCCTCCCATTTCATGGCATTTTTCGACATAGACATTATTTAAATCAGAATATCTTGCATCCAGACAATCTTCTTCATTTTGACGAAGCTCATAAATATAGGTCCAGTGAAATGCCTGTGGGACAAAAATAATTCACGACTTTATCGCATAAACTATTACATCTGTTTACAAGTGAGCACAACTATCGCTTGTAATCACAAGTACTTAAAAATGTTGTCTCGATTCGAAAGTATAAACCTGCTGCCTGTACTCACAGGTGTAATTTACAATTGTTACCTATTCTCAGATAAAAACATGGCTTACAAAAATATGTCGCTAATGTAAACAAGTGATTTTGAAAATATCTTTGATAATGTTGTGCTCGTTATACAGGCCGTATTAGTCTTCCTGTACTCAACCAATGGACCGACAAGTTGAGTTTTACCTCTCATTACCGCCTAAATCTTCCATTCTCACAAAAAGTATAGCATCAACAGAAAATGACAACATTCGTAAATATTCAACACTTCATAATCTGCATGTTTAAACCCATAGATTCCCCCCCCCAATAGGTGGTGATTCAAAGCCTTTAAAGGGGTCACAAAATCAAGTGGAATCTTTTTACTCTCTGTCGGTGGTAAGGGGGGGGGGGGGGAAGGTATACATCAAACTGCCTAAATAAAGATAAGAATTTACTGATAGTTTTCCAATAGCATTTTAGCCGAACAAGGCAAACAAACGTTTGTTGTTTCCAAATATTATAGGCATGCCACTTTAGTCTGTAAGTTAATCTCAAGGTGCTCTGAGCCTAGATTTATGGCATGACACTGAAAATCAAATTCATAAACAATCATACTTCTATTTGTGACAATCACCATGTTCTTTGTTGATAACCGGGGCTTTTTAGTCACATGAAAATAACTATTTGAACAGCAGAACGATCATATTCCGAAACTGCTCTGATCAACTGAAATGGAGTTGGTCCATAACAGCTTGGTATTTATTTATCAAACTAAAAAATGCACGATAATTTATACCAAACCAAACTAAACATTTCCCTAAAAATTATCTTAAACATTCTTTTCAAATAAAATGAGTCTCCCAGTAAGTTATCTGGAGAAAAACAACGTTAGGGCAGATCAAAGTTATCTCGAAATCTTTCTGTGGAAGAATAGAATTACAAAATCTCTTCTAATAGAGAAGAAAGTAAAAAGGCATGGAAAAGCTGATCATTATCATTTTGGACATGTTATACTGTGCAATCGTCCGCACTTATTTATTACAAGTGTCTAATCGAAACTTTAAAATAATACTTTTCAACCTAACATGATTATTTTCATAAGCCTAAATCTAAAATGAAATACTTTTTGTACGTAATTAAACATGAGTCGTGATCACTAAACAGCAAATAAGCACATAAGTAAATCGTATGCTTACGTAATCAAACAGGAGTAGTGGTCACTAAATAGCAAGTAAGCACATAAGTAAATCGTATTCTTACGTAATCAAACAGGAGTAGTGATCACTAAATAGCAAGTAAGCACGTAAGTAAATC
>RDPX01000200.1:1004431-1029576 GCA_003991215.1 Morbakka virulenta
CAAGTACATGTATGTGCAATTCCATACTGGCCTTGATGACTTTTCCTGAGAAATTTCATAAAAATAAAGCGTTGGGGTCGCTTGTTTTAAAGGCTTAAATTTTGGGGTCGCGTGACGGGAAAGGTTGGAAACCCCTGGTTTAGAATAACGAATGGAGCAAAACATTTGAATCGTTAAAATTCGTTAATAAATCATGCAAAATCGAAAAAAAAATTCTTTCATCTCTTTCGTGTCACAGTCAAGTCTTGCAGTTTCCTGTTGTACTAACATTGTAACGTTGTTGTACTGATACCATCACAATATTCACAGCATTGGAATAATAAATCAGTGGTGGGTTTAACGAATTATTAATTTTATATCACAGCTGCGTAAAAATCGCACTGTTTCTGCAGGGTGACGACTGCTACTCTACCAATACCAAAGAATTAAAACAGTATGGAAATAAGAGGTTGATTACAGACAGCCCATGACATTCTTTCATTATATATATTTTTAGGTTTTCAATTGGAAGTGAAATCTGTTTACTCTCTGAGTAATAATTTTTGCAAAATGAAAATGGTAAAAACAAATTTTTCCTTTCTACTTGCAAATACAATTTATTTAAGTTGTTGTTCGGTAAAGGAATCTAATACTTTACCAGTTTAAGTACATTTTTCATACAACCTGAAACAGAATACTCCTAGTTTATTACTTCAAAATAGCCTGCTGAGGTACTGGCTGGATTTACTTTTAATAACCTTTGGCAATTTGGCAAGTTTATTCATCCAATATAAGCCAAGTTTTATTACAAATTTTGACCCTTGAAAGATGAACTGGGTGCCCAGGGATGTTAAGCATTATTTTCATTCATTGCGTACAGAGCGTGGGAGAGCTTTCATATATCAAATGACTCAAAGGTAATTCCATTACACAAACTATCATACACAAAACTGTCACAGCAAAATGATAAACGCTAATGCACATTAGAATCATGCAGGTCATCATCATCATCATCATCATCATCATCATCATCATCTTGCGGCCTCAGCCGAGATAGAATTCACGACACGTTTGCAGTGTACCATATCGGTCATAGCTGTTAGAAGATCTTCCTTGGCAATGGCAGTGTCCCTGCATATGATGTCTGGAATGGTGAGCTTCCGAGACGGCTTAAATGATGATGGGTGCTTTCATAAGAGGAACGACACAAGTTCACCTGGGACACGTGCAGTGTCCAGCAAACTGGACGCGTCTCCTTTGGAGTAAGGTTGATGTAGGTAAGTGATCGTTGTTACATGGTATTTTCACCAATGATTTATTTTCTACGAAGAAAATTATTTTTACTGATAAAGAATAACTTTCTTGGTCACTACTTAACGGCAAATAATGACTGGGGCTGGAAAAAAATGATTGACACACAATTTTCAGTTCGTCATGATTTCTGGTTGTAGCGGCATGCAAATGACATGATTAACTGTACTCTTATCTAAAGCAACTCATATACTAACCTGACAGGCTCTGCCTCATCTTTTCGCATTCTTTTCTGTTCCTCTGTTATTCCTCTTTCTTTGTAATCAAACCGCCAATTAAAAGTTCCTCGAATATATGGGTCAACTCCTCGATATAAGAAATTGTTGTGATCAATAAAATCTATTGTGGGGCAAACAACAGTTCGATAGTCTTTTCCAATTTCTGATAACAAAGGCGGTAGCCACCCCAAGTTTGCCTCACAGTGTGAATCCAGAAAAATAACTACATCACCAGAAGCATGATCAGCTCCATACGCACGTGCTCTGATCAACCCTTCTCTTTCCTTGGTACGAACAAGTTTGACTTTTGGATAATCTTTAATATATTCTTCTAGTTGTCCTCTAAGGTGCTCTGAGAATAAAAGAAAAAACATGACAAGTAAAAAAACACACACACAAAGGAAAATTATATTTATTACACATAATACGAATGTAGTATTCTGAAGTATTCTTTTAATCTTCTGTTTACATGGTTAGGTGAAGTTTGTGTTTTCCCGTTTCAGGTGCTCGGGTCACTTTAAAAGAAACAACATATCGTCGTCATTATATAATCACAATTATCACATCATCATCATCATCATTATCATCATCATCATCATTATCATCATCACACCACCATCTTCATCGTTCTTTTAAAGTCAATTAATTTTCCACATGAGCATGCTTTTACTTGTGTTTTAGCTGTTTGTTCTGTTTCATTTTCATGTAAATCGCTCCTTATAAGGATAGTTCAAGATAAAAGGGCTCCTCGCCATATCTATAGAAAACCTTACAGAAAAGGGGGCATTGATCAAGTCTTCGACTATGTGAAAGAAATTCAATATTTAAGATGGCTCATGCACAATAAAGTTTGAGATCCGATGTTACATGTGGCCAAGAAAATTCACATGGGCAGTACAATCAGACCAAATATGACAACCAGGTTCCATAAGAAGGCGACTTGTGGGTTTGTGATGATAAAGTATGCTCTTCCGTGCGTGACACTTTTGTCCCCATTCGCGTGAACCGACGTTTATTGAATGAGACTATCAGACCCATACGTGGTAACAACTCTTCATTACTCAATTTTTCGCAAGGCCTGGTTGTATTGCTAACGTGCGCAGATCTTCTTTCACTACTTGTTTCCACTTTTCCTAGGTGTATCTCTGCTTATATTACAAATTTTTTTAGATCATCACTTTGGACAACCAACAATTTTCACTATTTCTTTTAACATGACCAAAACAACTAAAACGCTTTCCTTTTAAAACATTACCTTGGTTATTAATCTAATACTCTGCTAAGATCTTGATAATTTCGTATAGACTGACACCACATACCATACGTATTACTACCATACCATTCTAACAGAGTCCTGGAAATCGTTAATTTTCACATGATAGAATTTGCTATCGCACAGTACAACAGTGAGCTAAGTGGTAGAGAACTGTGCCAGCCTGGCCATTATTAACATAATCTGAGTTGTTTATATATATACAAATGTTAAACCTCTTTATATTCTGGCCTCTAAACCGTCAACTCATACAGTAAACGCATTAGTTTCCGTGCATGTATCAGTCTACCTGTCATTTGGGTAATTGCTGTTAAATAAGTTTAAAGAAGGGACGACGAGTATTCCGGAAGTGGAAAGATGGAGGTGTGTGTATATGTGTGTGTGTGTGTGTGTGTGTGTGTGAGAGAGAGAGAGAGAGAGAGAGAGAGAGACAGAGAGACAGACTGACAGACACACACACACACACACACACACACACACACACATACAAACAGCGAGAGACCAAAGGGGAGATGGTACGATTGTATGAAGGAAGATATGCAAAAGATAGAGGTGGAGTGAGCGTACGCGACACATCGTGCCCTGTGGAAAAGAAAGATTCACTGTGGCGANCACAAACAGCGAGAGACCAAAGGGGAGATGGTACGATTGTGTGAAGGAAGATATGCAAAAGATAGAGGTGGAGTGAGCGTACGCGACACATCGTGCCCTGTGGAAAAGAAAGATTCACTGTGGCGATCCCTGAAATAGGGAGCAGCTGAAAGAAAATGAAGTTTTAGCGTTCTAGAAAAACTTTGACTTCCATTCCAATATACTTATATTAACTTCAAATCACATACTGCTGTCAAAATAAGTCTGCAGTTATTTTGCACCTGAGTAAGAACCTGTACCAATCGAAGACAACTGATATAATTTTTTAAACTTCAAATTGTTCCCTAAATGATTTTAAAATTCTTATGTATACACAAGTACACAGTCAGTGTGGAAATCGACAGTCGAGCGTTAAAATATATCTTTTGTTTATCACACTGAATAAGGTGTTTAAACTTGGTCACTACGTCGTTGGTTTTTCAATCACCCCTCAATTCCTACCTCTGCCCTGCTGATATCAACCCAACTGTTGTCCAAGATTTTGGATTAGCAATTTAAAAAAAAAGCCCTTTCATGCTGTGAAGTATCTATCAATCACGGTGGTACCTTGAAAAGAAACATGTGTACTTATTTTGACGGCTTAACTCTTACGGGTGCTTTATTCAAAACGTGTCTCACAATTTACATTTACACCCAGCCTACTACAGTTGGTCAAGCACGATGAAACAAGAAATAATGATTAACAACGGGTTTTTGAACTGAAAACAGGGGCCACCGATATAAAAAGTATTCCCACTTTTATTTATGAAGATGGTAATTTTAACCAATGGCAATAGGCTGCAATCTTAAAACGAGACAGGCAAAGGGATTGTTCCAGATGACATAAAACACCCACCCACATTGGGGTGCATGTTTCCAGTCCAGGCAATTGAACAGCTGGGCCACACATCCTCCTACTCAAATGTTTAATGGCCTGTTTCAAGGACGTAAAGTACTTTATATTGTTCATATTGTTCGTTCTGAGTGGATCACCCATTTGAAACTATGCCCCTTTTTTAAATCCAGCGATTATTAAAAGGTGGCATTAATCCAAAACCAAAATAATTTAATCCAGGGGCGGTCCTTATTTCAAAAACGACTAAATACAAGCTGTGTAAAAAAAGCCACAACAAAACAAAATGTTGATTTAAGGCCAAGAGATAGCCACACATTCAAACGAGAATTATATTGTGCAGGTTTTTAAAGACTGGAGATGGAGTAGGCTTTTCATGTGGGGAAGTTAGTTAGAATGGAATAATGATTTGTACGGCATAAAAACTAACCAGGGATTAAAAATCAGCCCTACCAGGTGTAAAATTAAATCACAGGAGAGCAACAACATCAAGAATAACAAAGAAAGCATTTAAAAGTCTTGAAACTTTGCATCCTGGGATTAGCTGTTCTGAATTCACTTGATGCTTTTGGAACCTGCAGCATACACAAAGGGAAAAGAAAAGAAACAGGTCTGTATTGACCCACCATTAAAACTCATATAATTCTGAAACTTGGGCTCAAAGAAATATGCCTCTCAAAAAATAGTGGTGTTTGAGAGCAACTGTCTATCAACAATGAGTTAAAAGAGTTGTCAGAAACAGAGTGAAACTGATTGGCAATAGAAAGCAACTGTCAAAGTTGTCATATTTCATGAAATAAAGTAATGATTTACGTGCTTTGTACATGTGATCATAAGAGTGGGGCAGAGTTATGCCTACTTGTGTTATAAAGGCAGTTTTTCTGACAAGCAGCCCTCTAAAAGATCATATATGTGTGAATCGTGTAGGCCTCACTTCTAAAAGTTAGCAGTGAGACTTTTAGGAGCCTTTTCTCCCTCCAATATTCATGAAAAATAATCATTTTAATGTTAACCCTGGTGAGGTTACCTCTCCTCTTGAGGGATCTTCATCAATAAGTAGCTTGGCTTGTCATTTTCTCCAGATCTTCCTTTGGGTTCTTATATTCAGTCCAATGCCAAGTCCACTTATAATATGCTTGCTTCTTTGTATTATAACAAAAATTACACCTAAGCCCATCTTTTATCTCTATAAATCTAATATCTGCCCTTGCATGGAGTATTGTTACAGTATCTGGCCAGGTGCTTCATCATCTCATCTTGATGTTCTTGATCAAGTTCATAGGCATCTTTTTAACAAGATACGTCTATTGCTACTCATAACTTTTCTTTGTCTTTTCAATAGGTATTATCATGGAAAGTGTTCTGCTGATCAGCTTTCCTAGTTTGTACCAGCATAGTTTGTAGAATTTCCTGTGACTTATTTCTTTCAACGTCTTCATCCTTTTTCAGTTGTTGTCCCTTGTTGTAATAAATACTCCTATGATTGTATTTTTTTACCTCAAACAGCTAGATTGTGGAACTCTTTGGATCTGAGTGTTTCCCCACATCAAATGATTTGAATGCTTAAACAAGTCGAAGGTTAACTTATCTCTTGGCTTAACTTTGTTCTTTTTTTTGGTTTCTTGTTTCTCTGTTACCTTTTTTTGTCTTTTGTCATATCTTCATAGTTCTACACACCTGGTGGCATCATGCCTTGAAAAAGAAAAGATCTTAAACAAAAGGGTTTTTATCAACAATATCAGGAAGTGTTGTTGGAAATTCAACAGGCTGTGATAAGCCTTGTGACACAAAAAAGTTGAGATCCTTATAAACCAAGATGTTACCCCAGGGATGCTGCACAAGACCTTTCAATTTTATCAGAATTGAGAACAAAACAGTGAAGATGATGAATGGTAAAGAACAAATCATTAGCAAGTAGAGTGTAGCAATGGAAGCCAAAGATATTTGTTAAGTTTATGTTTATCTTCCAAGTCATTTCTATGGCTCAAACCCAGTTTGGTGAACACATATTTTTCACTTTTCTACAATTTTTGAGTTTGTGGATAACAGATTTGTTTACCCACTTAAATCTCTCATCAGTTTTGGTTTGAATTACCTCAATCTTTCTCTTATTTTAATGTTGGAATGTAACATTATACTTAGAAAAGTTGGAAAAAAGTACTAAATACATCCATATTTTACCTCCTATATACACCCAATATTAGTTTAATTTTGTTTGGGAAACTCAGATGAGACAATCTTTGAAATGTGCCTATTACTAGCAGATGAACATTCAAGTCAAAAACTTAATTTCTCTGTTAAGAAAAGGATTTGAACCAACTGTTTGGTGAAGATATTGATATTGTGAACTAATTAGAAACAGGGTTAACATAACATCTTCCTTTTGTGTTTCCTGCTAAGAGGCTCAGAAGGCCTCTATCCTGGGCTGCTAAACAGACCTGACTCTAAGTCAATCAGCCATCATCTTGTCTTTCTGTGCTTCCATTTTCCTTCAGGTGCCAAGGTCATGCCTGTTGTACAATCATTCTCTCGTTCTTTTCATAAGGTATGTTTCACATATTAATTCCTAATGATAAAATTAACTTTTTGACCTGGGAATGGTGTAGCCCAGCTCTGAAAACCCTCACAGCTTTAATCAATGCACTATAAATCCCTCCTTGTTTGGATAGGGCACCACCACTTTTCCAAATTTTGTGCAGTAATTTGAGTGACTGAAGTTTCTGTAATGGATAGGGTTTTTATAGAGTAGAGTCATTGGCCCTATGCTTAACTTTCCAATCCCCTTTCCCAGGGCTCAGAACTACCAAATACCTAAAAGTGTCACTAGGTGGAAAATAATCCTAACTTTAAACTATATAGTCATATATAACACATCTTTTTCAACTGAATCAATACCAAGTCTGTAAAGCAAGCAAATCGGTCTTTTCATATACATTTACAAAAACCAACTTCATTTTAATGCTTGAATTTCACCCAAGACACATTATCATGACTACCTACTTCAATAGGACTTCGTCAATACAAATCTTTTAAAAAGTTTAAATGTTCACCTATGCAACTGCCCTTAAGTTCTACCTGGAAACAACTGCCCTCAAGAAAAATGGGGGCAAAAACTCCTTTAATTCCACTATCTCTGGGTAGGTTGCAAAAATCTACAGGCCAAAGTTCCTCCTTGGAGAAGACTAAAGGGAGTTGCAGTTCTTTTAGGATGATCAAAGGTGTGATGCAGATTTTGTGGAAAGGAGGGTACTGAGTTATCAAGTACCCAGCAGAAGGCAAAGAGGGAGGTTAAGGAAAAGATGGAAGAACATGATTGACAGAGATATGGAGGCTGTTGGTATAGGGATGCTGATGTGACAAACAGAACAGGTTGGAGATGGCTGATCTGCTGTGGTGACCCCAAAAGACAAATAAGAAGATGATGAAGAAGAAGATGATGATGAAGAAGAAGATGGTGATGATGATGATGATGATGATGATGATGATGATGATGAAGAAGAAGAAGAAGAATTAGAAGAAGAAAAAGAAGAAGAAGAAGAAGAAGAAGAAGACGAAGAAGAAGAAGAAGAAGACGAAGAAGAAGAAGAAGAAGAAGAAGAAAAGGGTTAGTGATGATCAGCATTATATGTATAAAATTAGAAACATAATNGTTCCTCCTTGGAGAAGACTAAAGGGAGTTGCAGTTCTTTTAGGATGATCAAAGGTGTGATGCAGATTATGTGGAAAGGAGGGTACTGAGTTATCAAGTACCCAGCAGAAGGCAAAGAGGGAGGTTAAGGAAAAGATGGAAGAACATGATTGACAGAGATATGGAGGCTGTTGGTATAGGGATGCTGATGTGACAAACAGAACAGGTTGGAGATGGCTGATCTGCTGTGGTGACCCCAAAAGACAAATAAGAAGAAGAAGAAGAAAAGGGTTATTGATGATCAGCGTTATAAATGTTATGTATGTATAAAATTAGAAACATAATCATTTATTCCACCACAAAAGGTTGACAATGGTTGAAATGCAGTAATATTGAAAAGATATTTCAGAATATTCATGAATTATCCGGGGGTTTTAACTTAAAAATAAATATTAACTTACTCCTTAATCTAAAAAACTATGTAGAAGATTAAAAATGACCACTTGCTGTGGTCTGTGGAAATATCGGCACTAAAAATACAAATGACAACTTACCTTTGTTACTAAAATCATCACAGAGTACTATTTCATGCAACAGTTCAGGTGGTGATCTGTCAAGAACTGTATGCACTGTTCGCATCAGAGTTGTCCACCCTTCATTGTGAAATATTACAATGACACTGGCTGTGGGGAGATTACTGGCATATGCTTTTGATTTACACCTACAATTAAATTTAAAAAATGGAATCACATATTACAAAATATGCTTTACTAATATCTCTCTGTGTGTATCAGCTTATCATCACTGATATTCTGCTCAAGTTTTTGTCCATGAAATCACTCTTCAATTATCTCTCCCATACTCTTGGTTTTATTTTTTGATATAATTTATCAGAGGTGCTCCATTTATATATCGATATTGACAGAAAACTGTCAAGTTTCTAGATGATCTTTAGAAAATTTAAAGCAAGCAAACAAGGTTCAGCTGCAACATTCCTTGGCTGATTTGTATAAAGGTTCACACAAGAAGTAAAAAGGAATTATCATTTTTCTCTCGGAATTTCAATTTTTCTGTAAATACGGTTCCTCCCTAGCTAGAAATCTCTCAAATTAATATTCAAAACAGAAGAAACCAATGCACCTAAATTGTTCTCTCCTCTACGTTAATGCAGTTGTCTTATTTTAAGTGTTTTGCCTGGTTAAAAAAATACTCCTCTTCAATGCTCATCTGCATTGAAAACTGTGTCAAACTAGATTTGGCTAGCTTTGAAACTATTGTAGAGTAGCTCATTAGTCTAAACTGTTTGTTCAGGGTTTTTACACAACTGACTATTTCTAAAAACAAACTCTTTTTGCTATATCTCATTCATTTCTATGGTTCATACAAATGACTCTGCTGCTATAAGTCACATAAATCACTTTCCTGTTGTACCAACAAAAACATACTGGCCAAATCAAAGTGGTATTCAAAATGATAGAAAGAGCTAAGGAAATTATGCAGACAAAATATTCAATAAGAATTAAACAATTTGAAGCATTTATTATGTTGGCATCTAAAATAGCATAATGAAAAACAGTCTGCTATTTTTTTTAGAAATTAAGCACCAAATAATGACATACTCTTCCAACATGGGTCAGTGTTTAGCAAAAGATATCATGTGAATTCCACTTCAGGCTGTTCTATTGCAGAGATAAAAATATTCCACATTATGGGTCTTCTCTGGTTAATCATGTTACTGGCAAGTTAATTATTGGTACGATGCCTAACTGATAATGTCTTTTCCTAGTTTGTGCTCTTGTTGTATTCTCAGCAACTTTGATGAAATTTACTGCTTCATATTGGAAAGTTTCATGCATTTATAAGATTGGATAAAATAACATTGTCACCTTCAAGATAGTATGCCTATCTGTTATCCTTTTGTCAGCAGAGGTCAAATCACTATCAGTTTAAGGTAAGGTTATGGATAGAAAAGCATTGTTACTTTCTGAATAATGTGCCTATCTGTGATCTATTTCTTCTTGAATGAAGAAAAAGATAGTCCTAACATTTTTTTAAGTGTTGCCTCTGATTTTTGGGAAAATATTCTAACCACATATGTCCTTTGCTGATACAGAATGGCCAATGTAAAATGGAATTTTTTGTGATTTGCTAAATCCAGATCATACAGCACATAACTATAGTCAAAACTGATACTGGGCATAATTCTGTGGTCATGCTGAATAATTTCAAGGAGAGATTTCCTATCCAATGTTGAAAATTTCAAGTCTTGTGCTACAATTTGATTTAAACAATCACTATTGTGTCTATTTATGAAGGCTCTTTTTCAATTTAATGTGGCTGTTCAATACAATACTTGATTGAGCTTCTTTTAGTCAACCCCAACCACTGAACTGAATTGCTGCTCTAAGTTCATAGATAAGAAAGGGTGATCCCCAGAATTAATTCAATCAGACTTATGAATGCAATACTTTTGTTTTTCATTAGCCCCAGGCATTGGAATGAATAGCTATTGATGAATTTTCAAAGTGATTTTGGGCATATACAGAAGGGTTATTGAATGAAATGAATAATTCTGTGGCAATGGGTCATCTTAATTCTATTCATACTTAGTTATTGAAAAGAGAATTACCTAAAATTCTGACAGAAATATATTTATGCCATCCAGAGTAGAAACATAAATACAATTTACACTTAAAATTCAACTGTTTGAAAAATTTTACAATATTGACAAATATGAATGCAGTGGATTATCTTTTGAAAAATCCATTCTCTAGGCTCTCTATTCAAGAGAAACTGGAAATAAAAAAGGTTAGGCCCACACCAGCCAAAGATTATTCCAATATGATAAAGCTGTAGAAGAGATATAAAAATCATCATCATCCTGCTCCTGCCTGGTTTGACCAAGATCCATGGTTGACAGTAAGTCTTGAGAAAAATAAATTATCCAGTCACTCAGGCATAATGTTGATAATTTAACCTTTAAAGTATCAAATATAAACAAGAAATTTAAACATGCATACAAACATAATCTCTGCAAAGGAAGTCTGTGACATTAACTGCACACAATTGCAGAAGTGATTTAGTGAGATTGAACATATTGGATAGGATAACTTGGAAGTCAATTTCAAGAAATCGTCCAACACATGCTAGCATGTAAACCGGACGTTAAACCGAATATGATGATGATATTAAAGCATTCAAACTGATTAATCCTAATCTATTCTCAAACTATAATTCATATTTTCCTGAAAGGGAAATTACCATTGCTTGCAGAAATTACCCAATGCTTATAAAACAAAGTTGTGCATATGGCTACAAGTTATTTACACAAATTCAATTTTTCAACCACTAACCAATGCAAACAGTTTGCAATCATTTATGATTTATAATAATAATTGTCAGCCTTTTTCTGAGATGCACAAACAAAATTTACTCCAACTATTTTTGTGTTTTCAACACTGAAACATATTAATAGTAGGGCTCATACCTTGCAGATGTGGAACCTGGAGTGATCCTCCACTAACCAGTGGAGGATCACTAACCTCTAACCACTAACCTCCACTTTGATATCCACTGTTCCAAACATGTTTTTGTAACTTGAAATCCTTGCTAGTGAATATTTTACCCAAGAAGCTGTATGTAGTTGATAAGGTTAATGGTGCTTCATTCCAGGTTCTCTACCAGCAAGGTGTGAACCCTAACTTAAATATACATTAGAAAAACCAAACAAATAATTTCTAAAAAGTCTTTTTTCCTCTTTCCAGGTTAGGTATTTTAAAAGGTGCTCATTAAACATTAAGAAATACTCAACACCCAGACATTGTTTTTTTTGTTTATTCCTTTTTATTTGTAAAGTCAATCACAAAATTCTAAAAATCACAATAAAATCACAAAAGGCATCATTTCAGCTATGAGGTTTTAACTTAAATTCACATTCAAGTCAAGTTCATGTTTAAGATTATTTTTATCACCATCACCCAATGGCACATTCTGATGTGTCATTCTTTTTCTCTTTTTGTTATGCTCCAATTTAGTGATACCAATCAGAAGAATAAACACTTCTGCATCAACCTGAGATAATCACTATTTCATTATTATGAATTTTTGTTTTCTCCAAGTCACTAGGTCAAACAAATTATATGCAAAAGTAATGACCATATTACTAGGAAAGTAATCAGATTAATTCTTCTTTTTGTAGTTTGCTGCATTAAGACAATGGATACATATTCTGCTATTGAATCTGTACATACGGCCAATACCATAATATTGTATAGTCAGACAACATCTTTGGCATTGCTCCAATCAAAACCTATTTAAGGAATAGAATGAGTCAAAAGCATTTAAATGCCCTTGTCATGTTGTCAATACATCCAAAACTGATTTCAAATATTAGTGTTTTCTATGAACAAGTAAGTCAAATTTGCTGCACAGAAAAAACAAAGGAACAATTTGTTGTACAGAAAGTAGACATGACCCAGGACTAACTTCAAAATTTCTATAAATAGAGAGCACTGACATGAGGGCAGAAAGAAGATTTGGGTTTTTAAAAGCTTTTACAGATCTACTGATTTAAATCAACTTGCTTCAGTTGGCTTTTGTTATTGGTTGGTTGTTATTTTTGTTGTTGGTGTGTTTTTTGTGTGTATTTTTGTGTGTATTTTTTGTGTGTATTTTTGTTGTGGTGGTGGTTGTTGGTTGTTATGTTTGTTATTTGTTGGTTATTCAGTGCAATTATCATATAAAATGTTTCAAAATTGTTGAACTCTGCTTATTTCTTTAATAAGGTGTGATGCCTTTTCACTGCTCCATATTTGACAATTGTTTTAGCAGTGCTGTTTCCAAAAGAATGACATAATTCTATAGTTTTTATCCCAACAACAAAAAATTTTCAAAAACCACCATTGTGCATAGTGACAAGTGGTTGACAAGGACTATGGTATGAAACCCCAGCTTCCAAAATCAATATTGGCAAACAAAAATTGTGGACTCATAACATCCACTGGACTTTTTTAGAGCTCACACTTAACCACTTACTCTAATCATGTTAATTAGAAATGGAAAAATAGCATTAAGCTAAGCAGACTCCTAAAATATTTAACACTATGTGGTAAATTAGACTATGTGACCAAGTAAGTAAATAAGAAGTGACCAGTAGGTACTGTTTAATCTAGGTATGTCATTTTTATCTTCCCATCTTCTGTGGTGTGAACCATATTAAAAAAATGTGAACTAATTTTATCTTGACCAAACATGTTTGCCTGTTTGTCAGGAATGTTCTGCTTGGAAATGCTAAACCACCATTGGAAAACTATTTTGGATTATCAAACACGAAAGTGAACACAAGAAACAAAAATCTATTTGTCTACATCCCAAGAGTCAAATTGGAATATGGGAGACAGTCAATTTGTTACATGGGAACTAAAGTTTTTAATGATCTCCCACTTGAACTTAGAAGTAAATATACAGAAATGAATTTTAAAAAAATCATACATTCTAGTTTTTATCAGGTTCTTATCATTTTACAGATTGTTTTTTTGTTATTTTGTTGTTTCTTTTGTTGTTTTTTTAAACAGGACACGTGTTGATAACAGTATTTGTATACATTACTTTTTAATTATACAATTATTGAAACACATTTATCCTGTATAAATATTCATAAATAAATAAATAAATTGACCTGCAGAACATTGCAGAGGAAACTCAGAATGAAGAGTTCTTTCTGAAAAGCAAAATATCCACCATTGAAGGGTATAGACTGTCTATTTATATCAGTCTACTAGCTGTTTGTGTGGGCAGCAGAAGAAATGGAATGGTATTGGTCAAACTAGTTTGCCAGAATCAGCCCTGTTTTGTACTGGGCTGCTGTCACTTTAGAGAAGCGAACTTGATTGAATGGATTTGTGTGAGTTTTATCAGCCAAGGAAATACAGCAGTGAGCATGTGGTCAGCATCACAGTGGACAATGCAATACAAGCAATAAAAAACTTTGACTGTTAATATTATTCCCATATATATTATTAACATTACTGGTGGGAATTAAACATTACACAATGTTTGGTGTGTTGTATTTTGGTATTGATGGTGCAATAGATTTTATTAACAAACATTCAAAGGGTTGGGGTAGAAAAGGAGGTGGTGTATGATAGAGATAGATGGAGGAGAATCATTGGAGTCCCCACTTTGTGATGGAAAATGGATTTGAAAGGAAGAAGATGAGCATGTTCACGATTAATTTACTTACATCATTTATCAGTGAATCATCAATAAAAACCAAAGAGACTGTAACAATAAACAAAATTCAAAATGTTCTCTTTTAATGAAATTCATATATCTATGATATATCCCATAAATCAAATGGGAACAAAATATTAACCTTGATCAAAACACTCATTTGTGTGGTTAGCAGATGAAAAGGGCAGGTTTCCCACAATCTATTACACACCAATGTGGATGTGGACTTGTGTCACCACAGAAAAGTGCTTGCCACACATGACAAAGCTGACTATATAAAAAACTGTTTTCAGCACTTTTACACTTTCAGTGGGCCCATTTATCTGTCTGCCAGATTTCATGCTCATTAACTGAATCGCTTTGGTGGAAAATTGTTTTCCATTACTTCTGTCTGACTGCCTGATTTCCGTTCACAAGCCTACTAGATTTTGGACTCTTGTCATCATACATCAACAGTTGGTCAATTACTTATGGGCTTGATCAATCAATAGTCATTTGCCTAGATCCAATTCCATTCAAAGTCTGCAAAGAGTTTGCTTTTTAGCTATCTTCATTGCTGTCTTAAGTTTGTCATCTCTGCCTATCTGAGCCTTCTTTTCAAATTTCATGTGATGTTTCTACTGCTGTTCCTGCCTTCAGGAAAAAAGTTAGCCATCTGATCCTGGAAAATAATGTCCTGCAAGTTTTCTTTTTGTCATTTGTAGGATCCTGGAAAAATTAATCAACAGTGTCTAGCAAACCCCATGTCTCTCTCTTGATATTCATATGGATTTTGGAATCTTGCTCAACTGGTGACCTTTTGACAAAAATCACAGAATGCATCAATAGGTTCATGCTTATTACAGGAGGGAAAATGGTACATCTCAACATTTCTGCAGTATATGATCAAGTGTGGAATGCTGGCTTGCTTCATAAGCTTTCTGGTTTGATATTTGTGAAGGGGTCTTTAGAATCATTCAATCCTATCTCTCAAATTCAAAATTTTTGTGTCACACTGGGTGGAATTATATCTGATGAGTATTCAATTAAATCCTGCATTCCTCCTTACCATAACCTTAAATCATTCTCTGCCAGGAGGCAAATAAGGCTTGGTCATCACTCCTCCACTATGGCCAGTCTGCAGCTGCACAGTGTGCAAAATTCCATGTCTGAGCCAGCACAATACCTTGCCAGGCCATCTTACAGTGGCTTCTTTTTCTTCCTCCTTCTGCTTTCCACCTATGAGCCACAGCATAGTTATCCTATGTATCCCTTCTCAATACATGGCTAATCCAGTTCCATCTCCATCTTCCCACCTTTTTGCTTATTCTTTTTGCCCTTGCCATCTCTAGAACTGTTCTATTGAAGATATGCTGTTACTACCAGATCTTGAAAATCCTCCTAAGAACTCCAGTTTATCTTCCTCTCCCTTAATCAGTTTCCGAGTCTCATATCCTTATAGCAATATTGACAATATAAGGCTCTCCGTATCTAAGAGTCAAGTACTGATAACCTCCACTGTCCAATGATCATAAGATGGTCAATTTGATTCTTAACTCTCCCATATGCTGAAACCCATTCTGTCTTATGGATATCTTTATGGGGAAATGTTCATGTTATAACAAGCCCATTCAACTGGCAGAACTTGTAGCCTCTCTCCATTGCTCTTTTGTGTACCTAGACCATGTATACTACTTGTGGTTTTGTAGCCAGTGTAATCCCTCCCAACCTTTGCATTGAGATTCCATGATGATGATGATGTCATTCTTGTTACACCCACTGTTTCCTGTAGTTTATGATAGAACTACTCCTTCTCAGTGTCTTTCTTCTCAATGTGTGGGGCATAGACTTGAATGATGATCACTCACTCTATCTTTCGCAGAATCTGGCTGTTATGATCATCTTGTTAACAAAAGTCCACACAATGATTTTCCTGCTTGTTGCCTAACCATTATGGTAACACCACCCTAATATAGCCCCTCCTCTCCACTAAAGATCAGTCTGTCATGCTACAATCTTCATCCTGCCTGCTCCTGTTCAACTGCTTTAACTTATCCCAAGGGCACCCAGGTAATATCCTTCTACCATCTTTACAACCTGTGCTGTTGCATTGCCATGTACATCATTCTTGCATTCAAATATCCAATGGTGAAGGTCATTTTATGATTTGCAAGAGATGCTGAGGTTCCCAAAGGCTTTCAACCATTTATGTCATCATGCTGTTGTTAGTGATACCTGCTCCTTCCTGGTTTTCTAGATAAATATTAATGTCCAGATAAACTCTAGATAAACTCTTACTGTAACTAGCTGTTTTTCACAGGAAATGGCCATTATCCTCTTCCCCATCCCCCAGAGTTGGAAGGCCAAGATTTTCTGTCAGCATGTCCTTCCTTAGGCTGTGTTGGTCAATACATGCAATCCCTCATCCAACACCTGGGGACTGTGCCTTTATGCTGTGGAGTCCCAGCAAAGAACCTGTATTCATCAAGGTTCTTTTATTTATCCAAGTCTCTTTCCTCTTTACACCAACAATCCTCATAACAATTTGCTTCAATTTATCAACTTGTACTTTGGTATAATCTACATTTTAACAAATAAATCTTGTTGACCACTTGGGTTTGATCTTGCATGCCAGGGAATTGGGAACAATATGACATGCTTTTTTTCAATATCACAAAAATGCAACTGGTGTCCTTTAATAAAAAGCTGTACCCTTGTTTGCCTCCCAAATTCATAAACTATCATTCCAGTGTTAACCCTAATAAGATTACTTCTCATAAAATACTCATCACCAAGGTCCCTTTATCAGTCATATTCTGTGGATCTTTCTTGGAGTTCTTATATGTAAAAACAATAGGTTGAATATAACCAATCTAATGGTCAGTCAGTTTCTAAAAAAGTTAGATTTTTGTAGCATGCCAGAGGCTACTATCCTTAAAAATCTACCTTGTGTTTTAATATGTAAGCAATCTGTACTGAATGCCCTATTGTCCACTCTGCAAATGGAACAACATTAAAATTAGTTGACATTTTAAATAGTTGAGAGCCTGAGGAGTTCAGTGAAAGATTTGAAGATCAAACAAGCCTTAGCATGGACTGCATCTCATAAGCTACTGACAAAATGTCTTCAAACCTTAAGAAGCAACTGAAAATTTTCCTGTTTGTTGCTACTGTGGAATTGGTTTCACTGTAATGTTTCAGGGATTTGGGCAATCACTGCAGAAGTAAGGTAACAGCTAGATGGTTGCTATATACAGGTGTTTAACATGGTTCTAGGAGTAGCCTGGAAACAGCACATGACTAATGAGTTGTTGTACACCAACCTACCAAAAATATAATTTCAGACACAACAACGAGATTGACAGCACACTGCATGCATCATGAAGAAGAAATTGCTCACAATTTGGTTCCTTGTATACCTTCTCATGAAGAACCATTAGATGTAGAATCACATACATTGACAACTTGTTGCAAGATGCTGGATGAGGCAAAATTAATGAGCTAAAAGCCCTAAAGAATGATGATTTGATGGAGGAAATGTGTGGAAATTGTGGCCAAGGAAGACAACCAAGATGAATGAGAAGAATGATGTATCCTTGAACGGAGTACTGCTGTCACACTTGGACAGGTGCTTCCTCATCTCATCTTCAAGTTCTTGCTTGATTTCAGGGATGTGTACCTTGATAGGTCCAAATCTTGCTGGTACACTCAACCATTGTCTCATTGATGAAATGTGGCTTTTTTCAGTCTTTACTGTAGGTATTATCATGGAAAGTATTATGATATACCTTCCTTACTAGGGCAAGCTCAGTTTGTTGCATCTAAGGTGACTTGTTTCCCTCAATATCCATATCTCCATGCATTTGTTCCCCCTCACTGTAAAAAATATATCTCTGTGAATGTAGTTTTTATTATTGGGTGGCTTGATTGTGGCACTCACTGGTTTTTTGAGTGCTTATTTCCATCGTATGAGTTGAATGTTTTAAGTCTAAGGTTAACTCATCTCTTGGATCAAACTTGTTTTCAGTTTTATACACTTAATGGCTTTAGGTCTTGTTTAGTTCTTTACTATAAAAAAACCCTACAAACATTCATATGTTCATGTTACACATTCATGTTTCACATTTCACCTGGATTCCAAACAGAAATTGCTTCAAATAAAAATAAAGGTACAGTTCGATGAAGTTGTATCAATAAAACACACCCATTTACCAACTTCAGATGCTTAATTTTTTGTCCCAAGATCTGAACTGCAAGCTGAGCATGATCTGCAAACTTCAGATTTTAACAGGAGCTCATTATTTAGTATCTAAAAATTTACATGACCTCGTGGTAATTCAAACGACGGTAAATCAAAAATTTTACTCCCATAAACAATATAATAAACAATATAATGAGAATTTAAGAACATTAAGTAAAGCCACGATTTTATCAAATCCGATTTCCTCTGTAATATATGTCAATTTGGCATAATACTCTAACAGGGTACACAAAAAATTCTGAAGAAACTATTAATCGATGATAATGTAGTACTGATTGTTTACACAAAAGAAATTGAACAATCTAGGTGTCAACCCAACCAAGTCCCCACAGCAACCATGTTGTATCATCTTCGGCGAAGTTCGTATATCTAGACTAGTTTAAATTCCAGTTTATGATTTCAATTCTGATCAGTGATATATTTTGCCTAATGTTACTTTACGCCAAAAACAAATCAATATTTTGACCTGGGAGGTCATGTGTGCAAAATCAGAAGGTTGATGGTATGCATCAACATTAGTTGCAATGAGCATCATTCAGTTTCAACATGAACTAAATAGTAAACACCGTGATAATGTAACCCAAAAATTCAAGGTATCACAAGGAAAAACAGTCACTTCGAGTAGAATAATGTTTTGCAATATGTGTTCTCTACCGTGTGCAACATTGGGTGCGTTCAGTCAACATGAAAACGCTGAAATGTCGATTTCATAAGTTTCTTTTTGTCATGCCTGATCCCAAACTAAAATATCATTCTCCAGACGACGATGGAAAACAGCTTTAAACAATCAAATAACAAGAATAAAAATCGCACAAACCAACTTACACGTCAGGTCTTGGATCAGGTAAGGACCTATGAAGTGAAATTTTGTCACTTATATATTGATTAAACCCATATTCTGCGTAGGCTCTGTTCTTCTGCATTTCTTCTTCTGGATTTGTGTTCACTGGTTCGCCATTTTCGCCTGGATCTCCATTTCTGTATTTCCCGTTCGGTTCTGGCCAATGCCGCATTTGACCACCAAGCAAAAAATCTTGCCTGTCCTGGTTACTGTATACTACTCTCGTCTGTGTGTCTGTACTACGCAAACGGTATAATCCAGTTATAAGTGTCAGAATCACAAAAATGCTAACAAGAATGAGCAGAGGTCTCCGTTTCCACCTCATTCCCATTGCCATGTTGCAAATGGGATGCTTTATATACCAAAAGAAAATGAAATGAACTGCTCTGTTTGTGTGGAAAGATTTATACTGGTATGTTAACAAAACATTGGACTAGAACAATGGGCGTAATCTTAAAACCATTCCTCAAAGCATTTCTTAGTGTGAGTCTAACTCCTAAATCTGAGAGAGAAAAAAAATCAAAATTCCACATCAACTCAGAAGCACAATTACACGAAAGGTGATTCCTTAAGACGCTTCATGACGACAAACATCCAACAGGTTAAGATACCGTTCTTTAAGAAGGCTAATTAAGTAGCTGGGTTTTATTCATTGACTCAATTCTTGAAATGTTGTTTCCTTTTGTCTCGCTGGCTTGAAATGCGAATCCAACAAGATCCTCTCAAACACTTCAACAATTCATGGCTTTCACATGTTCCTTCTTAATCGCTTTCGCTCGTGAAACCACAAAAGAACACAGGGGAACGAAACATGCGACTTCCACAAACGGTGAGAGTTTTTTAATACGGTTACCGTAGATACAAGAGGTTTCAGAATTGACAGAGCTGGTTATGGGAAAAAGCTGGAAGGGACAAAGGGTGCACTCCTGTTTTAAAAGTGGTATGCAGCCTTATTTGTAAATTCACTGAAAAAGGCGTATAAATATATGTCAATGTTGGTAACTATGATTTTCAAGAAGGGGGCTTTTTTGCCTTTGGTCAGAGATTTTAGAAAAATGGGTCCAAACATCTTTGAAGAAATTTACCGAGCTAACAGCATATAACTTGTACACTCTAGACCTGATGAACGACAGGATTCTTACAGGTTTTTCAATACTAGGGTTGACCAACATTTTTCTTGGTTCTTCAGGCCACCCAGAATTCATGTGCCTAAGATTCTGCTTGAGGCTTGGAAATCGAGACCATATTGGAGTTAAACAATTTCGGAAAATAAATTGGCTACCAACTAAAGAGAGATTTGAGCAATGCGCTTGTGCAAACATTTTCAAATTTTTCAAAAATACGTTACCATCTTACACATCGGAAGTTTACAGCCAACTCAACCATGCCCACTATACGCGAAACTCTAGCTACAAACTTCAAATACCCTTCCGAAGTAGTAACGATGGCCAAAAAGCTCTATCATATCTGGGTCCCAAATTATGGAATAGGTTACCGTCGCACATTAAATTAAGTTCAAATACTAACTCTTTTAAGCACAACATCAAAAAAATTTTCTTTGAAAAGCTCCAGAAGAAAGAGAGCGATATCTACGTGTATTACTAAATATTCTATTTTCTTTACAGCACGGTTATTGATATTGTTTCCATTGGGTAATCGTAGATTGTTATAGATATAGGGCTACTCAATGTCTGTCCACTGTTATATGTTACATGTCCATTTACGTTACAAGGGGCCATAATGAAAATAAGGTCTTCATGATCTGTATTATGCTACCCCTGCCACCGTTTCTCTAGATTACCGTCCCGCCTGTTTGTTTCGTTCTTTTTTGTTTCTGTTTAGTCTTATTTTTTAACTATTTTGGATAACATCATGTATTAGGTTTTTAACATTTACCTTTGAACATTTGTATTTTTTTGTTAGTGGCGAATAAACACATACATACACACATACATACACACATGCTATGACAGTTGCATATGTTTAAATCTTTTCTTTCTAGTCTCTTGCTCTCTTTCTTGTTCCATACGAGACCTGTTATGCTTTCTCCTGTCTCGAGCTTGAGTTTGCATGTGGATATCCCTTGATTGGTTCGTTTAAAACCTGGTTCAATATCTCTTGAATGAAAAGTTCAATTTTTTAATTTCCACATTGCTCCCTTCTGTCTTGAACCTGCAGGTAGGCCTCTTGGTAATGATATCTGCTTGATCGATATATGTCTATCTATATTACTGCAGTATATATTTTGTACTAAGCAAATACAGGCAATTTTTAACTGTTCTCTAGAGATAAATATTAGCACAAATGCTTTGTATAGAAATGAGAGCAATCGAATTTGAGACCCTCGGTAATGCACGAGAGGAAATAAATTCACTTGATTGTGACGCCGAATGGATTTGAATCATCTGAGTGTTTTTTATTTCTTAATAGGTTATAACCTTTCAAATGGAAAAGGGTTAAATTTTATTTTAATTTCTTCTTCTTTGTATTGTATATGTGTGTATGAAATTATAAGTGAAGTTTTAGAGGGATTTAAGAATGTCGAAGAGAAATTCTACCTTTAAAATCTCATACTCTTGCTACTGTAAACTCTTAACAAACCTCATTTAAAGCAATTCAATACCAGAAGGGTAGGTAGAAAAATGAAATCTGACAGGAAAAATGAAAAAAAAAACCCTGAAAACATTGGATTACTTACTCTTAATGTGAAAGGTCACAAATTAAGTAACTTAATCAATTCCTGCTTGTGTAGTCCCTTACCTTTGTGAATATTATTAATTTAATATAAGTCGCTAACAGTAAGCTATTCAACAAAATTAAGTGTTTAAATGGCCTCAATTTATATCGTTTCGAAAGAAGACATTCAAATTAAGAGGTATTTAGATTACCGATCAGCACTGACCATTTCTAGTAGACTGAGATTATGGAAACAGTCTTTATGACACGAGAAAGTACCTTAACAGCCCCTGTAATTGAGTGCAGGCCTTTGACAGTTGTTTGCTGAGTACAAATAGACAATGCTGAGTTTCGCTGTTGAGAAGCAGGTATTTGATTTTGACGTTAAGTCCACCTAATGTCAAAATCCAACATCTAATTTTTTTTCATGCTGCGCCACAATGCGTTTGAAGGGGATAATCGTAGGATCCAGGTCTATAAAGCTGTTAGCACACGTATGCAGTCGTTTAAGAGTTCAACGTGTGAATTTTCACCCAGTAGAGGTCCTCGGCTAATTTGGAAACTATTCCATCTTGGGTGGCTTATGATGACTAATGCTACCATAAGCTCTTTCAAAGCTGTCTCTAAAATAAGCATACCCATGGCACTGCCAGCATTTACCGTTTATTCACTTGAATATTAGAAATGATGATGGGTAGATCCGGAAAAGCTTTTGCTTACATTTATCTTGTAAAAATGAAATAAATATGGTATTATTATAATAATGTTTTGTAAAAGATCGATAATAGCACACTACCTGAATACTATATGTGTATTAACTAGAGACTGAGCATACAACGATACATTGAGAACATGTGATCTAGTCACTATCACTTACCACTAGACTGTAGTCCCTTTCAACATCACATAATTGTTGTTTGCATGCATAGCACTACAATAAGCGATAGTCTCAAAAATTAGGTTGGCTTCAGAAGCAGCATCTAAAAGGGCCGTCATAGGATGTTGATGACAGAAGGGCTGTATACATGGAGGTTGTTCAATAAGTACCATTCGTACAGGAACAGGAATATTGTTCTCGTGGTTCTAAGTTTTAATGTCGAAACGTCTTGTATGCTTTGTTTCCTAATCCGAATCAGATACAATTCCTGTTTGAAGCTCCATATTGTCAAGATCCAAGTCATAAAAGCGGGTCTTTTTTCATAATACGATGATCTGGTTCAAGTAGATAGAAATGACAGCTGAAAATTTGATTAATGTTTGACTTAGCACTGCATTTGCATAGAAGGCGTGTAGATCTTCTCCGGCAGTCGGGGGGTTGGTAGAGTTTTCAACGTTGGTTACTTGGTTGGCGGGAGCCAGTAAAACTCATAATGGGTGCATCACCTGTATTATGTAACTCCTCCAGTAAAGGATCAAATACCTGGTAAATTTCAGAATTGATTGAAGGTAATATGCGTGAACGAACCTGATGGCATCTAGTTGTTTAACTAAAGGTTTTTAAATTTGATGTGTCAGTTTTGAGTATATTAGGACAATTATGTTTTTGGGAGAGAGAGAATGTATGGGAAATGCCACTAATTGGAGTTAAAAGACTATCTCAATGAATACGAAAAGGTTTTAGTACAAATCATCTGACCTTTCTTTGGCTTGGAGTTTGATATCTGATAAGCCCCAAAAGTGGCATCCACTGGATTGAAAGTCGTATTAACCTCGGATGCATTGCCAGATTAAGTCAATGAAAGTTATATTACGAAGGAAAACATTTTGGTGGCAAATCTAGCGGAAGAAAGTGTTTGACATTGCTCCTTAAATTAGACGTTTTCCTTTCTAGCTAATTATCTGTACTATTAGTTATCATTATATACAGGGATGTTTACCAAAATTTTTATTTAAATTAATACAAGGATTTAGCTGTTACTGTTTTGTAGTGGATTTTAAAAGCAATTAGGCTTGGGGTGAATTGGACTAAATACGACGTCCAGAAATGTTCTCAGCCTGTCCTTGTTATCCTTTTCCCATATAGGTTATGTTTATTTGCTGCTGTTTACCTGTGTCATACAAAGTTATTTCGTTAGCAGCTATGACATTTTGGAGATGTGTTTTTTGGTTAATTGGTCAACTTTGAGAAAATTATTTATCTAAATGCAACCGTGTTTGGAAGCTTTGAAACACTTATGCCAAGGTCTAAACGTTGTCAGAGTATTTTCAAAGCAAGTATTTGCTACCAGTTAAATACATACACACCTACCTTACAGCTTTGTAAAGATAAAGCAGTGCTATTGACTCTATCAGAGGGTTCAGCCTAAAGCCTGGTCCAGTCAAAAACCCTTGTTGCGTGTGGAAGAGAACCGTTAGTGTGAATCATTGTGCCTTGAGTTGTGACTGTTGCAGTCAGTGGTGTCTTACTGGCAAAAAAGTGCGAGCATGTTTTAATGAAGCAATACAAACTGTCATGATATTTTATTCTAAGACTTTGGTATTTTGTTTGGTATTGTTTGGTTGTGTTAATGGACTTTAATGGTATTGTGTTAATAGACTCTAATATGTCTTTTGTTTTCTTTAGGCTAGTATATTAACAACTTCGTAAAGCCTTATTTACGTTATACATCAAAAGGTCATTTCTTCACAATTTACGATGTTGATATACATCGTTTAAATGGAGAAAGTACTGAAACCTGTTCGCCTTGATCTGGATCTAAGTGCATCAGATGTATCGAAACAGTGGAAACATTGGAAACAGACTTTTGAGAATTTCTTAGAGGAGTGCTCCGAAAATGTTCGTGAAGGAGGTCGTCAACCGAACAAACTTCGCACCTTAACTAACTATGTGTCTGATTCAGTTTTTGAACACATTGATGAACTTGATGATTATGATGCATGTATTGCTAAATTAGAGGCACTGTATTGAAAAGCACCGAATGAGATATTTGCTCGACATCGACTTGCTACCCGCTGTCAAGAACCAGGGGAATCGATTGACCAGTTCCTTGTAGCTCTTAAGAAACTTTCAAAGGATTGCAATTATACAGCAGTTACTTCCAACGTTTATCGTGATGAAATGGTGCGAGACAGTTTTATAAGTGGTTTATCATCGTCATATATAAGTCAGAGACTTCTTGAGCATGATACTCCTACTCAAGAAGAAGCATATAAACACGCTGTAGCTCTTGAGAGTGCACAGAAAAACTCTAATGCTTATAACCCTATTCCACAGGTAGCAGCCGTACACATACCACCAGTTTCAGGTGATACCGATGAAGAGAAA
>RDPX01000200.1:1034412-1045953 GCA_003991215.1 Morbakka virulenta
TGATTACAAAAACAGTGAAGCATCAATATTCGGACATGCCAGTGAAGACCGCTAATCATTCCGAATGTGATGCCTGTCAGACAGATACTGAATATTAAGTCTCAGAGGACTGATAAGAATGTTGCAGCAAGAGAACATTAGGGTAGAAGAAATGATATTTTCATGAAGTCAGAAGTGTTTTACATAACGAATAACTTTGATACTTATTAAATTATGATAATACGTTATTGAGTGAACCAGATTTCTTGTAAGTAAAATAAATTTAGTGATTAGTTCGACCAATATTTTTTAAAGGCACGTGTAATTAACATCAGTATTATGGAAGACATTCGATTGGGAGGGCAGATCTGTCATATATATAGCAATTGTAAAAAGACACAAATTTTGGACCAGCATGCAAGGCAACGAAAAATCCAATTCACACTTTATTTTTCACTGGAAAAGTTAGCCTCCATTTGTTCTTTCGGGGCTTTCTTCTCCTGAAGCTACAAAAGATCTTTTGGTGCCCGGCTTTCATTTAAAGGTGTCCAGGACACAGTACCATTTGGTAACCATACGTGACTTGAAATTTTACGCTGCTACAGATAAATGTGTTGTTGATGAATAGGCAATGCATAAGAAGTTCATTTGTCTGGATGTATCAGTTCCTAATGCCATGGTAAATTTAGCGTAAGAAGGCTTTCTATGGTCGTCCCAAACCAACACAAGGTCCCCGTTGATGTTGTGTTTATTTTAGTCATCTTCACCACAATTTCAGATTTTGCAATCCCAGTTGTCATAGATGTTACTTGAAAGGCCGTTTAAAGATAGCCTTCGCTTCTGGAACAGCCTCCTTTTCGTTTTGCTCAATAAAAAAAAGTTTAGCTACGACAGGAGGGAATTTCAAAATGTATCAATAGTATGCAAACACGGACTACGATATTAAAACAGAAGAAGAACAAGAACGGCACGTAAGTAACTCATTTCATGTTGAATGCTATTGATAATAATACCATCATTGCAGACTCATATAAAGTTACTCTTAATACCAGTGGCTGTGATGTACTTATGAAAGTTGATACTGGCCCTTCCCGTCTAACAGTTTCTAAAAACCGTTTAAAAAACAAATTGTTTATATTTAAAGTGCGTCCTGTGAATTGTATACCACATAGTTACGGAGAATAGGTACCACTTATTGCCTGTATTACGGTTCGTTTTATTCCTAATGACAGTACTTCTGTTGTATTAGAATTGTTGATCGTTTAGAGCAATTAACCCTCCTTACCAGATAGGGACTGAGTATCTGAAATTAGGGTATATTGGAGTAATGTTTTGCCCCTTCAGATCATTACAAGAGCACTTTGTAAAGCAAATTAAAGTCATTAATCAGTCAGGTGTAAAGCCACAAATGGCGGAAGAAGTGATCTTTTGCTAAGGTTATAATACGTTTGACACCTGGGTGACCCCTGATGTTGTGCAATTCTCAACAAAGCTTGCCACACATTGAGAGCGGTTTTACAATCTGAGATTTTTCTCTCTGTTTCTCATATAGCACTCCATCTTTGCCAATAACATGACCACTTTATTCGTTCATTCTTTTTGTTAATAGAGATTCTTTCTTTGGAGCTCTTTTAGTTTGTCATTCTCCATGCTTCACATATTGGATAACATTAGCAACTACTTCATCATCAAATTTCAATGGTTGCACTTTATCAACACAGCTAAACTGGTTATCTTTCACATACAGGGTATTGATCACTGCAGCCAATGACTCGGTGCCAGTGGACTGCAATTTTACAGCACACCTAATTTCATGAAATCCTGCTAGTTATGTTTCGTTTTAGCAGCTCACCACTGGATCTGTTGATGTAAAGTTAACATCGCATCAACATCGGTATTTCATGGTAGAATTGAAGCCTCCCAAAAGGCTAGCTGACAGCTTATAGATACTTATTACAAATGTGAGTAGGTTGTAATTAGAGGAGATCCTAAATTGTGGTGAGTAATACAGGCTGGCCCCAAACTGATCTGTCACTACCCAATTAAATGCAAAGAAATACGATTTCGTGGAAAGGCAATTTCGTTCTTAACCTTGGAGAGTATGACTTTCAAATACTGCCACTCCTGTCAATCCATCTTCTTTTTGATAGAAAACTGATTCCAAGCCATGTTTGTCTGTATCAGTATGCATTTTGAATGACTTTGTGAAATCAGAATAACACAGTTAAGGAGAGGTAGTGACCTTGATGACAAGAGTTTCCCAAGCTTCTTGACGTTTTCAATTGTCTACTTGTGAATCTCTTCTTCAAAAAGGATTTTCTGTGCACTTTACTCTTCCTCTGAATTTTCTAGTAGCCTATATAATGGTTGACTATTTATGCAAATGCTTAAGTAAGCTTCTTCAAGTAGTACTGGAATCGTAAGACTTAAAAAGCTCGCCGCTTATTCACAAATTTAACATTATCGGTACCCAGTAATGTCCCCAGGAATTGTATTTAGTCTGCTGAGATAGTTTCCTTTTATTTACCTATGGCCTCATTTTGAAGCATTCAGCTTGATTCCGTAATTCTGTAGTTACTGGAAGATTTTTCTGAGATGAGAAGCGTATGGTGACTGTGTCAGGATACTTCCGCAACTGCGTATAAGGCCCAATAGTTTGCATAACATAGTAACGCTCATTGTTCCCAACAGTCAAAAGTTTCAAGGGGCTTTGTTTTTCTTTGCAGGGTATTGTTTATCACTTGAGGTTTGATCATATTTTGTATTTATGTTTCCTTTTCTACCTCTTTTGTTGCATTATTCGATTTCATTGCTTAGTTCTTTCCTTTGTTAAGATATCAGAAAATAGTGCAGTGGGACGGAATCCCTTGGGAAGAGAACAGGCCGAACATAAAGTTACGTGTGAGGAAGAAACAATCACTGTGAAGAAAAAGTACACGATAAAATGGGACCATGAACACCCATACTACAACCTTAAAAANCAACTACTTCATCATCAAGTTTCAATTGTTGCACTTTATCAACACAGCTAAACTGGCTATCTTTCACATGCAGGGTATTGATCACTGCAGCCAATGACTCGGTTGCCAGTGGACTGCAATTTTACAGCACACCTAATTTCATGAAATTCTGCTAGTTATGTTTCGTTTTAGCAGCTCACCATTGGATCTGTTGATGTAAAGTGAATATCGCGACAAGAAGTTAACATCACATCAACATCGGTATTTCATGGTAGAATTGAAGCCTCCCAAAAGGCTAGCTTAGCAACTAGCAAGAACTGACAGCTTATAGATACTTATTACAAATGTGAGTAGGTTGTCATTAGAGGAGATCCTAAATTGTGGTGAGTAATACAGGCTGGCCCCAAACTGATCTGTCACTACCCAATTAAATGCAAAGAAATACGATTTCGTGGAAAGGCAATTTCGTTCTTAACCTTGGAGAGTATGACTTTCAAATACTGCCACTCCGGTCAATCCATCTTCTTTTTGATAGAAAACTTATTACAAGCCATGTTTGTCTGTATCAGTATGCATTTTGAATGACTTTGTGAAATCAGAATAACACAGTTAAGGAGAGGTAGTGACCTTGATGACAAGAGTTTCCCAAGCTTCTTGACGTTTTCAATTGTCTACTTGTGAATCTCTTCTTCAAAAAGGATTTTCTGTGCACTTTACTCTTCCTCTGAATTTTCTAGTAGCCTATATAATGGTTGACTATTTATGCAAATGCTTAAGTAAGCTTCTTCAAGTAGTACTGGAATCGTAAGACTTAAAAAGCTCGCCGCTTATTCACAAATTTAACATTATCGGTACCCAGTAATGTCCCCAGGAATTGTATTTAGTCTGCTGAGATAGTTTCCTTTTATTTACCTATGGCCTCATTTTGAAGCATTCAGCTTGATTCCGTAATTCTGTAGTTACTGGAAGATTTTTCTGAGATGAGAAGCGTATGGTGACTGTGTCAGGATACTTCCGCAACTGCGTATAAGGCCCAATAGTTTGCATAACATAGTAACGCTCATTGTTCCCAACAGTCAAAAGTTTCAAGGGGCTTTGTTTTTCTTTGCAGGGTATTGTTTATCACTTGAGGTTTGATCATATTTTGTATTTATGTTTCCTTTTCTACCTCTTTTGTTGCATTATTCGATTTCATTGCTTAGTTCTTTCCTTTGTTAAGATATCAGAAAATAGTGCAGTGGGACGGAATCCCTTGGGAAGAGAACAGGCCGAACATAAAGTTACGTGTGAGGAAGAAACAATCACTGTGAAGAAAAAGTACACGATAAAATGGGACCATGAACACCCATACTACAACCTTAAAAATCCCTACTACCTACTATGTAGAAATGACCAGGTCATCTTGGTGATACTGAGCACAGAACAGTGCAGACTCAAGCACGACATATCTATCAACTTCCACAGTTGAGACAGCCCAGTGTGCCACAGTGTCACAACGGATATGACAGTAGAGAATCTCCCACAGACATTTCCAACAAGCCAGAACAAGAGCAGAAGCTTGGCCTGCTAACAGTTTCCATTAGAAGGTCAATGTCAGATGCTGGATCAAGATTATTGTCATTATAAATTATCTTAATGATACTGAATGAATGTTAAAACAAATTATCTATAAAGGCACTGACATATATCATTGCAACGCATGGTGATTTTTGAACATTTTTTATTGTTAATTGATTAAAAAAATTAATAAACTGTGACATTCTGTCACAGTCTGTACCAAACCATTGATTAGGCTATTTACTTTTTGCTTAGGAATTTGATTTTCACTATTGCATAACTTATGGATTGCTTCATTTAGATAGTTGACGGGTTGTTGTTGTTTTTTTCACTCTGTTTAACAGCCCCCTGTGGAAATTTTTTTTTCCTACTTGATTTGCTTCCTCTGTATCTGGGTGATATTTCGTGTTTCATAATCACCAATTAGCATATAGGATTTTATGAAAATGTTTTCAAAAGAAAAAAGGTAAGAATTTAGAGGGTTTTTTCGTTTCTTACTATTAGTAAAATACCTTTTGTTAGTAAATCATCAGTCATAGTTGCTTTTTTTAAGGATGTTATTTCCCGCTTCATTGAGCGCTTCACCAGTGGTAATCTGGCTTTCGTTGTTATGTTCTTGAATGTTAATATCCTTTCTTTCTTTTTGAGATTTCTCTCGGCAATACAGATTCGTCGTATGATTTCTTGATCTGATTTTGTATCTGCAGTAAGAATTCTACCAGGGAACAAAAAAAAGGCTTATTTGCTTTAGATCTTATCTTTTACTTTCGTTTTCTACACTGGCTTCACAGCTTTCTTTAAAAACATTATCACAAATGACTTGTTTCTGTTAATCTAATTTCCTTTTTTCCAATCTTTCACAATCTTATGCACTAGTTTTGTAGCTTTTGTTTCATGCCTGCAATTAATATCGTGTCATCTTCATTTCAAACTCTCTTCAGGTTTACGCTCTCGGTTCTTCTTCCACCCTATCTCTTCAATATTATGTATTTTCACAATTTGAACAAGTCAAGTGAGATCATGCAACCTTTTCTCACTTCCCCTTTTTTTCTCGACATATTCATTGACCACGCTCCTGTTCTATGCAACATATATTTTTCTTACCTAATAAAACATGCTTTTGATGAAAATGGTGAAGGTGTCTAACTCAGAACCAGACATAATGGCGGACTGTTTAATATCTCTAGGTTTAGAGCAAAGACCGAAGTGCAGGAATCGACTCTACATGGAATACCATTGTTGACAATGCGGTGCTAGTTGCTCACAGTGAAGGATGGCTGCAAAGGCCTCTGGACATATTCTCAATCATGCAAGTGTTTTGGGCTGAGAATCAGTTCAAAGGAAATTATGATAATGCACAAGGGATACGCAGGATCCATTTCTGAAATTACATTATATGAAAATAGTCTTGACGGTGTTAATAAATTCTGCTACTTTGGTTCCACAATAACAAAAAAACTTATATCCAAGCGATGAAATATCAAAAACAATCAGCAAACAGCTATGAATTTTGGGCTACTGAAAAAAAGAAGCGCAAGAAATTAATAAACCCTCTACTGAGGTCAAAATTCGCACAAATAATACTTGCGTGTTTTCTTCGTTGCTGTGTTGAACAGAGACATAGATTACTTATCCCAGAAATATTAAAATGCTAAATGGTTGTCACAGGAGGTACTGAGCAAAACCGCTGCAAATAAAGTCGCAAAGCAAGATACCCGATACAGAGATACTAAAGCGAACGAGGCTTGGGAACTATGACAATGCAAAAACAATTGATAGATAATAGCCGCATTTTTAAAATAAATCTTTTCAGTGTAGCTCTTGATGGCTTTAGGGAACAAGAAAGTTCTTTCTTTGTTGAGATTTCATTATAATTGTAAAAGTGACATGAAGTCGCTTTGATGTGAATGTAGATAACTGAGAGCTGTGCGCAACACAACGTTCATCTTGGAATGAAAATGTGACTATGGAAGCAACAAGATGTAAAGAAACCCTGAGAAGGAGAAAAGAAAAGGAGAGAACAACAAGAAAGTACCACTTACCAAACTGTAGGCGAATGATGGTGCATTTCTTTGTGCACGCTGTAATAAGCACTGACATTCAAGAATTGGACTTTTGAGCTATATCCGTACTCATTCAGACTATGACTTCGCTTAATGCGTACACCGTGATCTTTAAGATCAAAGGTTTTCTGACTAAGATATAATAACTAAATAGAGTTTATATAAATATCTAAAATATATGAAATATTTATAAACAGTAATATAGATATAAACTCAGATGTCTTGCTATACCGCTTTTAATTCTTCAAGAGTAATGTCTTTGCAATGGTCGTTGTGAATTTAATTCTAATATATTTATTCTTGTCAAGAAAATTATGAATTTAGCATTCTCTTAACCATTTTTATTAGAAGTAAAAACTAATTTTAAAAGACTTAAAAAAATCATGGTTATTTTATCGATCTATGGTACAAAAGGCTTATGTTTATTTTGTGTTTCTTGAATACAATTATTCCATACCATTACATTTCTTAATTTTTTAAAATTCATTAATTCAATTTAGTGGAACCCATAATTTTACTAAATTTATTCAGAAATTTGCTTTTTTAAAGTGTTTGAGGATCTGCAACATATTTTTCAAAAGCTTAATTGGGAGTTAGTTTCTTATCATAAAAACGTTGTAGTTTTTTAATAGAGTGACAATTTCTTGTCCTGACCATCCATTATTAAACCCAACGATAAAAATTTTATAAATTTGCTTGTGTAAGCTCTTACTAAAGAAATAGAGATGATCTATTCAGATTTTAACAACACCCTCAAAGGGATTGTAGTTTTCTCACGAGTCACAATTTCATACCTTTTAAACCATGAATATTATCTATGGTAGAAGCGTGTCTTTCTTGTCTTTTCCCTTGGGTTTTGAATGTCACGCATAACACGAAATGATTCCCATATTTAATTAAAAATGAAATACAATTAACTGAAAAGAATCTTTTGCTGAAGTGTAAATCTATAAGGTATACTGAAAAATCAGGCCAGAATATAACAAGAAGTCACTTTCTACTCTGATCATATATATATATATATATATATATACACACTGATGAGTCCACAAAGGGCGAAACAGTACTGTCTGCAGATTGAGTATTATGCTCTCTTACGAAAGTTTGGTTGAGCACTCTATCTGAGATGGGAACCTGTTGTTAGCGTAATGCAATGCTCACTGCGCATACGTGGTTTAAGCACTCGGATAGGGTCCCCCAATAACTCTTTAGGCTGTGTTTGCTCTGGCAACATGGCCACAGAGTTATGTCTCAGAAGCTCTGTGCTGCACAGATGAGCCCACAAAGGGTGAAACAGTACTGTCTGCAGATATATATATATATATATATATATATATATATTTATTAGGTCTTACCTGATTGCAAGAGGTCATATTGCAGCAAAAGCGAAGTCATTATTCAATTTAATTTGTTCTGTTTAGAGACAGACAGCATGAAAAAAAGGTTGATCAACAAAAAAGAGAATCGTGTTATCTTTGCCAAGAAATACAACCCTCATTGAAAACAATGAAATACCTCAAAATTTATTGTTAGGTTCGAACTTATATCTAGTACATAATATTATAGTTGCTTACAGTCGTAAAATAAATCTTAAAGTTTTAACTCTTAGCGGTGATCTTTATGCAATCAAACCCGATTTGACTGATAGTTGTAAACATAGGTATGTCCAATGCCTTAAGAAATGTGATTTGTGCAACTCTTTGTCAACCATATAAACCTCGTCTGCAACAGGTGGAAAATTCGAAATCCTAAAGGATAGCAGTTGTTCCACGGAGAATATTGTCTACAACGCGTTTTGTGATCGATGGGAAAAACAAGGCAACACTTTAATCATTTGTTGGAAACCATGTCTTGCAAATTACCAAAGTGCCAGATTAAGAGAAAATTACCAACCTGCCGAATCTTTCGACATATTATGGAGAGCTGCGGTGGTAACGTTACCCCACATCGACACATACGGTTTATTATCATCGATGTTGTCAACAATTCTAATAAACTGAAATTAGAAGACGTCGATGAATTATTATTATTAAAAAAAGAGAAATTTTCAATCGATTTTCTAGGAAAGAAAGATAAGGATCTTAATGATACCCATAATTGTAACAGAAATAAAAGAAGAGAACGTAATAACTTTTCATTTCCTTTTTTTTTTTTACGTTTCTTTGGATTTTGACATTGGTTCAACAACCTTTTTTATCGTCATTTAGCCCTTATAAAACATTATTATAATAAGTATCATCATCACATTCTCTTTTAGGTGGCCTCGTAACTAAGTGTACTTTTTTTAGACCATAGGATTTCATTTTGCCTACGAAACTAACATATTTTAGTCTTGTATTGATTTTGTAGATATACCTTACCATTTCACTTTAGAGTTTGTCTGATGAATTCAGTTATTATTATTAAAAATATTACATTCTTACTAAACATGTTATTTATTCATTTTGTTTTTTCTTATGCATTTTGTTGGCTTTCAGTTTTTAGTGTTCAGATAAGTAAATCTAACGTCGGCTGGTGTGCAATTAAATACTCTTTGGTCTTCAAGTATATATATGAAACGCAGGATAACAAAATTAAACAACAACTCCTGTCTTCATGGATAAAAAGTCTATTTGACAAATTCACCTCTGCCGAAGACAGACTTTCTAAGTTATATACAATGAAAAAGGTATTTTACAAATTGTGTAGCGAAAACAAAAAGCAATTTTATTGCAATTAGAACTGTCTAATAAAATTGTCTAATAACATTATGACAAAAGGTACCAAAAGGACTATAAAATGATTCATTTTGAATGTAAAGGAAATGTAAACATAACAAATATTGGACGTAAACAAATAAAAGTAAAATCCGCAAAGGAAAACAAATTAATACAGAGGTATGAAGTAAAGAAAAATGTAAACAAGAATGCACTATGGGAAATGACAAATGTTAAGATGCGATAGACGAAACTGATAAATATATGAAATTTTATAAACATTTTCAAATTGTTTTTTTCGATATATTTGCGAATATATTTTTTATCAATTTTTTATATTAGATTTCAGGCATCACGAGAAATAATTCCCATGTTTTATTTTTAAGTTTTTCTCCAATCATGATAAGTACTCAGAACGTTGTGAATTGCACAAATGGTGCCAATCCAAAACTTCTTCCTTTCAAGCAATGATTGCTTATCAAGTCCACTATGATCATTGATGTGACCTAAAAAATAAACCACATGAATTTGGTTGAGTTATAATCATCGTAACAGTATTTAATAAAATGACCAGCTATGTTGCAGGAGAAAACTTTTTTCTTCACATGAGATTTGTAGTTGTAAAGTTGTGATTTCCAGTTGGTTGTAGGAGTGACCCCTTGCATTAACCAGTTTGTGCAGGAACATCGATATGCAATATTAGTGGATTTAAAGAAAATTTGGTTGCAGGTTTTGAATAAATTTTAAGAAGGACAAGAATCACCTTTTTTATGCTTGGTTGATATGCTGGATTTGCAATTGATTCTGGTTGCTTTGTTGTATATGGATCGTCTCTTAGCATAAATTCTTTGAGATTCTTGTGTCTTTTATGGGCTGCAACAATCGAACGTTTAGGAAATATTCGAGAAAACGTTGAGGATTCATCGATAATGCTCAAATGTTTTGCTACCATACTTTTGAAGTTTGGGCGCCGGGGGCTGTACTCCGTAGTAAAGACGATCTTTTTTCAGCCTGATGACTCTAAAGGTTCAGATTTAGCACGTGTTTTGTTCGAAATGCCGTTAGCTGCGTTGTTGATTGGGTCAGAATCACGATGATATACAGTTAGAAAACCCTTCTTT
This sequence comes from Morbakka virulenta, assembly GCA_003991215.1. Lineage (NCBI taxonomy): Eukaryota > Metazoa > Cnidaria > Cubozoa > Carybdeida > Carukiidae > Morbakka > Morbakka virulenta. The sequence continues at coordinate 1,044,789 of RDPX01000200.1, forward strand.
TCTTGGAATTTGTTTTAGTTTTCCTCGGATGTTGAACAAATCCTACGCAGTCTAGTTGCAGCACCGATGGCAATGCTTTCCTTGGTTTAAACTGGATGGCAAGAAGAACAGTGAAGATATAAATGGCTATTAGTTGGTTTGCTGAAAACGAAAGATTCTAGTCTAATATCCGCTTTCTGAATCAAAAAGTCAAAGAAACAAAGGCTATTTTCACCAACGTCAACTGAATTAAGCAATTGCAGGAAGTTATTCAAGGGTTCAGGAGAATCATTCAAAATGGATAAGCAGCCATCCATGTAGCGCGAAGATAGTGAAGGTCAGCAAATTAATTTGCGTTTTTTATGATTCGATCGCTTTTCTCACTGTAGGAACAAAAATTCCCTGCCCCTAAAGCTCTTCCATAAGTTTGCATAAGGTGTAGACCGTCGAAGATGAAATTGTTACATTTTGAAATAAATATTTAAGGGGCCAATCAACGCTCACTTTATGGTTGCTTATTTTCTCCTATATCAAGCCTTTATCGAGCCTTTCTCATAGCTGCAATACTTATTTCGTTGTCTGTAGACCGAAACATATTCACTATGTTGAATGAAACAAGGATTCCATTTTCTTGAAACACATTTTCGTTAACGCTGTCTATGATTAATGAAAAGTGTGGAGTGTCTCTAATACGAGTCGGTTTCGGCTAACGGTGCTCAATGTTTTCCTAAGAAGAGAGCCAAGGTTTGGATTGCAGTACTGCAACAAGGTCGTAAGAAGGTGTACTGGAATATTAGGTTTATGGGTATTGTAGAGGGTAAAGCTTTTGCCAGGCCCTGCTGTAGTTTTATTGTTGGTGATAAAGTCCACCAAGACTTAAAACCTTCGCTTGGCCATGTAATAACGTTGCCATTGACGACATCGACATGCTTTGCATTTGAATTATGGTCGATTTGGATAAAGTTACTACCATTGATTTGGTGACGATTGGGTCAGATTGGGTCAGATTGGGTCAGATTGGGTCAGATTGGGTCAGATTGGGTCAGATTGGATCAGATTGGATCAGATTGGGTCAGATTGGGTCAGATTGGATCAGATTGGATCAGATTGGATCAGATTGGGTCAGATTGGATCAGATTGGCTCAGTTTGGATCAGATTGGATCAGATTGGTTCAGATTGGGTCAG
>RDPX01000200.1:1048441-1065791 GCA_003991215.1 Morbakka virulenta
ATATATATATATATATATATATATATATATATATATATATAAATAATAGACAATCCTCACACGGTAACGTTTCGATATTTCTTCTTCGGACTTTGGACAGTCTGAAGAGGAAATATTGAAACTTTACCATGCGATGGATGGCATGGTTTTTAGAGGTTTTTGATTCATTTGGTGGCTTTTCTATTGCTCTTGAGGAAGTATATATATATATACAGGTACATGGTTAAAAACTATACAAGGCGTAAAACCTGTAAATGTATGTAACTGTAAGGAAAAGACTTTAAAAAGGTAATAATAAAGGAATCTCAATTCTTAAAAAGCCATTAACAGAGTACGTCTTAGAAAGGTTTTCCATTTTCTAAACCTTCTACCATCATACCATTAAATGAGTTAAAAACTAAGTTAAATTTAACGATTAAATTCTTCTTTTCTTCTTTGTCTTTCGGCTACTCCCATCAGGGGTCGCCACAGCGGATCATATTCCTCTATTTGGTGCGGTCAGCAGCATCCTCTCTTGTAACTCCTTTCGCTCTCATGTCCTCTTCAACATCCCTCATCGCACTGCACTGTTGATCTCAGATACTTGAATTCTTCTGTCTTTGTTACCTCTGTTCCTTGCATGCTTATTTTGTCATCCTCTCTTCCATTCAGGACCAGGTATTCCGTTATTGCCCTGCTTATCTCCATCCCTCATTTTTCTAAGGCATCTATCCACTTCTCCATCTCTACTTCAGCCTCTTTTCTTGTCTTGCTGCACAGCACAATATCATCGGCAAATACCATGGTCCATGGTGCTTCTTTTCTGACTTCATCAGTACGTCGATCCATAACTACTGCAAATAGGAAGGGGCTTAGAGCCGATCCCTGGTGGAGTCTGACCTTGACTTCAAAAAAATCGGTCATCCCTGCAGCAGTCCTTATGGCGGTCCCACTATCCTTGTACATGTCTTTTATAAGCCTTATATACTTTTCTGCTACTCCAGATATTCTCATCCAATGCCACAATTCCTCCCTTGGCACTTCATTTGCTTTTTCCAAATCTACAAAAACACAGTGTAATTCCTTTTACCCTTCTCTGTGTTTTCCCATCAGAATGCGCAGAGCAAATAGCGCGTCTGTAGTGCTTTTCCCTGGCACGAAGCCGTACTGCTCCTCGCTGACCTCTAACTCTTGCCTGAGCCTTGTATCCACAACTCTCTCCCACAATTTCATGGTGTGACACATTAAGTTGATGCCTCTGTAGTTGCCACACTCTTGTGCATCTCCTTTGTTCTTATAAACAGGGATCAGCACGCTCCTTCTCCACTCGTTTGGCATTTCCTTACCCTCCAAGACCCTATTGAAAAGCTTTGTGAGCACTTCTAATCCCAAGTCACTAAGATATTTTCATGCTTCAATAGGTATGTTATCTGGGCCTACAGCCTGTCTATTTTTCATTCTCTCCAATGTTTTTTTGACATCCTCTTTGTCTGTCCCTCCAACTTCATATTCAGCTCTCTGTACTTCTTCATTTTTGGCTTCTCTGGGGTTTTCAGTGTTCATGCGGCCTTCAAAGTAGCTTTTCCGCCTTTCTAACACTTCCTTTTCTCCTGTTAATAGCCTTCCATCTGCATCATTGATGACTCTGACATGCTGGATATCCTTTGATGCTTTGTTTTTCTGTTTTGCAATCCAAAATAGATCTTTTTCACCTTCCTTTGTGTGCAGTCTGTCATAGATATCACAGTATGCCTCCTCCTTTGCCTTGGCTACCATTCGCTTTGCTTCCTTTCGTCTAGTGTCATATTCTCTTTTTTCCTCCTCTTGGCCTCTTCTGTCAAACACCTTCTTTGCTTTCTTCTTCTTGTGAATTCTTTCCTGTATTGTATCATTCCACCACCATGTTTCCTGGCCGAATTCTCTCTGTACGTTGAGACCAATTTTCCAGTACATCTGTAGTTGAACTCAGCGTCTTTAGTAGCTCCCGGTTGAAATTCCTCCTACACTCGGCTTCTCTCAGCTTCCGCCACTTTTTCCTTGGTTCAACTGTCCTCTTACTTTTCCTCTTGGTTTTAATCCTTAGCTTGCTTATTACCACTTTGTGCTGTGCAGCAACATACTCTTCCTCCCAGTACATAGCAGTCAGTTACTTCGCTCAAATGTCTTCTTTCACAAGCTGGATAGTCAACTTGGGTACTCCTACCTCCACTTCTGTAGGTGATTCTCTGATCCTCTTTCTTCTTCAAGTATGTGTTCAGCACTGCCACCTCTACTCTCTTTGCAAAGTCTACTCTCTGTTGGCCTTCTTCGTTTCTTCTTCCATAACCATATCTTCCCCTCACCTACTCATCCTTTCTTTTCCCTTCTTCAACATATCAATTGAAATCAGTTCTGATCACGCTTCTCTCTCCGCCAGGTATCCTCATGAACATGGTGTCCATGTCCCTCCAAAACTTATCCTTCTCTTCCTGTGGGCAACCCATCTGTGGTCCATATGCACTAACCACAGTCAGTAGTGTATCAGAGATTCTCTCTACCCCCAAGACACTTTCTGCATAACAGGGTCTCAACACAACCCCTACACCATTTCTTCTGTTATCCTCTCCATGGTATATTAACTTGTATCCATTCCCAAGTAGTCTGGACTTACTTCCTTTCCATCTGGTTTCCTGGATGCATAATATGTCATAATATGCGTCTTCTCTCCATCAAATCTACAATCTTCCTTCCTTTTTCATTCATTGTTCCCACATTCAATGTACCAATCCTTAAAGTCACCTGCCTGGTTTTTTCCTTCTCACATTTTTTTTATCTTTTTCTTGCCTCCTCTTCTTTTCACTCTTTTCCTTTGCTGTTCAGCAGTAGCATTGTTTCCGGCACCGCCCTGCTGGCCAGTGGTGCTGGCGGTCGTTGGTAACCCGGGTCTCGACCGATCCGGTATGATTTGAAGATTTTTGATCCGGATTNATCTGGTTTCCTGGATGCATAATATGTCATAATATGCGTCTTCTCTCCATCAAATCTACAATCTTCCTTCCTTTTTCATTCATTGTTCCCACATTCAATGTACCAATCCTTAAAGTCACCTGCCTGGTTTTTTCCTTCTCACATTTTTTTTATCTTTTTCTTGCCTCCTCTTCTTTTCACTCTTTTCCTTTGCTGTTCAGCAGTAGCATTGTTTCCGGCACCGCCCTGCTGGCCAGTGGTGCTGGCGGTCGTTGGTAACCCGGGTCTCGACCGATCCGGTATGATTTGAAGATTTTTGATCCGGATTATTTTAATTTGGCAGGTTTTCTACAGTTGGATGCCCTTACTGACACCAACCACAGTTATCGGCGGTGTGCCTAGCCTTTGGTCTGAGGACCTCCTCACAAGGCAGTGAGTGGCCATCCCCGGCCGATGACCTCAAAAACAAGCTCGTACGCCCAGGAATTGGCCGCCCCCACTCAGGCAGAGTGGGCCGACAGAATAAAGGCCTCCATAACCAAGGGAAGTGTGGCTGACCGGGAGGTACACCTTACCAAAGGCCGTTCCGGGGACCATGCAAGGCAGGGTTGTCCATTCCCTGAGGTTCATGTGGAACCAGCAAACACAAAATAGTTGGATTAAATATAAAGATAAATTTGAAAATTATTTTATACCTAATTTCTTTATATAAATAGAATACTAATTTTTATCTACTAAATTGTAAATTTAGAAGAGTAGAGTTTACGATCATACAAACGTGGGATAGGAGACATCATATATAAGCGCTGACCTTTATTTGGAACCAGAGTTTTCATCATCTCTTTTGCAATATTTAACATTACAAACTATAAAATAAACTGCTATTTTACAATTTATAAATGACAAGCCAGCATACCTTTTTGCTTGTTCTATATAGCTTTGTAGTATCCAATCATTTTCTTTTCTTTAAATCATGGAATTATTTTAACCTCTGGGAAAATAAATTGCAATTCTTCTTAAGTTATCTTTTGATCTTCAAAAGCTTTTTTTACAGGGCATAGAAATTTTTAGCTTTCGCAAAAATTTACAAGTGCCAATTTTTTGGCTACTTCTTTGTTACAAACAAGCAAATATTAAAGCCATTGGTCTGTCAAGGGTGAGAAAATGTGACCTTACGTCAATGACAAAGGGACTTTCAAGGATTGTTGTCATCGTCCTTTGTTGGAACATGAATTAACTACAGAACGAAATGAAATAAGTTAGTGACTGCAAATATAAATGATAGAGTGTTTGACTTTGAGAATTATAGTATAACGGTAGTTAGACTTAGTGATTACCAGTTTCAGTTTATTTGAAGTATTTTTTCAAGTAAAATTTCTATTTTTGAACATTAGATTAGGTTCTTCAGTAGTAAATAAATGTCGTGTTTAATTTCAACTGCACCAGATGGCTGCAACAGTCAACCAAGCAAAAAGCTGAAACTGATTCTATTGCCAAACCATCGTGGGACAATCTCATTGTACGTTGTCATTTTAAGAAAATAATATTTGTATTGCAACACATAAATAACAAATAGGGAGAACATGGAGTTCTCCGAGACGGAGTACTTCTGTGCAATACCAGTCGCACATTCATCTTGGTGTGGGCTTTGTGCCTTGGTCCTCCACAGGCTACTTATGGCTCCTAAAAGTTGGTAGTGCATACCAATGGACATACCTCAGAACACCGACTCGACTGTCGGACTAAACTATGTGAGGCGAATTTCAACTAAGGGCACGTCACCCCTCAAAGTGCACGAAGACTGGAGCAGCGGACAAGGCAGATGAACCTAATCGTTAAAGGATCAATGACTCTGGATGTGTAACAGCAAGATGATGTGACTAATTGGGGCACGCTTTGACGAAGATGAACTTGTGGTCAGTCACCTTGGAAAGGATAGGGTCCTAACAAGTACTATACCCCTAGTTAGCAATGGTAGTTGGTTACAGAAAATGAAGGAGAAATGAAGACAGCTCTGGTCCCTCTGCGGGCAAGTCTAACTGCAAAAGAGGAGGCATCTCTACTTTAGCTACTAAGAAATTCGGTAATGACGATGTATGCCCAAACCCTATAGCGGGAAGACATGCATCTGATATCAGGCAACTGAAAACTAGAGGAAAGATGCTAAAAATAACAACATGGAATATGAGAGCATTATATATACTAGGTCAATATCACAAGCTAAAAGAAGAAATGACAGCTTTGAACCTTGGCATTATGGGTATAAGTAAAACAAGATGGGCTGATGATGGCAGATTATCCGATGATGATACTGAGATGATATATTCTGAAGATGAAGAACATCAGTATGGTGTGGCAATTATGATGAAGTTTATTGCAACATCAATGATTGGTTTTTGGTCAGTTACTTACAGAATCGTTATGTTGAAGCTGAAAGGAAAACCTTTCAATATTAAAATAATTTAAGTATATGCACCAACTTCAGATCATGCTGAGGAGGAAGTAAACGACTTTTATGACCACATCAAGGAAGTTTGGAATTACACGAAGTCTGGCGGAATAAATATCATCATGGGGGACTGGAATGCCAAAGCTGGAGATCAACAGGAATATCCTGTCACAGGAAAATATGGACTTGCAGAAAGAAAAGAATGTAATGAGAAACTGATCCCTTACTGGTGGAAATCAAACCTTGTAATTGCCAACACCCTCTTTCAGCATTCAAAGAGAAGATTACAAGCATGGAAAAGCCCTGGCGATGTTCGCCGCAACCAAATTGATTACATCCTGATCAACCAGAGATATCGCAACTGCATCAGACAAGTTAAAACATATCCAGGTACAGATGTTGCCTCAGACCACAATCCTGTAGTAATGAATATGGTTGTAAAATATAAATATCAGGAGAGAAACAAGAGGAGTGCACAGCTTGATATGCACATGCTCAAAGATGAGGAAATTAAATCAAGCTATAATAAAAGTGTGCCTAACAAGTATCATCAGTTATTTAATTAAGAGATCCTCCAAGAAGAAAATAACAGTACCGTTGAGGAAAAATGGAAAGCTCTAAGATTTAGCCTGGTGAACTCAACAGAAGAAATAATACCTAGAAAGAAAATTCAGAATCGTCAAATATGGATGACTCAAGATATACTGGAAAAGGTGGCAGAACGTAAAAAAGTGAAATCCAGCGGCCCAGCCAAATACTATCAGCTGCAAATGGAAATTGAAGATCAATGCAAAATAGCAGGAGAAAAATGGTGAAACAAGAAATTTATCGATTTGAAATGCTCGGAACACAACACAGGTCCAATGAGATCCACAAAAAAGTCAAGAAGATAACTGGGCAGAGACACAGACAGAGAAGCAATAACTGCATCAAGGATAGAGAAAGTAGAATGTTCTTTGAAGAGGCAGAAATAAAATCTAGATGGGAAGAATATGTAAATAAAATATATAATGAGGATAGAGGGAATTCACCTGAAATATTGAATGAAGAAGGAGAAAGTATTTTGAGATCTAAAGTTGAGAAAGCTGTGAAGAACCTGAAGTCTGGGAAAGCTCCTGGTAGTGACCAGATAATACCAAAAATGTTAAAAGCATTGGATGAAACAGAGATACAGACCATTCGTAGACTAGTAAATCACATCTACAACAAAAGTCTAATTTTAGCTGATATGAAGGCATCCATATTTATACGACTGCCAAAGAAACCTAAGGCAGCAATATGTACAGCGTATAGAACTCTCAGCCTAATGAGTCATGTACTACAGATGATCCTACGAAAAATATTGTTGAGAAATAGGCAGAAAATAGAAAACGAAATCAGTGAGCTGCAAAGTGGATCTATATCTGGGAAAGAAGCAAGAAGCAAGAGACAAAAATGCGAGCGTTATTGTGAGTGAAACCAGGATATCTAAGCCTGTTTCATTGATTATGAAAAAGCTTTCAACCCGGATTAGGGATGAGTAGATGGTCAAATGCTCACAATACATTGGTATAAATGGGAAAGATATCAAGTTGATTGTGAAACTTTATTTGACTCAAAAAGCATTCATACAAATGAAACAGAGTTTATCAGATAAGATTAAGATCAAAAGAAGTGTACTCAAGGCTGGTGTTGTCACCGCGTCTCTTTAATCTGTACACGGAGATGATATTCAGACACACAGGGGATTTTCAAAGGATTTGCTGCAGGTGGAGTAAATGTTAGCAGCCTTAGGTATGTTGACGATGTAGTGCTACTGGCTGAAAGTGAGGAAGATCTGCAGGCATTAGTCAGTAAAGTCAATGAGGTTGGCAAAATGTTAACATGAAAATAAATACTAAAAACCTATAAGAATGGTGATAAGTAAGAGCTTCACCAGACCTACTATCAACATCACCATAGATGATACGGAAATGCAGCAATGAAAGTCATAGTATGAAGAAGTATAATTAATTTTGTTGGAAGGAATCAGGCAAAACAAAACAATTGTATGCCTTACGCAGGATTGGTAAACATGAGTTGAGTAAGTTTTCAAGGTTTCTTTGTTCTATTTTGTGAATTCCAATATTACTGCAACCGAGAATCGACAAAGACAACCACCATGTTTTCAAAGTCATTTCGAATTTGCATATAGGAATTTTGTTTTTATGGATTAATGCAAACTTTTCTAGTTTTTGTGTCAATGTTGTGAAATGTTAACAAAGAAAAGAAAAACAACCGTTTGAATAATTTCATGTCAATTGGTACGGAAAATAAGCATATCCAGTTGGAACTGCAGTATTTGTTGATAACTGTTACTAAAGGACAATTGGAGAATCTTTTTATCGAACTTTAAGTTGTTGAAGACAGGGGCATAGAAGAATAATCTTGGTTAAACTTTTTAAAATTTGATCTGACTGGATTTAAGAGGAACTTCAAAAGCGGGAAAGCAAAGCCATGATTTCTTATTTAAATGACTTCATTCAATATATATCAAATTCTTACTAAAATGCCAAAGCAGCAACAACATTGAAGCAGACAGAATAAGAGATTTAGAAAAAGAACTTGAAAGTCAAAGAAAGTGGCTTAGAAATGGGAATTTCTAGTTTATTTAGATGTTCTTAATGCAAATGACAAAGTTACAGGTACAGATAAATTGTATTTGGTCTTTTTCAATGAAGTTCAGATTGACACGATTGCCCTGCAGATACAAACTGAAAATTTATCTTTAATGGACTACAGCACGATCATCGAGAAATAATAATCGTAGGTATCGTGATAAATTGTATTCCTCCTTGCCTTAAAGATTAATCAGAGGTGATGTGAGACACTGGCTTAGAAACAATTTGGAAAATTGTGGAGGCTCATTTTAGGGAAAAACCACAAGTGAGTTGTTACTATTCTAGCTAAATTGGTGTAGGCTCACACTGAAGACTCGCAGAATTTCTTTTCACTTGCAATGTATCTGAGAGAACTGTTTACCTTTCAACAAGGTGACTCTCCTCTAAAGTAGAGTAAAGAACAACATTAATTTTTGTTTCTTTATGCAATTGAAACAAAATCTTATGAAAATACAATTTACAATAGATCAGAAAGGCAAGAGTGCTTCGAAACCCATCAATGAGTTTAGGGGCACTTGAGGGATTTTAAAAAAACGTGTAATTTGCTTAAAGACCACCAAGGGTGACACAAAAGCAATTGGTGTCTCGAGAGAAGGAAGAGAAAGGCAGAAAGGCTGAAACCCTAGAGCAAAATGAATAAATTTTGACAAATACACAACATTCAAATATTGGAAGTTGCTGTTTTAAAGGACAAAGTAACTCGCAAAGAAGAGAATCTCCTAAACAGCAAAGCCCGATAAAGGAATGGATATGATACATATCAGAAGAGTAGAAAGACTATTTAGGTCGACACCTTAGGAACTGTAAAGATAGCAATTAATACATCAATGAGCTCAAAAATGCGATGTCGCAGGCAAACTACCCTCTGCTGCTGCAACGATACGTCAGTAGCCGTAACTAATAGTCCTTTGCCCCAATATTGTTGGTAGCTGTCTAGGATGATTAGTGACAATTTATTTCTCGTGTACGATGTAGTTATGGACTTGCTTTTTCTTATAATAGTTGAAGATTCTATCACCTGTGGTATAATACATTTCAAGAAGAACTGAAGATGGAGTGGAGAATTTCGACAGCCTGATTGCAAGTAGAACTAAAATTTCACTCACCCCTGCTAGAAGTTTTAAATGTATGCTTTAGATTCTCACAATGGACACACACATGGGGTGACATCAGACACAATAACAGTCCTCAAAACACATAGCTGACCTTTTTTAAACAAAGACCAAGGATACTCGTAAAGGCAGTTGCTGCCAAAATATACAATAGACGTCCATCAAGGATTGTAATTTTACGTAGAAACCAAAGTGGCTTCAGTAAACTTCGTATCACAATAGTCCATGTACTGTCCCTTTGTAGAATTAAACAGAAAAAGGAAAATGCAATTAAACACATCGTTAACATCTTCTCAAACTTCATCGTCAGAAGTGGAATGCTTAAGATAGTGTCACTGTACCAAATTTTTAAAAGAACAACTGGTTCTGCAACTGGAACGGAAGAAAGTAAGCAATAGCCGAGAGACACAATATCTGCAGTTATGAAAACCACACAACAATCACTTCCCTTCCAAGGTTAGATCAATTGATTGCGCTATACATGGATGGCCAGCAAATAGTGAAAATAATATAATATATATAATATAATTAGTTTTTTTTCTTTTGCATAGTACAAAATCCCTCTGTAATGAAAAACATAAAAATACGCAAATATCTCAGGCACCAACAAGTCTTTGATGTAATGGCCAACACACAAAACAAACAGATGAAAAGTCTACTCCTGTGAAAACCGTTTGGCACATCGAATGTTAAAATACTCCTGTTATATTCAAAGTCCTAACAAGAGGCGCAAGATCGATAAAATTCATTAGCACATTTTTTTAAAGAATTTCCTGAAAAACATGTTAATAGGAAAGACAAAACAATGATTGTGAATATGACAATTAATAACTGTAACTATTTTTGGCAGCAATTTTTCTTTGAAGACGAAGCAGTTTTCCCTGGAGTAGCCTTCTTTGCGATTGTGTCTGTCTCATATTACACACGCACAGACTGGTTGCTTTGACATAGTCCGCTTGCACGCACGAGGACAGAAAATTGTCCATGGCCTGTATCATCCTCAGTTCTGGATATGTGTCACTCACTTCTCGTGCAATCATAAAAATGCAAGGAGATATAACAAACAATAAATAGACGCTTTTTAATTAAATCAAACACTTTTTTACATAAAAACTATTTCTTTTTGCATGAAAGGCGATTGCATGTATATTAAAAACATAAAAAACGTAGGTGACTAGTGGGACTTGGCTCATGTCGTTTACCTTTCGACAGGTACTAGTACAATAAGAAGTTGCTTTAATTTTTCTTGTTAACATTTATCCACTGACTCCCTTTCAGCTACGCTTTGAACAGTCTTTTATATGACAAAAGTCGTTTCTGTCTAATAATATTTACATTTTATTTGTCTTTTAAAAAGTGGTTTTCTTTAATCATCAGCCTCTTTTCTCCAGTCGTCTTGCATGTTATGCAGACAACACCTAATTTGGAGCATCTTCACTGGTCTTAATCTGCGACTGGTCATATTTAATCCTTTGACAGCCACCTGTTCACACCAGCTCTGCTCAACATTTTCAATGTGGTCCACATACTTTGCTTTGTTTGATTCAGGTTTTTGCTTCTTTTTTGGGATTTTCCGCCTTTTCTTCTTTTTTGGTGGAAATATGAAGCAAGACATGTATTCATCAAGGCTACCGTACTGTATTGATGCTTCTGCTGCCTTATTACACTTAAAGTAAACCAACTCATCATCATTTTTTCCAGTATACTGCGGAATAGGGTCAATGAGAAAATCAAACATTGGCCACGAGTCATCACCACAATTTTCAACGTTGTTTACTTCAGTTGGCGTTTCATCACAGGGTCCATGGCTTGGTTCATGATAATTCGGCTCAATCGGCTGTTGTGTACTTGTATCATTACAAGACCATGGTTGCATTAATTGATTGCAGTTCAGATTAGGAGACGCCCATGACTGCACGGATTGATCATTCAAAGTCTCCCCTTGATGCATTGCTTGATGACTGTTCATGTCAGAGATAGCCAATGGCTGCATTGTCTTGTTAACATGGAAATCAGATGATGACCATGGTGTAATTGGATGGTCACCATTCACATTGGAGGAGACACATGGTTGCATAGGTTGATGCTTGTTCATATCAGGGGCTACCCATGACTGGGTTTCCCTATTAGCATTCACATAAGGAGATGTCCATGGTTGGTTTGGCTGGATAACATCTAAATCAGAGGATGACCATGGTGTAATTGGATGGTCACCATTCACATTGGAGGAGACACATGGTTGCATAGGTTGATGCTTGTTCATATCAGGGGCTACCCATGACTGGGTTTCCCTATTAGCATTCACATAAGGAGATGTCCATGGTTGGTTTGGCTGGATAACATCTAAATCAGAGGATGACCATGGTGTAATTGGATGGTCACCATTTACATTGGAGGAGACACATGGTTGCATAGGTTGATGCTTGTTCATATCAGGGGCTACCCATGACTGGGTTTCCCTATTAGCATTCACATAAGGAGATGTCCATGGTTGGTTTGGCTGGATAACATCTAAATCAGAGGATGACCATGGTGTAATTGGATGGTCACCATTTACATTGGAGGAGACACATGGTTGCATAGGTTGATGCTTGTTCATATCAGGGGCTACCCATGACTGGGTTTCCCTATTAGCATTCACATAAGGAGATGTCCATGGTTGGTTTGGCTGGATAACATCTAAATCAGAGGATGACCATGGTGTAATTGGATGGTCACCATTTACATTGGAGGAGACACATGGTTGCATAGGTTGATGCTTGTTCATATCAGGGGCTACCCATGACTGGGTTTCCCTATTAGCATTCACATAAGGAGATGTCCATGGTTGGTTTGGCTGGATAACATCTAAATCAGAGGATGACCATGGTGTAATTGGATGGTCACCATTTACATTGGAGGAGACACATGGTTGCATAGGTTGATGCTTGTTCATATCAGGGGCTACCCATGACTGGGTTTCCCTATTAGCATTCACATAAGGAGATGTCCATGGTTGGTTTGGCTGGATAACATCTAAATCAGAGGATGACCATGGTGTAATTGGATGGTCACCATTTACATTGGAGGAGACACATGGTTGCATAGGTTGANACATAAGCAGCTGTCCATGGTTGGTTTGGCTGAATAACATCTAAATCAGAGGATGACCATGGTGTAATTGGATGGTCACCATTTACATTGGAGGAGACACATGGTTGCATGGGTTGATGCTTATTCATGTCAGGGGCTACCCATGACTGGGTTTCCCTATTAGCATTCACACAAGGAGATGTCCATGTTTGGTTTGGCTGAATAATATCCAAATCAGAGGATGACCATGGTGTAATTGGATGGCCATCATTCATACCAGAGGAAGTGCATGGTTTCGTTGGCTGATGATAATTTATATTAGGAGATTCCCATGAATGTATTTCTGGATTATCATTTAAATCGGATGATGCCCATTGTTGCATTGGGTGATGAGATTCTAAATCAGAGGACGACCACGATTGCATTGACTGGTTTCCTTCCTTGTCATACGATGCCCAGAATTGTGTCTGGTGATTACCATTCATACCAGGGACTGCCCATGACTGCACTGCCTGACGAGCGTTCATATCAGATGGTGTCCAAGATTCGGGCCTTGGACAAAAGTCAGTACTTTCAGGTTTCTTCGAAGCCTCATAGAAAGATGTGCCGTAGTTACTGCTCCAATGTGGCTGTGCCTGGCAACTATTGTTTGGATGAACATATTGAGAGCTTTGATGATTACTTTGGTCACCAATGTTATGATTACCTGTTGAATGACGCCATTCATTTTGGGGCCGCGCATTGTTGCTTTCTTCCAAATCCCTTACGAAAGGCAGATCACGGCGTGATGTCACACCATTTTGACAATGTTCTTGCTTTTCCGTCTCTGAGGAATACGATGTAAATCCTTGAAATCCAAATGAAGTGTTTTGGCTTTTAGTTACAGGATTGTTATCAGAGAAATTATGGTTGGCATTAGAAGAGCAAAGTGAATCTTTGTTGTGATTATTTACAACCAGTGGACTATGACGAGGTAATTCCTCATAAGCCATAGGCTTTCTTTCTGGGTAATATCGTTTTTGCCGAAAAGGATTGCAGTCATTTCCTTTTTGATGTCTTCGAGATGTATCTCGTTGTCCTCGGGGATCAAACATCATTTGGGATGGATACGATGCAGGCATCATCAATACGCATAATATTGGGAAATGCAGATGTTTCGGTATGGTTTCCATTCCTTTTAATATCCTGCAAAGCAATACAGAGAATTACTGGTAGTTAGATAATACAGATCAATCAGCTGTTTACTAAAAATGCAGTAATTTGTATAATAAATGCCAATAACAAAAGCACATATCAAAAGATTGACGAAAGTATTTGTCAAATAAGGATATGATGGTTGTCGTTTCACTCGAGTATCAATTGCAAAACGACTTCGACTGTTCTGTTGCAATACTTATTCCACCGTCCGGTAGGTGTAAAGTTTAATCCCGGATCAAATCATTCTCTTTGTAAAGTTGTACTCCTCGAAAAATATGTGAATACCAAGAACACATATTGATAAGTCTATTTTTGAATATATCTGGTGCATTATCCTCTTTAAATTTTCTTAAATAAAAGAAATAATAATAATAAATCCAACGTATGTGGAATGCAACGTAAGCAAATGTCATCCCAATCATAATTGGTGCTCTGGGAAGTATTCCACCCAGATTGAAAAGATTTCTGGAGAAACTGAACATAGAACATGATATTGCTACTCTCCAAACGTCTCCCTTACTAGGAAAAGTTCTGTGTTTAAAATGTTCTCAGTGTCTCAAGTCCAATGAAACGAACCTGACGATGAGTCCCATTGTAACCTCCAGTAAAAAAGAATTCAAAGAGAATGATTAAGACCTTTTTCACATTTATATTCTTTTTATTGGAAAAATAGAAATAATTATTAACGGTGATTGTTCTTAAGGTTTCCTAATTTTGAGACTTGGTTTTTTCTAGATTGTTCTTGACTTGTCATTATTCTTCTACGATATCTCAGGAATCTCTTTTGTCCAGATGAAATCGATACTATATAGAAAATGGTTCTAATTTAACAAGGTAAACTTGTAGTTGTATCATAATGCATAGAAATTAGGATTCTGTTTATGTATAACAGTCTGAAAATCAGGCTTTTGGGTTATGGTTTTCCCCTTCTTTTAGTAGGGTCTTTTCTGCCGTCATTAACTTTGTTGCAGCAGAAAGGAATTTCTTGTCGGGATACCCTTCTTCATACTAATATCATTTTTGTAATTTGTACCTTTCAAATACAATTTTCCCAGCAATGGCGTCTTCATTTGTAGAGTTCTGAAGTCTTATTGCCCACCTTGAGAGAATCGAATCTGAACCCCCTTGTTTGTTTGTATCCTTTTCCTAGTCCCTTAAATATATCGCAAGTGGAGGTTGTTTTGAACTCGAATTATGATAAAGTCTAAGTTTATTGTTTTTATGACGTTTAATGGAAAATTCAAAGTATGATATTATTTGTCTGAAATCTTGATAAAATTGAGGGTTTATGTTCCAAAAAATATGTTTTTTCGATCAAATTTGTTTTCTTAAGTATGCTGAGTATAAAAATATATGAAGTCTGAACACGCGCTAAAAGCAAGAGAACTTACATGCTGTATGTGAGATCCTTCATTATTGTTTTCGTGTTTGATATGCATTTCTTAACCCCATGGTGAACCATGTGGAATAACTGACAGTATTGATTCCTGCATGCAACGCCGGTACAGAATAGATTATCTAAATCAAAAGACAAAAATAAGATACTTTTACGTGACAATAAATAACTAATGAATATCAGGATCAAAATTGTTTAGAATTTCTCATCTTAAGTACTATCATCATCATCATCATCATCATCATCATCATCATCATCATCATTATCATCATCATTATTATCATCATTATCATCATCATTATCATCATCATTATCATCATCATTATCATCATCATCATTATCATCATCATCATTATCATCATCACCATTATCATCATCATCATCATCATCAAATTCAGTTTAACGTCCATTTTACACGCTAGCATGTGTTGGACGCTTTCTTGAAATCGACTTCCAAGTTATCCTATCCTTCACCAGAGCTCTGCTGACACCTTTTTGTTTGAGATCCATCCTTATCACTTCCTTCCATGTTTTCTAATCAGAATGTTATCTTTCCTTCTCTTACTCTTAAAGACTGACCACTACAACAATGCAGTTTTTGTATTACTTTTGTATCATATACCTTAAAAAGTGTAAGACTATGTTTAACTAGCATCAATTATTTGATCCTCTGTTTGCTCTCAACATCAGTATTAAGCACCAAGTCGGGCATTTGGTGATTATTACTATTTATTTGTATTGTAATTTATCAGTTTATTTGTATTGTAGAACACAATCTATACAATAACTTGCTGTTTTAAACTCTACTGCGCAATATTACCAAATATTTAAATATACTGCGATATATTATATTATAATATAGAAAACATAATACTAGATTATACAAAATCACAAGAAAAATATTGTACAATGCTATACCTCACAAGATAACAAGACAACAATTTACTCTTCTATTTCTACCATATTTTACTAGATTACAAAACGTTAAAATGTTTATAGGATAATATATTTCATCACATTATACTACAATTGATTAAACAAGGAGTTCTACAGTACAAAAGTCCATTGAATTGCAATATATCGTTTTAAACTATACTTTATTTTATCTGATAGAAAGCCCTTCTATACTGATTATCTAATGGACATATATTTTTCAAAAGCTAGTACAATGTAGAGTTTGATAGGCATTCAAGGTAAGAAATCAATTTCATTAATAAACCTTTTGAGTTGCATTCCACTACGAGTGATACTTCCTTTTTAGCAATTAATTTCTGCAACAAATTCTCTCAGCAGCAAAACAGAAAGAGAGCAACTAGATGGGAGAGGAGAACCAAGCAAAGTAACTTTTCTCCCAAAGATCTTCGTCAGTGTAACAGTCAGTTAAAAAATAGAAAAGAATCTGGAAGTTGTGAACCTAAACACCACTATGATTTCTGAAAACGACTAGGCTTTGGAATGCATTTCTTAAGTATAAATTTAATAAAAAGAAAGAGAAAACAGATAAAGACTTATGCTTAAAAAGCCATGAAAAATACTTAATTAATTTCAACCTACTCTGCCCGTTACTTCCACCTTCGACTCCAGCTGCAAAGAGAGTATCGTCCTTTAATGAAGTGACCTCTCGAACAATGTTGCTTTGTCTTGAAGCAGCTAATGTCATCAGTTGTGATCTATTTAATCTACATCTATTCCTTTGATAGAAAGGGTTTGCAAAGATCTTTTCTTGTCTACGATAAAAGATCAACGTGGTCAGAGTGCAATCTACATTGATGCAGTACATAACTTTGTTGGTCTTGACGCAAACCAATGCAGCAAATTCAAATGTTAATATAATATAGAAAATCTCAGCAATAACACAAAAAAACAAGCTATCTAAATGCTCGGAATACTACATAAGCACTTTGTGCTCAACAATCAACGAAATGAAGTGAAGTCAAGTCCCTGAACTCTTTAATATTATTGTTTGATGACATCAGATTAATTGGTCACTTACTAATACTTGTGACGTCAAAATGAATGTGTAGTACGGTTGCACCCATTCTCCTTCCTTTTCATCTCATAACTTTTTTCTACTCCTCCTTCTTCTATTTACTCTCTTCATATTATCCCTTTAATCCTATTTCTACTTTTCCCTATTTTTTGTTCTCCTTTTCTTTTTCTTTTAACTGTCCGTCTGTCGGTCTGTCTGTACATTGTATATTTTTTTCTCTATGATAATATAATACTAAGGTAAAATAATCTTGCTAACCTAAAAAGAGCACGCACAAAATAGGAAAGGAAATGGTCCAGGACAAGGCTGAGAGACTAATCTAGTGGCCTTTAAGCATGTGGGTAATAATTTACAAATGGTTTTAAAGCGCGACTTTCTCTCTCTCACACACACACCACACACACACACACACACACACACACACACTCTCTCTCTCTCTCCCCCCTCTCTCTCTCTCTCTCTCTCTCTCTCTCTCTCCATCTCTCCATCTCTCCATCTCTCCATCTCTCCATCTCTCCATCTCTCCATCTCTCCATCTCTCCATCTCTCCATCTCTCCATCTCTCCATCT
>RDPX01000200.1:1095340-1118703 GCA_003991215.1 Morbakka virulenta
CCTTTTCTGGACGGTACGGAGTACTCCATCCAGTCACTCAGACGGTGGATAGCTCCAAGGTCTAAAATCACCATAGGGATCACAATAGCGCTCGTCTTCCACATTCTCTTTACTTCCATAAATAAATCTTGATACGTGACAATATTCTGTTGCTCCTTCTCCTTCACTCTGAAATCCTCTGGAACTGCAATGTCAATAATTCAGGTTTCAGCATTCTTATTGTCGACAACAACTATATCTGCCCTCCTTGTTTCTATATTTCTTTCACAGCAGAGATTAAGATCTCAAAGTATTTTAAAATCACCGCTCTCTAACACTGGCTAGACTCGGTGATCGTACCATTTATTGGTGTGCTTGAAAACATGGGCTCTGCACAGCTCCCAGTGGATGACAGTAGCCACTCTGTAGTGTCTCTTTTTATGCTTGAATTGTGCTAACTTATCACACTCACTGAGGATGTGCATCACCGTTTCATCCCTCGTCCCACACATTTTACTATTTGATGTTCTTGGTTCCTTCGTGATCTTTACCTTGCAACTTCTTGTAGGTAGGGCCTAATCTTGAGCTGGCATCAAAAAGTCTTCAGTTTCTCTCTTTAACCAGCCGGCTTCCAACCATTTCCACGACTTTGTTTTCGCTTCTTTGACATTTACAGGGTACTAACTATGTAACATCTTCTCCGTCCACGTCTTTTTCCTTTCTTCATTTTGTTCGGTTTTTAACTCTGCTCTGCTCTGCTCTTGACTCTCACAAACATCTCAGTACTTTAATCTCATTAGACACTCTAGGCTTTACATAATCTGACAGGCTGCAGTCCTTCAATATATGTACTTCTGCAATTGGCATCATGCCTCATCCTCATTCTTTCCTATGTGGATAAAGCCTATCAACGTCCGCTCTCAGATCCAGTCCTCTTTTCATGGTCATACATTTCCGTGTCTTTCTGTCCATCGTTCTTAGCTCATCTATGGTACAGTCCAGAATTCCAGCAGGGTATCGAACAGCTGCGACAGCCCATGTACTCATGACTTGTACTAAATGTCCTGCATTCAAACTTGTTTTCATCAACTTCTTTCTCTCTGAACGTAACTCTTTCTTACTTTCTCTTTCATCTTCCCTGTCTCTTTGTTGTGTGCCTCCAGCACTCCTAGATACTTGAAAGATGTGTCTCCTATATCCACCATTATATGTCCATCAGACATTCTAATTCCATTATGCTCTTCTTTCTTCCCTCTTTTCAAAATCACCGTAGCACATTTCTGTAATCGAAATCTCATCCTGATATCATCCGTAAATCTCTTTACAATTTTCACCAGTCCCTCAAGTTTGTTGTTAGTTGTTACAGCTTTAAGTCATCCATGACCAAGAGGTGACTGAGCTTTTGGCCGTTCCAAAACTTGTAGCCTAGAATTTATTCCTTGAGCAGGATCGAGAGAGGTATTAAAGGCAGAATGAGGTGAAGTGGAGGGAGAAAATTTTCCTGAAGTATCCCTCTTCTGATCCCAACCTCTGCACGTTCCTGACCATTGTACTGCCGTCTTGTGTTTCAAGAAACCATGCTCCTTTCAATGAAGTATATCGCATTCTTCGACAAACCAGTAAGTTTTATTGTTTCCAGTTTCCACGAGTAGATCATAGCCTTTCTGATAGTCTATCAATCCCATTGCTACGTTTGCTCTATTTCTCCGACAGCCCAGTTGTTCTTCTCTAATTTCTCCTTGTGTTCATAGAGCTTGTCAGCTGCGTGATTGCCCTAAAGTTCTCTGTATGATTCCCTTTCTGGGGGTTTTTCATTATCAATGCTGTCTTTCCAGTTGTCATCCATATAGAGATATCTCTACCAGCAGACAGGTTCTGTAGCTAAGTGCCAATTCTCCAATGTAAGTTTTTGAGGTTCTTCAACCAGAACCCCTGAACTCCATCAGGGCCGCGTGCTTTCCAGTGGGAGGCTTTACTTAGAACTGTTTGGACATCTTCAACACAAATCTCCAGATCTGTCTGCTGTCCAATCTCTATCTTTCCTCTTACCCTTTCTAACCTTGATGCATTTTCATTGTGCTCAGTTCCCTCACTCCAGAAGCCCTGCCAAATCTCTTTAATGGGACCTCGTTCGGGTCCAATTTCCTCCTTTTCATTTGTACTCTGAAGGTCTTGTTAAAACTGGTTCTGGTTGTTAACAAGCATCCTGTTGTCTCTATATTGTTTTTCCCTTTCTGTATATCTCTCTATCTTCTGCCTTTTTGCTTTTAGAACTTCCTTTAGCTCCTCAATCACTACTTCATATCCTTTGGCTCTAATGTTATACTTCCTCTCTAGTCTTACTCGCATTGGGTTGCCAAACTCCAGGTGTTTACATTCTTTTAGTCTACTCAGGTCTTGTTCTATTTCTACCACCCTCTGTCGCAGTCTCCGTTTTCATGCTGTTTCTGAACCGTTTGGCCTTTTACCACTAGTGTTCTTGTTCCTCCTCTCAGTCACTATTGATGCACATGTCAAGATGGTATCATTTATCTCTGTAATGTCATTTTTCTTCACATGGTCTAGTACGCTGTCAGGTCTCTTTACCTTCTTTCTAAGCTTCTTTTTTTCTTTGTTCCTCAATGACTTTATTGCAGGTCGACGGTTTCCTATTTCAGCTCTTTTTTTCCATGATTTCTCGCACAATAGTTCGTTCTTCATCCGTGCCCGGTGCTCTCAATATTATGTACATACTGTACACAGGTTTCTACACTGTCTTAAACCTTAACTGCTGCCTCCTCCCCTTCAAATACTGGTTGGTCAATCTCTGTGTTAACTTGGTGTTTAAGTCCATCTTTGTCTTCGTTAACTCTCTCGCCAGTTTGCTTGATCTCATTCAGCTCTTCTTCCACAAATCACTTACGCTTCATGATTTCCCTAACCTGATCTGTCATTCACTGTTCATATATCTCGAAGTAAATAATAGGTCTAAAGTGTTCAAGGGCCTTCACCGAGTAAAATGTCAACCAGACAATGTGATCAATAGAAACTGGAAGAATGCTGTAGATGCATACTCAAAGAGAAGTGAGCAGTGTCTTGGATATAAAAAAGCTAGTATCAGGAAGGAATAAACGACAGAATGAACATTGGGAGCTATTGAGCGAGGACATCAACTTCGAGGTGAAAAAGCTGGTCAGAAAAGACAAGGGAACATTGCTGGATAGCTTGTTAGAGGAGGCAGAGAAAGCATCAAACCAAATCAAGCAGGGAGTTTACAGAAAATCACCAAAAAGATATGCAAAAGTATAGAACAAACAATGCAACTACCATCAAAGACAAGACTGGCAAACTGCTGAGTGCTGAAAAGAAGCAAGGACAAGTTAGCACACTTCAGGGAAATACGTAACAGATCACCACCAGAGAAAGATGCTGCCATTCAAAAAGCAGAAGTTTATCTGAAAATTAATGTTGGTGTTCCCTCCAAAGCAGAAATTATGTCAGTTATTAAATTCTTAAGGAAAGGAAAGGCACTTGCGCTGAATAAACTTTGTGTTGAGCTATTCAATGCTGATCTCTTGCTTACAGAAAACGTCTTTGTACCCTTCCTTTTGGCTATATTAGAAGGAAAGATAATTCCAGAGGACTGAACCGGAGGCATGATAATAAAAATTTCAAAGACAGGGGACATGATCGACTGTAAAGCTATCATCTTACTCTCGGTTCCCTGTAAAATTCTAGCCAAGATCATTATATGCATGCTAACAGATACTAATGATAACGTATTTCGTCAAGAACAGGTGGGCTTTCGACGTGACAGGGGTTGCAAAGACCAGATCCAGTTGTTTCCAAATATTATGGAACAGTGCACAGATAAATTGGCCTTGACTAACATTGATTTTAAAAAAGCTCTTGATAGTGTGAACAGTGAAACTCTATAACATATCTTACAGGCATTACGGCATTCCACAAGAAATTGTCTGTTCAGTCCAGAGCTTTTACCACAATTTCTCTTGCTGTGTTAAGGACAGAAAGGTATTCTTAAGACCATTGTGAGGCAGGGTTATGCTATGTTTTCTCTCCTTTTTAACTTTTTTTAAAATTTTTAACGACTGGATAATGAGACGCTTGACAAGAAAAAAGAACGAAATAAAATGGGGGTTATTCAATGTCGTAGTGGACCTGAATTTCACTGATGACTTGACCCTGTTATCACATACCCATAACCAGATGCAAAACAAAACTTGCCTACTTTACAAGTATGGGACTTTGCCTCAAGATCATCCAGAAGAAAACGACTGTTATGATTCTTAATGTAATCAATCCAATACCAATTATGAGTAGCAATCACGAAACTAACCCCAAAAATTTATTTATCTATCTTGAGAGTATAATTAAAAGCAATAGTGAACAGTGACATTCAAAACCGACTGAAGAAGACAAGAAGAACAGTCATATGTATGAAAGATCTCTGGAGACTGGCATAGTACACCAGAAACACAAAACTCTGAATAGACAAGGGCTATGTACTGTCAACCTCATTGTATAACTTGGTGTGCTGGTGAGTGACGGAGATTGACAAGCCAAGGCTGTCAATGTCTCACACAACAGGTCTTAGAAAGATTCCATGGATATTTTAGCCAAAAACGAGATCCAACAAAGAGCTCCTCGAACTATGAAGGCTTGAGGATATGGAGACAATTACAAAAGGGTGCAGATGGAGATGGATTGGACATGTGCTTAGGAGGAAGCCAGGCTGCATTGTTAGAGTAGCTGTCAAATGGAATCCTGAAGTTAAAAGGAAGAGAGGCCGACTTAAAAAAACTTGGCAATGTAGTGGAGTGAAAGAGATGAGAGCCCTACATGTGACATGGAGGACCATTTAGAAGCGGGCACAGGACATAGAAAGCCGAAGAAATTTCGTTGCTACCAATGAGTAAGAAGGTGGGATTGAAGTAAGTAGTTAGATAAGCAGTCAAAATGGTGGAAATGTGATGCAATATGAAAATTGGAACGTTGTGACACTGTAGGTATGAGTTGCAATCATACCAAAAAAATAATGTACCTAATGCGGATGATATTATTCGTTAAAACCAAAGTTCTAACGTAACACAAGGTATTTGAAGATATCTCTTTCTACATAGATCGTTAGTAACACATTTACCAGCTAGATAATTACAGCAAAGTAGAGTAAATTACCTTGCTGGCCTTACTAGCACAGCTACGTGAATTGCTAGAGAGAGACGAAAGTCTAATTAATATACGTTAAAGAAAGACAGAAAGACTATGAACAAACAAAATAGAGTATAACGAAGGCCCGATCTAGGCAGGTGTATTAATGTATTAATTACCACTCCTTCTTACAACATGATGTGTTTTATAACTTGTAAAATGTAAACGTTGTACGTTGTAGGTACAGTTGCCATACATAGATAGGTGCTTCCTTGTCACAATTTGATGTTCCTTATCCAGTTCAGAGACGTGTGTGTAGTTTTTGGTAAGTGCAGGTCTTGCTGTTTCTCTTCCATCTTTGTCTAATGGACGAAACGTAAAATTTCGTGTGACTCGTCTTCCTAGAAGCCTTCATCCTTTTGGAGCTCTTGCCCCTCGTTGTAATATATATTTCTATTATTGTAGTTTCTTTCCTCAAACAGCTAGATTGTGAAATGTTTTGATCTTTGAATCCTTTACCCACCATACGTCTTCAATATTTTCACGTCTGAGGTCAACTTCTACGTAGTTACAATTTCACATTGGTACAGACATTGTCTTAGCTCTTCGTCAACAGATTTCAAATTCCAGTGAGGACCAGTGGTTTTACGCAGCAGAAAGTTGTCATGAATCTGTTTCTCACCACATGCACACTGATTGTTTTGGGCTCTGGCGATTCTATTCATAAAGTCAGGCTTTTTCCAATGCAGATCAAAGTCTGTAAACCAGAAACCGATAGTTATCAAGGGAGATCATGGCTAGCAGGTTTTGTAGATGCTGAGTATAAATTAGATTAAGCTAAAACGTTGTTGCTTCATTGCTTCTACCATTTGTTTGTTATCTTTTTGGTGATGAAACCGCTAATCTAACACTTTGCCACAAAATTGCTTCCCGCAGGACTACAACATGAACATCCTTAAATCAAATGTCAATAAACACTTGTCAAAACCTTCCTTATAAGTCATCAAATTTTATTCATTCATTTATATCTTTTGTCCCTTTCACAATACTTAATCATCAATTACCTGTCAGTCTATCCATCTCATTACCCCTCATCCTTGAGCGGCTTTTAGTCTTGATGTGTAGTGACTCTCTAGTACATAAAAATCACAGCTACATTGTGCAGTACGAATGAACGACGGTTGCCTTACTGACCAACGTCAAAAGTAAGAATCATTGTTTGTAAATCTTTTATTAACGTTATTAACGACCCGATATTTCTCATTGCCTGAAAACTTGTCAACTTAGTACATGGTACTCGTCTTTATGTTCCGGATCTCTTTTCTTGCCCTCAATTTCTGCAAGATTTGCTATAACATATGGTTAACCTAAATGATGTGCTTACTGAGGTTGGCACACTGGACTTGTTTTACTTACTTACTTAAGCTCATAGCCCACGGATAAGCATAAGCCATCGACGAAAGTTCGCGTTTGTCTTGTGTGCAGCATTAGCCATTCTTGTAGATAGTAATTGCCTAGAAAAACACTCTTTGCGGTGCTTGTCTGACGACATTTGCTATGTCGGAGAAAAGAAAAATAATAAAAATAATACAAGTTCAACTTTTGTGAAATTGGGAGTTATCTCTTCCCTGTTACACCAGAACAGAAATGTCACTTTGAGTGCTTTCCAATCAAATTTTTTCACGTTATCACGTTGAATCGTCTTTGTGATGCTATTGAATCAATACTCCGTAAAAATCAATGCAATATTATCAGGGAGTCATCCCTGGGTACATTCATTGTTTTCTTCCTCTCAAATACATGAATATTTTCTTTTTCTTCATGCTGCTCCTTATCCTGATACAGAAATCTTAAATACACTCATTCGTTACTGTACACTATCAACCTTGGCTCGAATTATAAAGACTATTTATGCTGAAACTAATAAATGTTTTCAGCATAATGATAAATTATCTAAATTCCTTTTTCTCAAATGAGACTGGGGTGATATTCAAGCCCACCTACTTCAAAAATAGTTTAAATTTGACGTTAAAGCGCTCAAGGAAGATGACCTCAAAAGGATTTTTGTTACAAAAACCTCTGAATTCTAGTAAAACTGCAATAACCATTACAGATACAAACTATGCACATAGTTATTGGCCTTAACAACTACGAAGATCGACTAAAAGAAATATGTTTAAACATATAAGGCTATGGCGTGGAAGATGGAGCTTTTACTGATGCCCCAAAAACTGAACCACTGCTAGTCCTCAGCATTCATAAAATCATCAAAGCTGAGATTTAAAAAAAGTAATGTTGTAACCCACCTGTTATATGATACCTATCGTTGGGTCTTAAACGAAGTCCACTCCAACCACTTAATGCTTCGCATCAGAATTGCTTGCATGGCAAAGTCAGTACTGAATAGTTGGATTTTAACAGAAATAATAAAGAAACAAAATAAAAACGCCTTTGTATATTGACTTAAACATCACCTTGCTGCAACTTTGCCGTTATGGTAACGATATTAAAATGCTAATAATGCAACTATTAGAATTCCAGCCCAATGGGATACCAAGAGTTGGAGGGAGAGATAATGGTCGCCCAAAACTGTGTATTTAAGATTGAATTATAAATGACTCACAGTCTGTACAAATCAAAGACTACAAACATGAGAATGGTCTTGAGCTGACTCAGAATAGGAAGGGACTAAAGAACCTAATTATCAATGTTAAAAAGAGATTTCATTATTGTCGATAGGTGGACCATAAAGCAAGGAAGAAGACCTGACCTAGATAAGCACCAAATAACTCAATCACCAAAAATTGTGTGTCCTCCTCGATGGCAGATTCAATCAACATATTAAAGATCAACATCACAAAACGTTTAGATTGTATAATGGTGTAATATGAAAGCGCCTCAAACCTTTCCGAGAGCTTCACATCATATCACACTCTATAACATAACACACTCTTTTAATCGCACAATTATTTAAGCTAAGAAGTATTGTTATTTTATCGATACCGCTTCGGTTAGATACCCATAGCTCTATGAACCGTATTATTTATATGCCTGAAACAATTTTCACTGTAAGTAAACAACTAATGATGATGATGATTACCATTATATATTGAATACTTATACAGGTAAAGAATGTCAGAGATACGGAAAGTAACATTTCTGTTATCAGTATGCTACCTGATTACCTGATTGAGTCCCTCAGCCATGTCACAACAAAATTCAATCTATTCTCATAAAGCATCTGTCATGCATCTTTTGTTTTCCTTGCATCATCTGAAAGCATTGTTTGTCATCACCCTCTCCCCCATACTTGACGGCAGAGTTCTGTGTTTTTTGAAAATATACAGATTTGCATTTTTGTATGTTGCACTATATGTTGAGACTGGTTTGCAACTTTTAAGCAATCAAAAACTGTTACATACTAATTACATTTATATGATCAAGCCAGCTAACATTTGAGAATATCTGCGTTATCAAGTTGAGAAACCCTATCATTTGCATGTATATAGATATGAAATGAAAAAAACATGTTTGCACCGAACTGGGGTTGAGTCTTTTGCTTTAAAATAGTTTATGCTCATTCGGGGAATCCAACGTGGAACCTTTTGGTGCAGTTCTATCTCAACTAACCACAAAGCCACATCTCCACATAAAACGATTAGTTCAGTACAATATTAATAGAAATCTAATAACTGTGCCCAATGTATAAAAGATAAAATGTACTCTGAAATTGAAAGCGTCCAGCATTTGTTTATTGCTGTGTTTTCAAGATTGTAAAAAGATTTGAAAGCGGCTGCTGTATTTTTTTGCAGGAGTTAAAATAAGTTGTTGACTTAAATCGTTGGGTTAATAAATTTAACAAGATTATCCAATTTCATATTAATAATATTATAGATTTAAAATCTGATTTAGGTTAATTAAAAAAAAAGAATTTGAGATCTACTTTTAGATTTAGCATCAGAGGTAATCAAATAAACATCCAAAGGAAAAATAAATCGTTCTGTTACCTTCACGAATTTGTTTTTGCTTATCAAACAGCTTTCGTGGTCTGCTAAATTAAACAGATTTTTTACTACACCTCTGTTGGGTTCCGTGTCTCAAACCAAAGGGTGGTAAAGCATCTAACGTCTACCAGAATTTGTCATTGAAAGAATTCTGGTGGTCGTTTAAAGGCATGATTTCAAAGGCACGAATTGCACACTATTTGTGCGCCTTTCTCCTCAGTTTCGTTTCAGCCTCATTCGTGTGCTGCACAATACTCGCAAAAGATGATGTTATTATATTCATTGAGAAGTTGAAAAGTGACTAAGGTAGTGTGGACACAAAATTGTTTGTTTATTAATGGGACCACGTGTACCAGTATTTGTTGTTTAAAGTTTTTATCTTACCTAGCCGATAGTGTACTGTAGTGCTGCTCATTAAAATCACTGGTTTAGGATTTTTACCTCTAAGGTTAGGATGTGAGTAGGTGGTTTTTTCTAACTTTGATATGGTAAATTTAGTTTAGTAAACAATTTTACTCTACAACCTCTAGTTTTGTTTTGTTTCTTTTTGTTGAGGCTTTTCTTTCGCATACGTTATTTAATTATTCTTCTTCTTTCGGCTTCTCTCGTTAGAGGTCGCCACAGCGGATCAATGCTCGCCACCTCTGTCTGTCAGAGGTATCCTCGGTTGATGCACCTGCCACTCTCATGGCTTCGTTCACCGAATCAGAGAACCACCTCTTTGGCCTTCCTCGCTTCCTCTTTCCGGGTGGGGCGATTTCCATCACTTTTCTTCCTACATAACTCTCATTTTTCTCCTTACATGGCCGAACCACCTCAACCTTGATTCCCTGATCTTATCTCCCAACCTGGCCACTTCCAGCGTTTCTCGTACTGTGTCATTTCTCACTCTGTCCATTCTGGTCTTTCCAATTGAAAATTGTAGCATCCTCATTTCACTCACTTCCATTCTCTTCTCTTGCTTCTTCGTTATTGGAACCGTTTCCATGCCATACATCATTCCTGGTCGTACCACCGTTCTATGGACCGCCCCTTTAGTTTTATATGGCATATTCCTGTCACACAAGATACCCGTCACCTTTCGCCACCCATTCCATCCAGTTATTTAAGTTATTTAATTATATTGTGTATAAATTAATTGGATTTTGAAACTCTTTCTATCTGTTTCTTTTTTCTCTTTCTTCTTTCATCCTGAGCAAGGTTTCAAACGCACTTCAATACAAAGGGTTACCTATCTTATTGGCTTTTTCTTTTCAAGTAGCGTCACTGATAAGAGACAAACCAATTTTATCAGGGTTAATATTAAAATGATTTTCAATGAATCTCGAAGGGAAATAAGGACTCAGCTCTCTACTGAACTGCATCTATTGCGATGTTTCCATGTTGAATAAGATCACCCACCTTGAAATTGCATGATCTTAGAGACTAAAAGTCAGAATCAAAACCTTTTTCATGTTTTTCATGTTTCTGCTGACTTGCCTTGTGACCAGTGCCAGTATACAAGGTAGGGGCATCAACATAGACGCTGATGAATTAAACTTATTTACCAGGAACAGAATTGATATGATGAAGAAGGAAGGATCTTGGACATATATGTTGCGATCTGAGAGAAAGGATTGAATGATACTTAACCCCCTTGCTCAAAGTTTATAACCAGAAAGCTTATGAAACAAGTCTGAAGGTCACAACTTATGAAATGGCTTGAAAATAGCCGAAGCTATGAAAGTAAAGGACAAAAATGCCATTTAGAAGAATTTATCCAGCATTTGACAATCTTCTGCAGTCGATCAGTGTTGATAACGGCTCTGACATGATGGTAGCTTCCATATCCTGTTAGCCTAAAGTGCTAATTAACTCCATGTTTTTACTCTAATGGTACCACAGAGCAGATCTGAAGTCGGAATTCTATAAAAAGTACGACTTCTAAGAATTTTTGAAGAAATAGCTATTTGTAATAAGATTGACTTCTTTTATTCAAATATTGTACAAATGAGCTGAAAATTTCAAAAACATTTGTCAATTTTTTCTCGTTTCAGAAAAATCTAAGTTTAATTAGAAGGGTGTTCATTTTTGCATTTGAAGTCAAATTTGAAACTTTAACTTGAATACGTGTTTGAAAAGCTTGACGTACTTCTGAATAAGTTAACTTTGTCTTGCTTTCATAAATAAATATAATTCCTTCTTCTTCCTTTTTTCATCATCCACTGTTCCAGCCTTGGAACTTTTTTCAAAATGTCATATTTATTTATTTATTTATTTATTTATTACGAATATTTATACAGGATAAAAACGTTTCAATAAATCTATAATTAAAAAGTAATATATACAAATACTGTTATCAACACATGTCCTGTTAGAAAAAAAAGAGATGTAAAACTAAAATGGTAAAAGAACTAAAAAATTAGGAAGTGGCCAAGTAATATCGAAAATCAGGTATATCCGGAAATTATGAATTAACGTGTAATGAACGTAGAATAGCAACTGGCATTAACTAAGAGTTAGAAACTTGGGACTTATTATATGCACTGAAAGGCATCGAGGTATCACGTTGGCATGTAATAACTACATTATTAGTCTTAGGAAAAGAAGATCTGCAAAACAATAAAAATCTGATAAAACTAGAACCTATGATCTTTTAAAATATCTTTAAAATTCATTTCTGTATATCAGCTTCTGAGGTCAAGTGGGAAATCATTTAAAACGTCAGCTCCCATGTAACGACTGTTGCCCATATAACAATTTAAAAAGTGTGTCACCGCCCGGGTTCGAACCGGGGACCTCGCGCGTGTGAGGCGCGCGTGATAACCACTACACTACGGTGACTTGTTCTGATACGCATCATTACATCAGTACACTAATATCATCATCGCCTTCCAACACATTATTTCTGTACAAGACCACCTGGTACCGGCTCTTGATAATGAGCTTGAAGTTGATTAAGGATTCCTTTTGCTGAAAAAGTGTGTCATCGTTCTTTCGTTTCACACCTTTCGAGTTTACTCCCTCATTAAACCTGTTAACTGTGGTTGCCCTAGACACCTTATTCTAAGAAAAGACAAATAGTTTCATTGTTTTAAAGTCAGATTAAGAATGGGATTTCCTTCCTTTCCTCGATTGATATGAAACCTTTTTGAATCATTCTAGTGCGATACTTTGACTTCAGGAACAATATCATCTCTTGATCCAGTGGCTGTAAGCCGGATGTTGTGTTCGGTGGTAAAAAATAAAGGTTGACTGATTTAAGATTTTTGATTTTAACGACGGCAACTATCTATGACCAATGTTACCTTCGGTCTTCCTTTATTTAGCAGACAATCCAACCTTCTCACTTATTCATAAAATCGGGAAAACCATTCTGCTCTTGTTTTGACCGGGGTAACAGCATGGCATCCTTTTGACTCCTTTTAGGCAGTGAGCTTTTCCGACTTTCTGAAAACAAACAGAGATCTTTTTCCCAATCATGTTTGAGACAGCACCTCCGGTTAACCAAATTTTGCTGTGGTTACCTCCAGTGCATTTTTATCATTTGAGATTTTTCGGATGCGTTGGGCAAAAAAAAGGACCAAACTCATCAAATATATTATAACGGTAAAATTTCGATTATGTCGGGGAAAGCGTTGCTTCTTTTTTCACAGAGGAGTCATTTCATTGTTGACGTCTGGTCCTTCACTTTAATATGCGATGAAAAATTTTTTCAAGAACCAATGCACTCCTCTTGAGATTTATTTCCAAAACATCAAACTCTGCTTTCATTAGATAGTGTAAAAAGGCGTTACTTGTTCAAATACAAAACGTGGGATCAGATCTTACATTTTTGATAATTGTTTGTTTATTTAATTTTTTTTAAAGACCGAAACATCATTGTCATCTTTAAAGCTGTCGCTTTTCCATTATCAAACATCTTCCGTGTTCCGTTGATGTTATGCCAATTTTCGATGGCACACATTTCCAGCCTATTTCACTTATCTGAAAATAAACAAATCAAGAAATCTAGGTCCCCGAGAATCTTCAAAAAAACCTTAAATCTTTTTACCTGTCTTCAAGGAAAAGGAGCATAGAATTAACTTGATTTTTGGGATGTCATGTTATTACAATTATTTGGGAGTCCAATCAACCAACGAATTCTTTACGAGCTGAGATGGAGCCAAAAGATGAAAGGGACAAATGCTTGTTGCTATCATTAAGCGTAAAGAGACAAATGGTCTTTTCCTAAATAGAAAAGCTGAAAAATTCTCAAAGACAATCTCTTAATTTCTTGGAAGTGGTAACAATTACTGTCAGGTTCAGATATTAAATGAAAGAGCATTTAACCGAGAGAATAGTTAAGAAATGAAAAACGGATGGAAGTTACTCTTCTGAGATGAAAGTAACATCTATTAAAAAGAAAACTAAGTTAATCTATGTGAAAACAAGGTTTCATAGATTTAAAGGAGACATTTGATCTTTTTTCTATCTACCCAGTCATCCATCAAATACTTGAATTGTGCCAATTAAAAGTTCTTTTGCTGAGTTTAATGACTCAATTTTTAATTTGGGAACCTTAACTTTAGACGCCACTGGTGGCTACTACCTAGGTTTTTCAAAGCTTAGGTTCCCATTTTCTTTTGTATATTCGAAGTTTTATTGGCCTTAATTTCAGCATAAATTTTAGATTGATGCTTTACTCAATAAGAAAGGGGCTGTTCCCTTTCTTATGGTTTCCCCACTGTCTCCTACTTTTGAGAACCGGATATTCTATTAGTGAAGATGTTGTTACTTGTAACTTTTTTTCATTTATACCAATTAATTTGCATTAAACATAATTTCGATGAACTCACTCCAAAATATGAGAATGTTCAAGCATATGTTTGAAAAGTCGCACGAATAAAGAGATTTTGGGCTTTAGAATCATTTATAAAAATATCGAATTATAGAATTATAAACATCAGCGTCTGAGAGAGGATTTGTCATGCCGTGGGAATAGGGGAAAAAGTACGACAAAGAGAATCCCTGATTTTTCCGNCAACTATCCCTTATTTTGGATTGAAATAAAGGTTTCCCCACTGTCTCCTACTTTTGAGAACCGGATATTCTATTAGTGAAGATGTTGTTACTTGTAACTTTTTTTCATTTATACCAATTAATTTGCATTAAACATAATTTCGATGAACTCACTCCAAAATATGAGAATGTTCAAGCATATGTTTGAAAAGTCGCACGAATAAAGAGATTTTGGGCTTTAGAATCATTTATAAAAATATCGAATTATAGAATTATAAACATCAGCGTCTGAGAGAGGATTTGTCATGCCGTGGGAATAGGGGAAAAAGTACGACAAAGAGAATCCCTGATTTTTCCGGGATACGGCTTAGATGAAGTCTTTTGGCTTCATTAAGGTAAAATACAAATGGAAATTGAAAATTAGTTCCGCGTAGCCAAAGTCACACTATTCAGTGTTGGAGTTCATGAAATTGAATTACATATATACTAGCATTATCTACTTCTTTATCCTCCATTTCAAAGTCATCAACAAATGAATGTGCCTGATTAATTAATTATAACATTTGTTTTTATACTCAAAAATAGAGATTTGTGAATTCAACTTTCACCCGAGTTTCATAAAAAAAATACCCTTATTGTGTATTTTCACTAGTAGGAAAAAACACCCAGAGAGTCTGATCTCTTTGTTTTTTTGGTATAAACTGAGTAACCTGTGCTTTTATGGTTAATTTGATACTATTAACCTTTAACATGACGCTGAAGTTATGGCATCATTAAGTTTGATGTTCACAACCACAGAAAGCAGGACGTTAGATTTAGTTTCCCATAACATGACCTTTTTTAGATTACCTGCGTAGTTTAGCTGAAAAAAAGATCTGATTGCGTAAGATCTTCAAAGACAACTTTAACATTTTGCACAATGATGGGTAAAGGACACAGGATACTCTATTTTAGTATATTTTTGGAATGTCAATGAATAAAAAGAGGAATCGCCACAGGTTAGCTTTCTCAGGTCAACCAATCAAGGACTGCACTGTTTCTCCTCTCATTTAAATACTTGCATTTCTTTTCTTGGCTTCCTTCTTTTGGGTTCGCTTATACCTGCAATGCTTTATCAGCTCACTTTGACATAGTAAACTCTAAAACAATTGTTCTTGATGGAGGGCTGATCATTAAGAAAACTGCAACCCCAATATGTACGATCCTGCCCTTCTTTACCAACAGCTCTATCACAACAGGTCTTGGTTATAAACCAAACCCAGACTATAATATCTTATCAATAAATACTATTGTTTGTACATCTGTTTCTTCGTGTTCGTTGTTTCTGCTGACAAAGCAAACTGCTCTCTGTGTTCCATTAATCACTTAAGGTTATGTTTCAACAGACACCATAAAGACACCTGTTTACAAGAGACTCTTTTTCTGGAAATTTGTAACACGATGAAGATTTTCACCAAAGGTTTTCCCTTTACGTTTCCTAATTCAGAGAAATTCAACAAAAGTATTATACCCTAATTACCAATAAACACTACTATATAGGAAATACAGAAGGGACCTTCCTTTCTAAAGTAATCAATATCGATAAACTACGCAGTGACATACATCATTTCGCGTGCTACTTTATTAGTGACTTACATCATTTCACGTGCTGCTTTATTTGTGAGTTTATCAAAAGACCCTTACGCAGCCTTTCGGCATCGGGTGCATAGAACTTACTGTATTCCTTAATAGTTCGGTCTGCCTCTAGTCGCTTTTGGTTAGGCTTTTTCCGGTGCCAGATACCCCTCTTACCTTTCTTACTGGGCTGGACTGTCACCACGCTACTTTTTTTTTCTTTTTCTGCAGTTTCTCGGCCTCTTTACCCTCTCAGATGGTACAATCTATCTTACGAGTTTTCAGCTCTTTCTTCAGTCCATTGTTTTATCACATTAGTGGACGGTCAATATTCACCTTTCATAGATCACCTTTAGTCTGCTAGCTGTTTATGCAGCATTTCCTAAGGGAAAACATGTTACCTGTGACCATCCTTTCAATTGATATGATACGAAGGCAACTAAGAACACTAATATTTGATACTCTGTCCTCCCATTTGATTCCAGGGTCGTCGGCCTAAAAGGGTCAATCGATGTACGTCATAGATACTTTCCAGTGTCCATGCGTTACAACTGTAACATTGATTCCTGTAGAGCATATATTTTTTAGATGGTTATATTCTCGCTAAAATTTTTTCGCCCTCGTTGTCTTGGGCAATTCTGTAGATTTTCCAATGGGGCAATATCTAGTAACTGTGTATATTGTTGAGGTAACTGAATTGTACTAATTTTACAGCTGTTGACGCTTAATATGAATGGACAATGTATCATCCACGTCAGATAACGTTTAAGCACAATTTCTTTCTTTTTGGAACTGATAGTAATACTGAGTCTTAGCATAAAGAAGATTTGTCAACTTGCAGCTTTGTATCCCCGAGAAGGTGCTCTCTGGCGGGTTCACTGACAGAGAGCACCTTCGACAGGCAACATGGACCCCCGCACGTTGCGAGAAATCAACAAGGGACACCGTAGAATGTATCCCCGAGTGTGGTTAAAGAAGCAAGGGAAAAGCTAGAAACTGGGGATCCTGGAATGTAGAATCAATGTCAGGTAAATCAAGGGAAATTGCAAACGTCATGAAGAGGAGGAGAGAAGATTTATTGTGCGCACAGTAAACAAAGTGAAAGGGGAGCAGAACAAAGGAAGTAGGAAAAGGATTCAAGCTGCTGTACCATGGAGCAGAGACCAGGGAGAACAGGATGAAATTATAGTCAGTAATGATCTGAAGGACAACTAGTGTAAAGAGAATAAGTGGTTCCGGTAACATTGGCTGCTGACGTGGGCTTTGTAAATGTGATTAGAGCATACGCTCCACAAGTAGGGTGTTTGGGGAAAAATAAGGACTTATTTGAGCAGCTGGAAGGTTTAGTTTAGAAGATGGAGGGAAAAACGGGCAGTGAGTGCAGACCTGAATAGACATGTTGGGGAAAACAGAGATCTACTAACCGCATGGTGAAGAAGGGCATGGAGTTTGAAATGCAGATGGTACAAGAATACTTAGCATGGCACAAGTCCTCCAGCTTATCATCATCAACACATGGTTTATGAAGAAAGAGGAGCACAAGGTGACCTACAGTAGTGGGAGAGCAGCCAGCCAGATCGACGTTTTCCTTACAAGGAGAAACCTAAGGAAAAGTGTAATGGATTGTAAAGTAATACCAAGAGAAGCAGTGGTCAGACAACAGAGGTTACTTGTGGTTGATCTCCGGAAGAAGAGGCAGAAGAAACGGCAAAGAAAAGGGGGAAAGCGTATCACGTTTTGGACTCTAAGACAAGCAGAGAAAGCTAGAAGTTTTAATACAAGTGTAACAGAGTTGAAGGGAGTAAATCAAACCCGTAGAGTAGAAGAGAAATGGGTGAGGCTCAAAGATAATATCATAAAAATTTTAAAAAAAAGTTTGTGGAGGAACCTAAAGAGCACGATCAATGGACGATGAGACTTGCTGGTGGAACGACGATGGCCAGAGAGCTGTCAAGAAAAAGAGGGTACACTTTAAGAATTTCAAAGATGATACAAATGATCCAGCCGTTGAAAATTATAAACATCTCAAGAGACAGGCAATGGCAGCAATAGCAAGAGCGAATGCTGAACACTTCCAGGGATGGTATGGGCGTCTGAATGATTATGAAGGTCCGAAGGGTAATTTAAGGATTGGCACATCAGAACCAGGAGAAAAATCAAACAAAGGCGATATGGTGCTGATCAAGTAGGACAAGGGAAATATTTTGAGTCAAGACAACGTGATAACGATTCATTGGAGAGAATATTTCTCGAACCTCATGAACACGCGGAGTCCAAGAGAGGAATTGGATACAGTATAGGCAGTGGAGGACTCAGAGCCACAGATGTCTGAAAAGGAAATGCGAAGTGCCTTGAAAAGTATGAAAAGTGGCAAGGCAGCAGGTAAATCGGGTGTTTCTAGTGATATATTTAAAGCCCTGGAAGAAGAGGGAATTGTATGCTTACCTGACATCCTGCGGGAAATACGGGATGATGATGAAATTCCAAAGGACTGGAAGAAAAGCATTTTGATCCCTATCTACAAGCAGAAAGGAGACACATCAGCTATAGTAAATATATGGGAATAAAGTTGCTGGAATATACTAAACTAAACTCAGAGAAAAGATGCTGGATAAGAGACTCAGAGTGATAGGTAAAGAGAATGAAATGCAGTTCAGTTTTACTGAAGAAAGAGGGACAGTAGACTCTATATTCTCTCTGGGACAACTGCAAGAGAAGGCTCTTGAAGGCAACACGAAACTATACACATGCTTTGTTGCCCTTGAAAAGACATATGGCAGAGTTCTAAGGGTACTTCTTTATTGGTTCCTAAGAAAAAGAGGAGGCAGTGAAAAGCTTGTGAGAGTGGTCAGAAGCCTTTACACATACTGCAAAATATTTGTGAAAACACGTGCAGCTGAGACATACCCTTTTGAATTCAGGGTCGGACTGTGCCAAGGCTCAGCCCTGAGCACCTCTGCTTACCGCTACGCCTCCTTCGATTTAGTAATGGAATTCGAAGTCAGACATATTATTATGTTAATTCAGTGTTGCTCCAGACAGAAAGTTGACAAAGAGAAAGACATTAAGTAAATTGCACGTAATTGTATTCCAAATGACAAGTAAACGGTTTTCACATCTAGATTAAAGATCGTACGAACTGCCAAGTGTTGACATTGAGAAGTGAAGGAATCTCTTCACTTAGATCAAAGATCTAAAAAAGAATATATGGAAGAGATGTTTGCTTGTTGCTATGCTATGTTTGTTACAGAAACAGCAAAAATTCTTTGTGTTTATGTGATCCATCGGACAAGACTTTTCAAGTGCGTGCATACAATCTTCAAATAATACACGAGGATGTCTAGGATTGAATCACTAAAAAGCAGATGATCCCACAACGGAAGCTGCAAGCTCCATTTTTAGCCCCAAGCGTAGCAATTCCATCCTAGAGGAGTGCCAAATTAAGTATGGAGGGGTGAAGTTCTTAACTGTTAGTGCAAATTGTTCTAGATATAGAGTTCAGAGTAACTCGTATCAATGTCAATGAAACCACATTCTTGGTGAAAGTAATGTAGCTAATGATTTGTGAAGGCATCCATCTGCTAATTGTCAGGTGGATGAATGGGCCTCTGATCTTGTACTAACTACAATTCCAATTATGAACTACTGAACCAGCATCTCCTACAGAAAAATACAACGAACTACCCCAGTTAGTATCACTACTAACTGAAACGACAGCAAAATCTCTTATAGACTTAACTTCACTTTCCGGATTGGTGAAAATAATCAGAGTGGTAGGACAAACAGCTGAGAGGAAACACAAACAGCATGGAAGGGAAGTTCAATTTAACCTAGACAAATTCCAGAAAGGGAGACGTACTTGTTAAAACATGCCTAAATATCACTCCATACTGGACCAAAACGGAAACGATGTTGTACATTGAATCCATTTGTAGACATGTACGTTGTGATAATAGTGAGGGGCAGAGCAGATAAGACAGCAGTTACCTGAGAGACAAAGCACCCAGTCTTGCTTCCATCAGATGTGTCTTTGTTGACAACTAAACATACACTCTGAAAGAGCTATATCAATCCGTAGCATTTTACTCATACCTAGTAACAATTTGTGTCCTGTTTTCAAAATTAAATCTTTTGTTTTCATTATCACTATTAACCATTTCAAGTTGTAATTACTTGACCAATCGCTTCAATTTGTAACTTTAGACTAACGCAGTTGCACGTGACAAAGAAATACTTCAGTAAAAAATTTCTCCCTTATTTTATATAATATATATAATATATATATATACCACTTACACACTACCTCTTTTCAACGCAGCAATACATGTATTTAATTTAAGATAATATTTAGTAAATTTGTAACTTTTAATCAAAACTTCGTTGGTTGTTTCTACTCGTCCCATGTTTTCATTTTGAGTAACACTGATCAACAAGTAATTTTAATCAAGCATATATTTTTGTGTGTCCGATGCAGTTTTTAATGCTGATTTCAAATCTGCAGCTCGTTTTTCCATAACACGTACAGTCTTTAAGATGATTAAATTTATTGATTTTCAGGTTATCAGAGACGTCTGTGAGGTGTTGGGGCGGGGGGGGATTATTAGTTATCTGATGAGATATGTAAACCTAAGTACATATTTCTCATCTTAAAAAATATTCCTTGATGTCCCCATAAGCTCCAAGGGTCCGCGATGGTGTAGTTGTTAATTCTGTTGGTGTACCTGCGAGCTTTAGCAATGAGCCTTCGACAAAGCTCGTGCTTGTCAAAAAACGACGTTCATTTCATGTTCTCTTGAAGAGGTTTCAGAGCGTACTTTCTTTGTTGTCTAGTCTCAGGAAGGGGGTCCGACTTGAAGAAATAAACCCTGCCATATCAGATTAAGGTGGTCACACGAAAAACCCTTTTGACAGAAATGGTTTGACGTAAATTAAAACGATACTTACGTCCTACTTAATATCAACAAAAAACCCCACATGAAATCAAATATATTTTTAGTGCATAACAGCTTTGATGAAATTTGTCTTTAACGTAAGCAAAGATTTATTTGTATCTAATGCAATGTCTGCAAGTATTTCATCATCTTATTGCGTGTTCTGTAAAAGCCACGCAGTGATTTCCTCATTTGTATTTGTAATGTTAAAATCTCTCGACAGTGAAGAACTGGTCCTAATTTATTTTGCTGTGTCTGAGAAGAATTTTGTACGAAAGCCCAGAAGCGTACAATATCTGAGATCAGGAAACTTTACAAGCTATACTTTGACTGCCCACTAGGAGACCAAAACAAGTTATCGGCACTACACGTTATCTGCACATCCTGCTCAAGTGGGCTGCGAGACTGATACAACAAGCGGAAGACATCCATGTCATTCGTCATTCCCATGGTTTGAAGAGAGCCAAAAGACCATTTGACAGACTGTTAATTTTGCAAAATAAATGTCACCGAATATTCAATTAAGAACAAGCATAAAATCATGTATCCAAGTTGAATTCTGCAATGTGGTCTGTCTCTCACAGTGAAAGTCTGCCAGTCTCAGCTCCACTAAATGATATTGAAGCTTCAGAAGATGATTCTGAAAGTCACAATAGCGCTGACGAAGATTACGTCAACAATCGACTACATGTGGATCCCGATAATGGCCTATAACTTCCTCTGAACATAAAGCTTAGATTGATGAAGCAGTTTGTTAAAACTCTTGCCAAAAGGAGCCCCAAAGGCTTTGAGGAGATTGTAAAGAAGATTCAAAAAATAACACAGGCAAATTTGAAGGAAGGTTTTTTTGTGGGACCTCAAATCAGAGAAGTACTGAAGGACATGAGCTTTAAAACAACTTTGGATGAGGGTGAACTACACATCTGGGATGCTCTCTGATGGATCTACAAGACCTTCAAGGGAAATGAGAAGGCAATGAACTGCGAAGAAGGTATAAAATCTCTTGGAAATGCTACACAGCAATGGGATGTCGCATGTCACTGAAGTTTCATTTCCTGGGTTCCCATCCTAATTCTTTCCCGACGAACCTTGGATCAGTATCAGATGAACAGGGCGAGTGATTTCACCAGGATTTAAGTCCTATGGAGAAAAGGTACCAGGGTTTCTGGAATGACAGTATGCTAGAAGATTACTGCTGGACACTATACCGTGATCAACCAGGTCAGTAGTGTCCTGGGAAGTCCAAGTCGCAACGTTTCAAACTCATTGTGTGTACTGTAAATAACTTTTTGATGGCTGCGGTCTTTTTGTACATATTTTTTTCTTTTTAGAAACATAATGTTTTACTATATTTCAAAAATAAATCAATTTTTGTTTTATCTTAGCTTATAACAGAGCTGTTCTGTGTTTCTAGGTTTAATTAAACTGTAGTATAAAACTTGAATATAATCATATATGTATATGCCAGTCCTGGGTATGACGTTAAACTGCACCCGGCAGCAGGACCCTAGTTCGGGAGTTCCGGGGTTTTGAGGAGAATGTCACTACCTCTTAATTGCTGTTGTGCTGGGTCACCCTTGGGCAAGGTGTAGCACCCAAATGCCTCCATCACTGGGTTACGTTGTCCCAAGAGCACTGTTCCTTGTGGCTGGTGACAATAAATACTGACCAGAGAGAGATAGCTTTTGCTCCCACTGCCTTGTGGGTGGTCTTGGCTGACCAAAGGCTGATGGTGGCTAGCAACCAGAGAAGGCGGAAGAACCCTGGACGGGTCAACGGCAGCTAGCTAGAGCTGGTGTTCTCAAGAAACACACCCGGCAGAAGGCAAAGGCAAACCACTGCTGTATCATGCCTAGTAAAATCATGGTCAAATCTGTTTATGAAAGAAAATCTAACGACGTGAATGGGGTCCCCTCTATATCCAGTGGAGACACCTCGTCCGGTAGGGATGGTCATATGCAACAGGTGACCCCAGACCGTAATCAAACTACTGTTTGCAAAAAACGACATCTAAAAATAGGAACATGGAATGTGAGAACATTGTATGAAAAAGGAAAGCTACAAAATGTAAAGCAAGAAATGGATCGACTGAAAGTAAACATTTTGGGAATAAGTGAAATGAGATGGTCAGGAGCAGGAAAAATGGTTAGTGATGAGACAACTGTAATCTACTCATGTGGAGAAAAACATCAGCATGGTGTTGGAATAGTGCTGGACAAAGACAGGGCAAAGAGTGTGATCGGATTCTGGGCTATTTCTGAAAGAGTATTGTTAGTCAAGCTAAAGGGGCAGCCTTTTAATTTATCTATCATTCAGGTATATGCTCCAACATCAGAGCATACAGATGAGGAGGTTGAGACTTTTTATGAGGAAATAGAAAAAGCAAAAAAGCAGTGTAAGTCACAGGAGATAGTGTTGATTATGGGTGACTTGAATGCCAAAGTGGGAAAAGGAAGAGAAAGAAATACAGTTGGACCACATGGGCTTGGTGAAAGAAATGAAAGAGGTGAAAGGTGGATCCAATGGTGTCAGGAAAATAGTCAGGTCATTATGAACACTTGGTTTCAACACCATCGAAGACGACTGTATACATGGATAAGTCCAGGAGACAGAGCAAGAAATCAAATTGATTACATAACAATCAACCAGAGGTTCAGAAATGCAGTTCAGCAGGTGAAATGTTACCCAGGAGCAGATTGTGGCAGCG
>RDPX01000200.1:1121853-1134353 GCA_003991215.1 Morbakka virulenta
ATATATATATATATATATATATATATATATATATATATATATATATATATATATATTTATTTATTTATCTATGAAAATGGAAATTACAACCAAACTTTTAAATTGACATTTGCACAGAAAAAAGCATGATGTGTGATATGATACTTAAGGTATTACAAAGTGCAACGACCCAACTGCTGGTTAGTTACATATATAAGATCACTGCAGCCCATCGACTCTAAATAAACAAACAAATATCAAGCACACCACAGTAACTTAATTCAAAAAAATATAAAAATATCTTCATATCTCGTGCTTTTCACATTGTGTTACTTTCTACGGTCATCTGCACCCATACTGACGTTGACAAAATAATCAATGGCGGGAAATCAGAGTTAAACGGTATTTCAGACTATATCTTTTTAATTTTTAAATTTTCAAAACGTCTAAATTCACGTTCAAAAAAGTCATGTAAAATTTGTTCCAATTATCTTCCAGCAAGTGAATCCTGGGCTTCATATTAATTGAATTGCTAACAATTGTCAAATAAAAACACACCGAATACTTCATTAATTCCATTTACATGCAGAATGTGCAACACAACTAAAGGTTGCCTCAACCTTGCAGCCAGAATTGAAAGGGTCAAGCTCTGTCAAGTAATCTTGGTAATGATAAGAAAGGGACTGTTGCCAAGTGATTCAGGTACTTTTCAAACAACAATGGGAAGAAAAACAGATGCATGCAAGTACTTTTTTGACATTATCCACAGGGACCACAAAGAAAGGTTGCGCGAATTCATATTGACGAGAAAAAAGACAAGGTGTTTCCTGTCTAGATTGAGA
Organism: Morbakka virulenta; assembly: GCA_003991215.1. NCBI lineage: Eukaryota > Metazoa > Cnidaria > Cubozoa > Carybdeida > Carukiidae > Morbakka > Morbakka virulenta. The sequence goes on from RDPX01000200.1 coordinate 1,122,675, forward strand.
AAGCCATTAAATTTGCTACTAATGCGACGCTGTGCATATATTCTTTTGCAAAAATGTACTGCTTCTTACTGTTGCCGAACTTATGCACCATCGTATTTTGAATGCAGAAGACCAGCGTTTAATGTAACCAGATCAATAATGTAGCTCCAATTTCTGCAACGATCAGTTCACTTTTAACAACTCTTTGTAAATAAACGTAAGGCATTAATAATTGTCGTCTTTGCGGCAAATTTGGTTTACCGCTTAACCCTCGGATTAAAAAAGTTACGCATTGAACAAGCCAAATTTCCAGTCTTCAGCGACAAAATTAATACTCGGAAATGTAAACTCATCAAGTTGCTGGCTGGAAAGTCTTCCTTGTGAAAAACCCTAAACACCAAAATGCCAATCCGGAACAGATACCATCTGTGGTGTGGCAGGAATGACAGCTACGTCACAGCTTCGGCATCGTAATATTTCTGCTAAAAAGCGGGGGAGCATCGTTTGAACTGAGTTACTTTTGAACTCTTAAGGTTGACCTCAAAATCTTGCAAGAAAACGAGCTTTCAAGGTCGAAGCTGCGAGGATGTATCCCCAGGCTGCTATTGGTCGAATAAATATTGTATCAATAATATAAATACGATTATATAAATACTGTCATTTCTGCCACACTGGTCATTTTTGCCACGGCACAGTCATTGTTAATCTTGACAGCTCTCAAAGTACTTGGTGCAAAAAACCAAATGGATGGAATAGTCTCGGACAATATCGCAATTGCTTGATTGAAATATTTCAGTGGAAAGTTGTTACGGCGTTGAAGCAAACATTGGCGGGTGTTATGAATTTGCAATGAAATGTCAACTGTTTTTGTCTCCGAAAGGCGATTCCCTGTTATTGTGAGTCAGTTTAATGACGTCAATATCGGCTAAAGCAAATTAACAACTTTTTCACGTCGGGGTTTCGAGTAAAATTGAGGTCTTGAGAATATTCACTGCACAAAAAATTAGAGTTGAAATAAGCCCGCGAGATCTGGCACAAACCACCTTCGACAAATGGAAATACTTTCAAAGTATTTCCATTTGTGCGACAAAGTTTGTCATGTCGCATAATCAAAGTAAAAGTTTATGGAATATTTTTTGCATTTTGCCGTAAATTAGAACCCACATTTTACGGAGGTGGAAGCATTTGAAGGGTTAATGTTCTTCCTCTACCGATTAAAAAGATATCTGCACCGCAGATAGAAACGTTGTTGACGACGCTGTTGAAAACTATCACAGAAAAATACAATTCAAAAACACACCATTTTTTCCATCTAAATAATATCTTACTTCGTTGACGGTTTTCTTATCAACTCAAATTCACAAATATCCTGGTTTCTTTAAATATGACTGCGTCTAGGCTTAATAAACTACCTGGCAAAAATAGACGCCTATTGTGCGTTCTTTGCTTGTAAAAACAAAACTAAGCTTTTGATATTATAAAACGTACCAAAATGTAAAAAGTAAAAACGCTTATTAGAATATTGTAAAAGTTAATATAGAATCCTAAACGATTCGATCAATTTACACATTATACAAATTTTCCTTTACCACAGCTACAAATAAATTTAATATATGAATCAAGTGACATTGTTTCAATGAAACTGATTTAGATAAGAACGAAATTAAGGGTAACACAATCAGCCGCAGGCAAACGGTCATCTTTTTGAACAGTGACAGGAAGAAAGACAGTTATTGTTGCAACAACAGTAGCTGCTCTGCTCCCCCCGGTTTCAACCCCTTTGGTGGAAAAACGGCTTTTCTTTGATCTTGGCCAAGTTAACGGACTTAATTTTCCATGTCCCAGGTAAGTATCCTTGACCAAATTCACTCTTTAATAGGAGTTTGTATAACAATCAACACAGCAAAACAAAAAACGAGAGCCTTGATGAATCAAGAAATATTATTGCAGAAACTAAATAGTAAAAAAATAGTCTTGATAAAACCAAACAATTGAAAAGAATGCTAAAATTCTTGTTGACATTAACTTCCGGTCACATTTGCGGTATAGCAAAGCTAAATTGGGCCAATGAATACGTATTGGCTATTGCTGAGGAAACAAGGAATATCCAAGCTCAAAGCTACGACTTCAATATTTCTGTATTCTGAAAATGACAGCAGTATCCAAACACCCCATTAAGATAACGAAGATTCTTTCACGTGTTTAAAAGGCTTTTTTTAATGCGATTAGCTTTTACTATCAATATCCTAATTCCAACCAATCAATGTGGGGATCAGAAAGATAAAATGTCAGCAATTTTTAAATATTACGAGTGATGGTGTGTTACGTCCACGCCAACATAAAAAAATCGCCAAAAACACGGACAGTTAAACAAGATACGCTAGCTTCCAGTACGAGATATTTTATCTACACAATTATTTCAGATACAATGTGAAATGGTTCTGAAATTTTGTGCTTCGTTTCACTTAACTTTTGAAAAANGAAGATGTATATGCATGTGGTGAACGACAAAAAAAAATCAACAAAACTTAGTTTAGAACTGTCAGTTTCATGTTTTCACAATCGTTAGGTTGTTTAGCTGACAATTCACCATATGATAGCTCTAATATTCTTATATTATTGAGCACTGTCGATAGCTAATAATTACTTCGATACTGATATGTATAAGCATACATATGTATAAAAATATATGTATATTTATGTATATATAAATATACATATATATATATATATATATATATATATATGGGGGGGGGGTGTAAATGTACTGATTGATTAGTCCAGCTAGATACATTTTTGTATCTGATGAAGAAAAAAGTTAAATTCTGTTTAATTTGTAATAACTGCAACCAATTTTGTTGTGCTCGTATAAAAATAAATTTCAACAAGAAAGACATTTTGTATGATGGGACAAACTTTCGTATATTAACTTCGTCAGGTCAAGTATTGGAAATAATTAGAATATCAAAATGCCAAACCCTATGAAACCTCTTGAATGGGTACTAATAAAAGGGATCAATAAATTACCCCCACTCTTTGACATGCCTTCAAAAGTCTGCTCGTGGGATATGCCACCGAGCTAGTCCCTCAGCTTTACTGAAAAAAAGCCACCTCATTTTTTCCTAATAAAAATCTTTTTAATTGGGTGTCGAAACCACATTGCCTGTTTCAAACCACGTCTTCTCGCAGAGTGCGTACGTTTTGCATGACAATGGTCTGCGAGTGACTTGTTTCAAAGCAACAGCCCTATACAGGGAAAGTATTTTGATAGTCTAAGTATACACGAGGGAAGATTTCAAATGTCACAACTTGTCAAAAATAGTAAAAATCCTAAAAAGAAAAATATTGCTGCATAACTTGGGCATCGACGCTTTTATATTGTGTTACAAAAAATTACTGTTCTGCCCTGAAGGAAAGTTGAATTAGCTATTTGGCATATTTTGGAGGGAGCGTTACTTAAGAGTTCCATCGCAACGCAGTACCTCTTCTTGCAAAGTCTTCTTTAAATCATGTACATCTTTATTCTTCTCTCATCTGCGACGCCCATGGCCAGTAAGACTGGCAACTTAGCTGAAAACGAATCATGTTTCAAATAAATTCTACTGGCCTCGCAAAGATCCAGAGCTGACAACCACTGCTTGCACTGGCCTTAAATTTAGACTTCGTCCATGTAAGTACTTAATATTTTCTTAGTTTCATACCACAGGCTGAACAGAAATTATCTGTTGATAGGGCTTTATATCCACAGCGGGAACAATATCGCATAATCGTCGAAACACTGCATGGGTAGTGTTCTGCTTCAGTAAATGCACTCGTTGCTGACCTACGCAACGACGTTGAATACGTGGGATACACACTGGATGTATAATACAGGCGTCGCATTGTCTCTGCCAAGTTACCACGTGTTTCTAACAAAGCAAGTTCTAAAAATTCGGTGGGATATGTAGGAAAGGTCTGTTGTAAAATTTCTAAATGACTTCGGCCTCTCGTGTCTATCGTGCGACTGACAGTTTTACAACAACTATCACAACTAGATATGGGGCTAGATTTTTCTGGACAACCCGCTGTCTCCTGTTCAGGCCCAGATTCTGGCATGTACTCAGGAGATGGCGCCATATCGTTCCTATTTAAATATTCATTCTTAATTTTGATATCACGGTCATCCTCTTTGACGTCTTTAAAATCGTCACCTGGGTTCCCGATCGTCAAGTCTTGATCATCACCTTTCAGTGAAACACTGTCAGGTGTTGCGGATGGTGTGATCGATGTCGGCGTCCCTGTAGATGTTGCCCTTTCATTGTCTCTTTCTCTATCCCTCTCACTGTCTGCAGTTTCATATTCCAGTGACTCTAAAATTAAAATATAAAATTATACAAAATACCGGTCAGGGTCAACAGTTTTCTAATCTCTAAAGTCAATTTTTTAAAAATTACATAAATTGCAGTGGGACAAAAAATAGTTTTATTCGCATTTAACCCTTCAGTGGCCTCTTTGCCGTTGCCCTTGGACGCCAAAGCCCCACCATGACTCCTTGAAACCTGATAAAAATGGAGAATGAAATTTTCCTTTGGAAACCAACACAACTAACAGATACCGGATTATGTGGTAAGTAAAATGCTGCTAACAAAATTGGATTTTGGGTACAAGGACTGTGATCCTCTTTTCTCTCACATCAACGAATTAAGCGGGCTTAACACAAACGTTGAGTTTCTTTATATTTCTGATGTCAGAAAAAAAGCTTTAAGAAGAGAAGCACTGTTAAAAGTATCAAATATGATTCATCAGTATCATGTTCGAGCCCATTACAAGAAACCAAAACCTGGCATTGCTTGCAATTGTTTAACAAAATCTTTATTGGTGAATGGTGAATATTTTTAGTACTTTCTCAGCATCTGAAAGCAGAAGTCTAATTTCATAATGAAAATGTTTGCACTGAAGGAAATTTCTTGATTCATTCATTTGAGTTCAGTAAGAACACAATATACAAGTATTCACTACAAAATTTAAACCTATCATTTTGCATTAACACTTCCGTTAGCAAAACATCATCCTCTTGTAATCTTGTTTTCATAAACAATGTCATCATAACCCCAAAAAGCTTAAGTAATTCTCTTTGTTGCTATACAAATCGCTGCTAATAGAAAAAAAAAGCCCTTTTGTTGTTTTCAAGATGGAGGAAGTTACAATCCATCGTCTGGGTGTTGGCCGCAAATGATCGTTTGTTTCTTCATAAATGTCGAAAAAACAATATTACTCTTGTTGGCTTGCAACTGATCAAAAATTCACAAATTAATTGGTTCCTTGTCCATCCTCATGTAACACCTGTACATGTTAAAAATTATAATTCAACTCGGTAGCAATATCATCTATTATTTTTGCGACCCAATTTCCCAGACGGTTAGTTATTTAACGACTAAAAAATTAACTGCAAATTACTGCTCGAAGCAACATCACAATGCGTACAGTGTGTGGGGAGATTTTTGTTGACAGGCCACGTAAATTGTCGAGGGTAACATTGTTGAAGATCATCTTTGTCATAAGACCAATTCTGTACAATAACTATGACGGCGATAATTATAATTCCACGTGCCAAGCCTAGAGTAAGCTTGTGATTATGTCCTGGGCTACTTGTGGTGCGGAAGTACTACAGTTACAAAGGAGAAGATGGAGCAGTAGTAGTAGTAGCTTGGGTTACCTGAGAACCTCATGGACTTAAATGGATAGCCAATAACCTGTAACAAAACATTTTGTTTTGTCACAGCTCCCTCTTAGCAGCAGATGACAGAAATGCCTAAAAGAATTTGCATGAATGAAACTTCGTCTTTAACAGTGGAAAAAAATGAACTCTATTTCATAACTTTTCGCTTCTTTCCTCACTGCTTTTGCAATGACCTCAAAATTCATATTTCATGTAATAGATGTCAATGTACTGGCAAGCACACGCGTTACCTGTCTGAAAACTGACAACAGCAAGGCATTGAATACTTGATTGGCTGATTAGATAATACAACGGCAATCAATACTGACTTGGCTATTTTGGAGATACAACAACCTGAAAAAATGAATTAGTGCTGAACACTTGAGTGCTAACGGCACCACTAATCATTAAATCTCATCAAGACATCACAAGTGATCAAATTTGACAGGAATGTCAGAACCAGACACAACAATTGTTTTACTCTTCGCCCTGTGTTTTGCCTTTGTGCTGGGAGTACTTTGTACAAATACGATAAATCGCGCCATGCAATTACCACATGATCTGCGTCTGTTACCCCTCTTGTTGTAACGTTTTGTAACTCCTCCTATATGTTAAGGCAATCATCGTTGTTCTGCTTGTAAGCTGATATGCTATGGAAGGTCAACACTTTACCTCGAAGGATTTTTAATAATTTTAAAAAAAATTTCTATTGTTGAAATTGTCTTCCTTCTACTAAAACTATGTTGTCACTTTATGTTACAATGCTTAGTTCTCCTGATCTCAAAAAGTATTGAATTTACATTTTTTATTCCCTGGCCAAACAGAGCAAATATTTACCTTTTCCTGTTATATTCTACTGGCGGCGTGACAAATTGTCAAGTGTGGTCTCAACGTATTTCAAAGTGGAAACAAAAAAACATATTAAAAAACCCTTCACGAAGCACAAGCAAAACTCGCAACATCTCAGCTTTTAAAAAGTAATATATTACCAAAATTAACTTTCAACAGGACTGAAAATGTGGTATAAAGTGAAATGCACCTACCTCGTCTTTCCATCTTGTATGTCGAGGGATATATTAGTCGTGTTGAGCTGTAGTGAACATCTCGCAGGTTGATAAATGACGGGTGGTATCGATTTTGTACTTTGGTTGATTTGCTTCGCAATTCATTTGATTTCCTTTGCTGGCGCAAAGATGCGACGCGGGCCGCCGTAACACGCTGTCTTTCCAATACCAAATGACACTTGTCACAACTACAATTTTTCCATGGGCAATAATGTTTATGACCTTTCAATCCATTAACGACACCATGATTCCGACATCGAGCGCATTTTGGAATGCGAGAAGCATTTAAAAGATCATCTTGATTTCGTAAGCCTGGAGAACAAACATCACTTAGCTTGGACGCTGAAGGCACCATTAGATCATCCGAAGAGCGGATGTTTGGAACACATACGTCACTCATCCTTGGAATAAATCCTGCTATTTTATCTGAATAAAATGAAGAAAAAGTAAAATATTTGCATTCAAACACAATTTGTATTATTTGATGCTTAAGTAAACAGGTAAACGCGCGCCTGTTTCCAAAGTCCAAAAATATAAGAAAAAGCTCTATCAACCTATGCCTCTTAAGAATACTAAGAACCATTAACAATGGTACAAGCTTACCACACACTCTCTTTTCATGCTTGATACGATATAACTTGTGTTTCCTTAGAATCTGCTTTAATCTGTTGACAGAGAGAAATGGCACAGGAAGTCCAATCAAAAGTTAGCGTCAGCTAATAAGAAATAAAGATGTAATGACGTCAATATCGGTGGACAATTGGTCTTGCAATGTTGCAGTAATTAAATATAGCTCTTGCTAATGAAAGTTGGCAAAAAGTAGTGCAACAACATTTTGTTATTTTTGTAACTTACCTAAGCTAGTCTTTGACCTTAATTACGTGCAATAGATAGGATTATTTTTAAGAGGCTAAATAACCTCGTCGCCAAATATAAGGGTTTTTTTCCGTGCAATTCATTATCCGATTCATGGGCTGTAAAAGTACTCTCTATATACTCTACAAAGGGTTTTGATAGAGAAAAGGTCCAGAAAAGCAGAAAAAAATACACAAATTTCCAAGCCTTAATATGCTTCTTCTTTTATATTTGCGGCAATTTAAACCAAACTGTTAAGAATGGAAAAAGCTGTCATAAAACTTGTTTCTGGTGGTGATTTTGTACTTACTTTGCAGCGGTAATTAATATTGCTTTGCTAATAAATACAAAAAACAAAAAAATGAAATCTGTACAATTTTTTTGCGTGCGAAGCAGTTTTTTAATTTGATTGTTCATTGGCATGCGCGTCTTTGCGCTGTTCGTTTTTGCTTTGATAAATTGATGTACTTTAGCCTTCACAATATCACACCCGACTAACCGTAACAGATTTCTGGGCGTGAAAGGGCGGAAGATCTTGCTGTTCAATATGAATTGATTAACTTGATTTAACTAGGAAACGTGGAAACAAGGCCTCTATTCCAAGGAAATTCCATAAAACAAAATGCTATTGACTTGTGTAAACACCATTTCACAAAACGTACTTTCTTTACTTACAACAGCTAAACTTAAATTTCATATTACTGTGAGTGCGAAGTTTGGGCCTTAACAATGACTTCACTTCATTCTGGGACCTATACTTCTTTGTTACCTAGAATTCGTTTTACCGGAAATAAGGTATTACACTTGGTCCTGATTTTGGTGCAGTTGAGATCTAAAGATTCGTTAAAGGAAAATGTTTACTTTGGACCAAGTTTTGTTTGGTTTCTGGTAAAATATAATCTTTTAATATGGAAAACATCGAATACCTGCACTTAATCAGCTGCTCGTAATTAGGTATCACATTTTTTGGCATTTAGAGCATTCTCCATTTTTGCCTGTGATACCCTACTGAGCTGGTTGATGGTACTTGCATTTATGATTTGAAACGACTTATTATATTACCTTGCACATATCATATATTACCTTGATGCAAAAAATATGGCGTACCATTTCAAAGTGTGATCATTTTACAACACTGTTCCAATCAAAAAATAAAGAAATTGATATTAATGTTGGTATTTACACCTAAAAACTATCAAATGACTAGCAATAACTTTCATTTAAAATTTCTCAAAAGACTAACTGACCAATTACAATATCTTTACATATTCTAATACAATCAAAATGAACTTTAGACTAATTTGATCAAAGATTTTTTAACTGCTGAAGACATCAGATTTGTTATTAATTTTGAAACTTAAAGTAACGATTGTGGTGATAGATGTATCCTGAAATAATGTCACTTAGAACAACATGGTTAGAAACACCAGTCTCATGACGCGTGTTATCACTGATGGAAAAAATAGACAAACATGTGATTTAATATGACGTTCGTGAACGGATATCTGATAAAACAATCCTTTTCTGAAGGTTTACAAAAGGTTTTGTGTTATGGTGCAATTATTAACAGTAATAAATCAGTCCCAAATGTAGTCGTTTCAGCTATTTCTACGATAATCTACAAGTAATGACGGTTTGTTAAAAAATAGCGAGACGCTCTTTTTCCCCTCATCTATCTATCTATCTATCTATCTATCTATCTATCTATCTATCTATCTATCTATCTATCTATCTATCTATCTATCTATCTATCGATCTATCCATCCATCTATCTATCTATCTATCTATCTATCTATCTACTCTCCACACTTGTTGCACTCTCGCACATTTTTATGTAACCCTAACCCGTCTCTTCGAAAAGACGAACAAGACAGCAAATCTCAAACTGAATGTCATATCTCTTTTCTTTTTTCTTTGAAAACATCTCGGGCTATTATTAAAATCTGGCCTTTGACCTGTANTCATCTATCTATCTATCTATCTATCTATCTATCTATCTATCTATCGATCGATCTATCCATCTATCTATCTATCTATCTATCTATCTATCTATATACTCTCCACACTTGTTGCACTCTCGCACATTCTTATGTAACCCTAACCCGTCTCTTCGAAAAGACGAACAAGACAGCAAATCTCAAACTGAATGTCATATCTCTTTTCTTTTTTCTTTGAAAACATCTCTGGCTATTATTAAAATCTGGCCTTTGACCTGTAATTCTAATTAATTACACAACCTTAAAACTGTAGCCCAAAAGTTAATGGTAAAGATACCACACACACAAAGTAAAAAATGGAAGAAATATAACTGGTAAAGAATTAAACCGAAAACGAAAATAGTTGGTGATATTCTTGTAATAATCGTGTTCTAAATGCACCAAATCCTACAAACGACAATGTCAAACCATATTCTCCGCGTACTCACATTTTTGTCACTTTTAACTATCGAACTCAATGAACTTTTCCCTCCTACTGCGAAGCTCCTCAAAGCTATCCGTCACCTTAACCTTCCTTCTATCCGTCTGTCCACGGTATTTCTTCCAAACAAGTTCAAGTTGCTCTCTAAGTAATTCTCGTGTATTGCATGTTCTAAAAAGCTAAGCTGCCTTTCCCTTACTGTTTATATTAGGTTTTCTTTAATTTTAATAGTCAATAATTATTTCCAATTCTGTTCTTGTTTTCTTCTTGATGTCATATCGTAATTAAAAATTAATGATAAAATAAATAAATTTAAGCTGGTGATAATTTAATGACAAAATCTCACCATTTCTCTTACCATTCCAAGACTATCAAATTATCAACAAAAACTGTACGTTTCCCTTGCACTGAAAATCTAGTGATTCATTGTTTGAGCCAGTTACCATCAACATTAAAAATGATATCGTGCCATTACTCCTGGTATTACTTAATTCTGGCATTACCTTACTGTTTTATTAAACATTCCTGATACCTATAGTGAGGTAAATTGATTTCATTTTGGCATCAGCATAAACCAAAACAATGAATACCATTGTACCTGCAATGGACTTCAAATCAAACGACTATCATCCTGGTTGTATGAAGTGAATTAATGACGCAAACAAGGAACCTTGAAATTCTATATTTCATTTCAAAAGGAACGCAGTGAGTTTTACCTAATATTCATACCAGAAAATGTTTTAACATAAAGAGAATTGAGGATTGGCTCACGTACCTCATGAATGGGTGGATTTTATATCCAACGTCATAATAATTGTGGTATTTATCATGTGTACAAAACTTTATGGTAGAATTATGTCATATCATGTCGAGTTCATAATACCCTGATAACCCAAAGCTGCAGGTTCAATACCTTAACAAATGAACTTCTTAATAGGCTGATGAATAAAAACAGTTTTAAATATCTAAGAACGTTTTCGGATCAAAGATCTTCAAGACAATAAAGTTGCCCAGTGATATTTGTATGATCGAATGGATTGATATTCACAACCTATGATAATACTTCTTTGAAATGCAGATGTCGATGATAAAAAATCACCGATGCTAAAGATCGCAAAATTTTAAAAACTTTTACAAGTCACACACTTGTTTTATTAGAACAAAAATCCTCCCCAAAAAACATAAATGAAGATGAATAGTTTTAGTTTCTTTCTGATGAATGGTTTTGGTAAAAAATAGGAATACCATTGAATAGAATACACGCAAATAATATTACAGATCTTATTGATTCTCCTTGATATAAAACCACGTAAAAGCTGATAATTTGAGTTGCTTTCAAAATTTTAATGAAATTAATCGAGTACTTTAATAAAATATACTTTTTACATAAGCAACAAACTACTTTAACTCTTCGAACAGACATTGCCCTACAAGATAATATTGGAGAAAATAATTACATCGCAAAACAAAAAGTAACCAACTGGTCATTACACATACCTCTTTGGTATAAGTTACCACTTGCATACAACGTTGGATTGAAATGCATTATAAAAATGTTCAGAAAAGTTACTTATATTGTACTTCTGATTAAAACTTCGATGAAATCCAATCAAGTTTCAAAAATAAGGAAATCAGATTTTTATCTGCCTATATTCTTCCCATGAC